>JAUCMX010000029.1:1597818-1670318 GCA_033459395.1 Hemibagrus guttatus | reverse complement strand
GAGCTAATTAGCAACAAACCAAACAGAGCGCCGGATTGGCGACTAGCCAATTTTGCAAAACATTATTATATGTTATTGCAGGTTTGGAAACAGTTTAAAGCTGTACCAGCTGCACCTTTAAGACTCTGACACACACACACACACACACACACAGAGAACAGGCATCATTTCAAACACAGCATGGGTACTAGCTGTTGTCGGTAAAGAACAGTGGGGTTCCGTGCAGGATAAGGCATTGCACTGCCTTCATGCATGCCAATGCTCACTGAACCTGAGAGATAGGGATGGCAAAGGAAGAGAGGAAGAGCTAGAGGGGTAGAAGAGGAGGTATAAAAGCCTAAAGGATATACTAGAAATATGTCAGGTTAATAATATCATTTTTTCCTACAATCTTGCACTTTTCACTTCATCATGATGGAAGGAGTCTCCAGTACCAGGGCTTTCTCAGTAACATGACAAGCTGCAGGTCAATTGCAGATTTCTAACTGGATTCGTTTTGGCTCCTACAACATGTGTGTATTCATCACACTCATGCATGGAGCTCTGATCTAATATCTGCTCTCTGTATTGACATGGCTCACTATCACCAACCGAAATCTCTTCCAGTCAGAGCATTTTTACTCACCGGCGCAGAGTTACATCCCCGAATGCAGCCCTTCCATTAGCGCTAGCATCCCAGTTTTAAAAAGGCCTAATGATTCCACCTCAGCTAGCGGCTGATAAAGACAAATCGGGCCAGCGCTCAATCGGAGGGAGCTCGTGAAACTAATACAGCTATTTTGGCCCGAATAGTGACATTGATTTGTGGCCGTTTGATTATAAATGCTGTGTCGGGGATATGTTAGGGAAACAGAAAGACAAATGTGGTTGAAATAATGTATTGTTTTGTCCCGGAGAGGTCGATTAGTCAAAAGCGCTGGAGCAGTAAGAGAATGATATTCCAGAATGCTGTTACAGAGGGACAAAAGTTGCTGTGTGGCGTTAAAGCTTTTGTTTTAAACAAGCCTTTTTGTTGAACTGAACTTCCTGGATTATTACTTCCTGGAGTGTGATGTCATCAGCTTCTAAAATACACCAGAAATGACTTCATAAATGTGTGTTGTTCATTAGTATTAAGCTCTTTATCCTGGTGAGGGTCATGGAACCGGGAGCACCAGGTGTGTGATGGGAATACGAGGCTAATCCATCGCAGACCACCATGCTCACACTCATCTACATATTTATGAGAGGTGGGAGAAAACCAAGGAACCAGGATGAACCCCAATAGTTCAGATAAAATATTAACAGCATAATAGATCACTCCTAATGTTCTCTGGACCAGTATTAAGGGTGATAAAAAAAAAAAAAAAAAAAATCAATTGCATTTTATTTCTACGATGCTTTTAACAACGGACATTGTCACGATGCAGCTTTATAGAAATCCAGATATAATATTTGAAGTAGAAATTAAAATTATTTCTAATTTCTATTTCTAATACAGGGCCTAAAATGGAGCCTTGAGGAACACCATGTTTTGTTTAGGTTGTTTTTTTTTAGGTTTTGAAGAATCGCTGTGAACACGAACAAACAGTCTGTGAAGAAAGATCTACCCCAGACATTAGACTGTGATCACATGTTAAGCCTTGCTAATAAAATATAACAGCTACTTAATTAAAAAATATTCATATTTATGAGAGGTGAGAGGAAACCAAGGAACCAGGATGAACTCCACATGGAGAACACTGACACACTGAACAGACAGAACAGTCGGTTTCAACTGGTTACATTCGGCTAACGTTAGCTAAGATAAATTTTCACTATAAGTAGAAAACTCGACTGTCATAGGAAACTAATAAACTTCTGGGTGGTTACAGTAACTCTGCCTCCTCCCACCTTACAGTATGGTAAATCTTTATAAACATCATATTCATACACTGTTCCGGCGCCAGCTGAGTTTAGTAGAAATGCTGTCTTCATAAGAAAATATAACTCTTTAGCAAAGTGTGAAAAATATCAAGCACAAGACTGACTCACTAATTAAACACTTTGCTGACATTTCCTTGGCTCTGATGAGGCTCAGGACAGGAAATCACATCAACATTTTTTGCACCAAAGCAGCCAAGGTTCAGCAGAACAGGAACCCAGCAGGCAGAAAAAAAGCAAAGATACAAACGAAGAGTGTGAGCTTTGCTTTGCGAGATCGACTGCAGGTTTTGAACCCAGACGCAGGTTTGGTGTGAGGGAGAAAAAAACAGCGTGAGAGTGAGACAGGTTCGGGATTCTGACTCCTGGAGCTCATCATTTATTTACCACCGTGTTACTGTGCATGGTTTCTGCCTTGTTGCTCACCTTGCCTCTTTTTTTTTCTCTTCTCTTCCCTTCCTCCTCAGTTTCTATCTTTTTTTTTTTTTTTTTTAACGTGACGTGTGCACCCATGCTTCCAATGTAGACAGGAGTGTTTCTGCTCTCCGAGCTTTGATGTGTCAGACTGAGACGTTGCACAATCAGACAGAATCTGATGCACTATGACACCGTAAGCAAGACTCATCCGAGCTGCCGAGACGTCTGGTGACACTTCCAGGCTTGGAGTGATGTTTCACTTTGGAATATAACAATGGATGTCTCCCTTTTTTTCATTTCTGCTTCTGTGTGAATCCTCCCATCAGTGTCTTGTCTTCTTAAAGCTTTCTTATTAGATCATTTGCTTCCCATGACAACTGAAACAGCATAAAACAATCAAGATGAACAATGACGGTTCCGTCCTGAGTTCTGGTTACTGCTGTAGTCTAATGTAGGTGTATTTTCTCATCTCAGACCAGGCTAAACCACATTCATAAGGAATAAAGCTCTCTGTTCCATGCTGTTAAAGGAAAATAATCAATAATATTGGTGTGGTAATGATAAGGTACAGTTACAGTACTAGAAATTAGCAGTATGTCCTTTTATTCCATTTATACCATGGCAGATTTCCAACAATTGCGGCTCTTATGCTTTAGAGAATGACATATGGTATTATTTATCTGTTTGTAGTTAAATTTAATGTTGTGGACTCTCACGCTTATTGCTTATAAGAGTGTTATAGCAGCTATAAAAAGTAAACTTAATATTGCAGCTTTACCTCTGACTTCTTCCATACATGTTAAATAAACATCATCTAACTTTAATCTACATTTCTTTTTAAATGTTTATATGTAGCATTTATCATGCACATCCCTCTAGGTGAGCTGTTACTATAGAAACAATAAAGCTCATATATAGAAAATGAATGAACTTTCTGACCAATCGTATTTGAGGATTCAGCAGCGCTGTGGTATAATCAAAGGTCTTGTCATTCTCTCACTGATTCACAGTTGCACAAAAAAATGTAATACATTAATAAAAGCCGAGCCAGAGTCCTGAAAAACAATCTCAATATTCCTTGAACACCTTGATCTTACGTGAGCTGGCTGACATTAAACTAAAACCTCAGTGTAGGTCTCTGTGCCCTGCTTGTTCTCGGGTAGAAAGGATGACATTCAAGACGATTAGTCTGGGACAGAACCTGTTTAGGACTTTTAAATTTGGCAGGATGCTGGCTTGTATGTGGTGTGAGGGTTTTCCCATGAGAAGGAAGCTTGATGAGCACCTGAGATGTGGGGGCAACGTATAGAAGGACAGATTATGGAAAATGAAAAAAACAGAATCCCGGATAGCTTCATAATTCATCTGGGATTGTTCCTGTCCTCTCCTGGGCATGACGGCTGGTTAGTGCGCAGAGCAGACCTCGTCTCTCCAGCAGGCCCGTGTCTCTCGGGGAGGAGGAGGAGGTGGTGGAAGTGGAGGTGGATGGAGAGACGAGCTCTCTGCAATCACCTCGACCTGCTCGGACAACGCTGGCATCTCTAATCAGCTCTCCGCCCCTCCATATCCTGTAACCAGGGCAACAGCCGGAGCCATTTGTCTGGCCTGAGGAGAAAGGCAGGGAACTGAATAATGGCCAGCAGGCATGGAGAGAGAGACAGAGAGAGAGAGAGAGAGAGAACTCTGATGTGTCTTACACTGGATCTAAATGAAATTCTTCTACTTCATATTAACATTTGAACCAAGCGTAGATGTGGAGAAGCAGCAGGTTTTACATTTTACATGGTGTCTTGACATTAACATACACCAGCTGAACAGGAGTGCGGTGCGGTGTGCATGGGGAGGTTTTTTTCAGCACATTTTTTAAAAAACTGTGAAGGTCCCTCTTGTGCTGCCAAAACAGCTCTGAATCATCTCCACAAGACATCTGAAGGTGTGCTGTGGTATCTAGCACCAAGACGTTAGCAGCAGTCTTGTAGGTTGTCAGGTGGGGCCTCCATGGATCAGATTTGTTTGCCCAGCATGTCCCACAGATGCTCAGACTGAGAGCTGAGGCATTTGGAGGAACCTCCTTGAGCTTTTTGTCATGTTCTTCAAACTGTTCCTGAACAGTGAGTCAGGGAGTATCATGCTGCTGAAAGAGGATGCTGGTATTAGGGAACAGGGTTTGCCATGAAAGGGTCTACTTAAAACCTTTATGTCAGGTTTTATCACCTCATGTCATAACCAGCAGTAACTTTTTCAGCAAATCGTGCTACAGTGGGAATAGAGGACTTTGAAGGACATCAAGGACTTTTGTCCAGAACATTTATTTTCCCTTCATAGACCAGTTCCAGTTACAAAGCGAGCTCCATTAAGACATGGTGTGGAGGTTCAGGTTGGAGAAAGTGGAAAAGTGGAAGAGTGTCCTTCACTGTTCCCTGACTCTGACTCAACCCCACTTAACAAACCCCCCCAAAAAAAGAACGAAAAAAAAGGAACACTGACTGCACCCCAGACCTCCTCCTCATCTCCATCCAAGTGTCTGATCTCACTAATGCTTTTAAAGCTGAATGGGAGAATAATGCATTCTATTCATTTACATCTCCAGTGCAGATGGTCGTTTAATACAGATTCTCAGTTTAAATCTGAACAAGTAGAGGTTCATTTATTTCACCATCCTTCCTCTTCAGGTTTAGTGCTACTTTCCTGTTGATATCTGCTCACTGGGGGAATTTTATGTCTTTTAATCCTCTCTTTCATCATCACCACGTCACTCTCCTGCTTAACTCCTTTGCTCCTTGTCTGAGAAAAAACTCCAAAGGAAAAGCTATAGCGAGAATAATAGAGGCAAAAGATAGAGTATTGATTGGGTCCTTAGTTAGTCACGTCTAAATGGAACCGTGAGGCCAGTTGAGCCATGGGGGGCTTCTCCAGAGGCTCAGTTTTCTGGACCTTGTTCTGCTCACAACTTAAAGGTCAGCAAAGATTAGTGAGCGTTAGCCCGTCTCATAGCATGGCTGCATCTGTGACAGATCGATTCTTTCTTCTCTTTATTTCCTCTCCCTTCTCACCTTTGATCTTTCTTTCGGTTTGAGGTTTGAGAAGAACCGAGATTTCCCCACTTCTGATGTCACTCCGTTAAATCCATAGAGAGATTTCTCCTACAGCTGGTGAATGTGCAATTTCATCTCGGCCCAGAACCTCTACTGGTGCTAATGCTAATGCATAAACGGCTCATTCTTATTCTTCAACTTCACTATCTTGGAACCAAAGATTCTTTGTGCTACACTCTTTAGAAAAACTATTCATCATTTGTTCTTTGTGACTTTCTAGCTTTCTTAGTTAGCTTTATCTGTGGAACCTTTCCTGAAAGGAATATCTTCCGCGTGAAAGAATAACCGCGTAAAAGTAAAGCTATGACTATATGACTTATAACTAAAACTATTCAAACTGTTTAAAACCTTTACAGCCACACCTTGATAATGGTTGCTTTTATTTTAGCTTTTATTCGTGAGGTTAGATTTCAATATCAAGGTTAGCTTTCACTCGTAAGGTTAGCTTTAGTTTTCAAAGCTAGCTTTTGACTCTGAAAGCTAGCTTTTGCTCTCAGGGTTAACTTTTACTCTCAAGGTTATATTTTGCTCTCTGGTTAGCTTTTTTTAGTACTAGGTCTTAGATTGCTTGGAATTGAAAAGGAATTTTACGATAAACCAAAGAACTGTTGAAAGCTGTGAGAGATGAAAATGACATTAATATTAAATGGTCATGGGAAATTAATATTAAAATAAAGTTTGACTTTATATTAGCTCTGCCCACTTTGCTTGAATAAACCTTATACAAGACCAACATTGGCAACACGTGCATTCCGTCCTTCTCTCGCTTGTGTCTGTGTCTTTGACTCATCCACTCATCTATTCTCCATCCATCAGAGTCTGCATCCTCCACTTATCCACTTGTCCATCCTCCGTCCATCCTTGTTTCCATCCTCCACTCATCCACTCGTCCATCCTCCATCCCATCCGACGTCTGCCATCCCCCCCAACTCGCCCCCATCCCCCGTGTCCATCTTTGTCCATCCACTCGTCCATCCTCCACCCATCCGAGTCTGCATCCTCAACTCGCCCATCCGTGTCTTTGTCCTCCACTCGTCCATCCTCCGTCCATCCTTGTCTCCATCCTCCACTCATCCACTCGTCCATCCTCCACCCATCCTTGTCTCTGTCCTCCACTCCTCCACTCTTCCATTTTTCACCCATATGAGTCTGCATCCTCCACTCATCCATCCAAGTCTGCTCCGCTCATCCACTCGTCCACTCTCCTCTCATCCGATTCTGCATCCTCCACTCATCCACTCATCCATCCTCCACCCATCTGAGTCTGCATCCTCCACTCACCCATCCATGTCTTTGTCCTCCACTTGTCCATCCTCTGCCAAGCCATGTTTTTGTCCTGCACTTGTCCACTCGTCCATCCTCCACCCATCCATTTTTTTGTCCTCCACTCATCCACTCGTCCATCCTCCGCCCATCCGTGTCTTTGTCCTCGTGACCTGCTGCTTGTTGACTTCCTCACTGGCTTACTTAGTTTGATTCATTTATTGAGTCACTCGCTGCAGGCGCTAATTACTGAACTGGAACGTGAGGAGAGAAAGCCAATCTACATCTGGCCAGGAATACACATCATTCTTTCATGTGTTTAACATTCACACACACACACACACACACACACACACACTCAATCTTTGACACCCGGAAGCCCATGTTCATATGTACATCTCAATCTCTTCCCCTATTCGTTCCACTGAGAACCTGATTGAAGGTCCCAGCACTATGGAAAATATTTAACATCTCTCTCTCCCTCTCTAACTCCCTCCCACCTCCTCTCTCTCTCTCTTTCTCTCTCTCTCTCTCTCTCTCTCTCTCTCTCTTTCTCTCCCTCTCTCTCCCTCCATTATTGACACCCTGTTGTTTAAATGGCTTTGCCGGAACCTTTGACATGCTGTCAGTGTTTTAGAGATTACACTCGTTCTCCGTCTTCATGACAGAGAGAAGGACGGCAAAGCGACAGAGGAAAAGATAAAAGGATACTCGAGGAGAAAAAAAGGTCTGATGATGGACTGATCTATTGCAACTCAGTTCTCTGAAAGAATTTGTCCGAAGTGACAGTCTTAATCCCATCCAGAAAACACGCGTGGAGTCTCCAAATGTCACTTTTTTATTTGCTCGTGAAAACTAATACACGTCATTGGAGGTATGTGAGGTAATGTGTTTCAGAATCCCTCTGCATGTTAGTTTATGCATTTAAATGGGCTCTAATGACTTTGCGCTCAGTCCATGTGTCCGGGTTTGTTGTTAGAGTCAGGTTCTTCATGAGGTCAGCTCGCTTTAGTCTAAAAAAATCAAACCCCTACCTGTGGACGTGACAAAAACACGGTTTAAACACACGCCACTTTTAATGAATCCTGACCCACAGATTAGATCCGATTCCTGAACACTGGTTCTAATCGTATTCATATTCACAGCAGTGTTCCCAGCGTGAGGAAAACACCAGGCCCGAGCCAGCAAAGAGCACAGGGATGCCCTGGCCACCAATTTCCAACAATCTGCCCTTCCAGACTGCTCTTTGGCCACCAGTTTCCTCTAATCCATGGGGAAAGTGTTTGTTCAATATCAGGCTTAGAGTTTTAATCTGCTGAAAGTCGTTGTTTAGGAACGTGTAATAAAAAAACCTAAAATACACAACATATGTTATAAAAGTAAAGCTGCAGAGTTTACAGTGTTGAAATGATTAATATAATTTATTGCATTTAATGATGTTTGTATATTGGGTTAATTCTTCTCTGAATGCTGTATGCTAGCTATAAGACTGGAGCTGGGCTTCAGAACAGGATGTATAGCAGCTCACTTAGGAATCGGACACGTCGTCACTCCGTCTGTGTCCTAGATTTCACCAAGTCTGATAGATAGATAGATAGATAGATAGATAGATAGATAGATAGATAGATAGATAGATAGTTAGATAGATAGATAGATTTGTTCTGATTCCTGTGGTCCTGCTTCACTGTACATTTTAAATGGATAAACATTACATAAATAAAGCTTATTAGAGAAATATAATTCATAAAATATGAGGCCAGTGCAGACTTTCAGCTTTCCAGCAGCACCGCCAGTGCAATGCAACACCAACGCTTTCGTCAGCCCCATGCACCGGATCGTAACCGGACAGAAAGAGCACACTGGTTTGGAATCTGTGATTTATTATTTGTCACATTTGGATTGTATTTGAGATATTTGAGATTAGTTTTGCTGGTTTCTCGCTGCAGTTTGACACGAGGCACCTGTGGAGATATGTGGGTGGTTGGTCCAGCCAGTGAAGTGGAACCTCTCCAAGTTATGCCATGGCAACAGCGTTTTCAGCTCGAAAACAACCTCCATCACATATGCTGCTGTCTTTATTAGTGACTGACGGCCAGGCAGCAGGTTATACGCAGCGTATGCCTTGGAGAATTCTGATTTACTGTGCCGCCTCATACCAGAGCGATGAGGAGACGCTATATTTCAGTGGAAGGAAATATTGATCAACTTCCTCACAACCTCGTCAGAGCCCAGGACCAATTTTTAGAGTGTCAATACAATCAGGAAGATGATCGTAGATCTGCGTTCTGGCTCAGAGATAAATACCAGTTCGGAGACCCTTGCAAATATTAGGATGCACATATCAGCATTAAATCCTCTTTTAATTGCCCTGGAAGCCGTCCAAGCAACTGCGAGCTGCTGCAAAAAGCCTCGGCTTTTGAATTACAGTCGGCGCAGTAAGAGTTGAGCGTCTGTACCCAGCCTTTGGCTTCTAGCAAAGTACTAACAATGCTACGCATAATGTAATTAATTACATTTAACGCAAAGAATCCTGAGCTCGTGGGAATATACGGGCTTTGGCACTGCACGCTCACACAACGATCACGCTCCTGGAATTGTTCAGAGTAAAAATATTTTTGAGAAGATGATTGCGGTGTTTTTAGATGCTGCTTAACGTCTAATCAGTTCTCCGTCTCCCAGAGGCGTATCCACAGGTGGTTAATATAATACACGTATAGCACAGCTGATTATATACATATAAAACAACAGTGTTTCACACAGCAATCACAGCACAATGATGTTCAGAAACGTAAACATTACGATTTCCCCTCTATTCTCCGCTCCACACGAACACGTCCATTCAATCACATTTTATTGCCTACCTGCTGCTATGGTGACAAACTTGATTAACTCATTAGGATCATATATTTTTCTATTTCTGTTCATCTAATTAGCAAGATGCTGAGCTCAGGAATATGACTGTGAAGTATATTGATGACTTGTTTGTTGCTTATTCATTTGTTACTCATATGACGGCATTGGATAATGCTAGATCGTGCTTTAAATAATGAATTCAGAAACATACATACTCATAAGAACTAATAAGAAATGTCATCACCACGTCTGCTGCTCTCTGACTTTCATCCAGCGCATAAGAGCATCACACCACACCACACCACACATCAATATAACTGTGCAGATCAACATTAACTGAATTCCCGGCTACACCACTGCCCTAACCAGTCCAAGCTTCATTAGAAGAGCATCCAATCTTGTCTCAGATGATTGAGAAGCAATTCCAGATTACATTCCTCTGTCGTGATGCAATGACACAGGGGCAGACTTCTTACCCTAATGGAATATTGAAAAAGACATTTGGCATCTTTGATTCACATTCAGTGTAAACATCCGGCTTTATTGCGATTGATTGACCAGGCAGGAGATATGAAGTGGATAGAGTTAGGAAGTGATTGGATCTCGTGGCGGACTTCAGAGATCTGTGTTCACAGTTTCCCGGAAACACAACCGAAATTTGTGGAACTGTTATCCATCCTCGTGGTCATGACTGTCCAAGACTAAACACTGCTTTGTTTTTTAAACTACAGTAGACGCAGTGCGCTTTGCAGTTTCTCGGTAACATGACAAGCTGTTTTGACAAACATGAGTGTTTTGTTGTAATAACTGCAAGTGAGGAGAAAAATAATGAACTATGTGGTGGAAACAGAAACTCGGCTTCATCATACCACACTGCCGATGATTATTTTTTCATGACAACACAAACATCGAGTATTTTATTCTGCGCTTAGGGAGCTCTGAGCTGGGAATGCTTTATAATAACCACCTACTGGCCTTACCTTTCTCGAGCTGGAATATTCCATCACTTTACAGCATGATGTAATTAATAGCAGGAGAGAACATCTCTACAGAATAATACTTTAGTCCTGAAAAGACATTTAGCATCTTTATGCATGCTTGATTATGATTGATTGGCCAGTTAGGAGCTGTGAGGAGAATGCTGGGAGTTAGGGTAGGATTTGGTCTGCTGCTGCAGCTATAGTAGTACTTTGGGTTTGTTTCTTGGGAATGTTGGTCTTGATTGTCACTAATGATCCCGTCCATTCCAGCTGTGAAGCATTTGGGGTTTTTGTAAGCATGTTTCTTAGCAGCAGCATTGAGCACATTGAGCATTTTGGCTGCTCGAGTTGTACTTGTGCAAAATGGTGGTCAGTTTGATCGTTTTTTCCACCAAGCCAAATCTAACGGCGGACTGGCTGTCCACCCTGCCCCCTTGTCCGAACTCACAATATTCACAAAACCGGCTTTCAAAACTCTGTCCGAGCGATCCTGCTCCACTTAATGGAATGTGACCGTTGTATCTGGTCTCAGTGTAACGATACTTCACCTCCAATTGTTTTGACATATTGGTGTGTCATGCTAATGGGTTCTATTTGAATATAAAATGGTTGCCTTGCTTGCTCATTGCTCATCCATCCTCCTACTGAAATCAATCAGTCAGGAGATCCATACCTGTCTTACTATCTGCTTACTGTTGACGGCGGCATGATTGCTTTTATTGTCACTTCTGCTGTCGTTTTCAAATTATTTTCAGCACTAATTCTGTAACGAGAGGACAGAATGCACTCCATATTAACTTCAGTCTTCGAGAGCAGAAGGCAAACTGCCTCAAAAGGTTGTTTTTTTCTGTTTGTTTTTTTTTTGGTTCTTTTATGCTCTCTCTGGCTTTGCTCACCTTTTTGGTCCAGTCTTCTCTTTTCCCAGTGAGTAAGTGCTAAGCAGGAGGCTTTCTGTGCCATTTTAACTGCTCCAAAGGCACACTCTGACTTTTACTTAAATTACATAACTCAAATTGATCACCCCCTACCACCTCCACCAGCTCCACCACCAAGACTGTACAGTTGTTGACACTGTTGTCTTTGTTGTAAGGTTTGAAGTTATTTTTTGTTCCATTTTCTTCAAGTTTCTTTCCAGTTTATTGACCTGTTATGTTTTCTTTATGTCTTTTTATTCCCTCACTTTTTTACACACCTCAGTAAAATGCTTAAGAAACGTTTACATTTATGGCATTTGGCAGACGTCCTTATCCCCAGCGACTCACAGAAGTGCTTTAAAGTCTCTAGCAATAAATACATCCTCATTCTGGTTCAAGTAGTTCTAATCAGGTACTATCGGTCTAGAAAGTTAGTATAGTGTGAAATACGCACAAGACAACACATTTAAGCAACAATGAATAATGAATAATGAACTACTTAGAGGTTAGTCTATAATCTGAGATCTGAGTTGCCTATGGAGATCACAAGTGCTGGAATGAAAAACAGTTCAATTTTACTGAGATTAAAAGCAGCCATGCTAACATTCAGGCAAAAACAGGAGAAAGGACAAGCAAGGATACATTTTACTTTTATTTCCAACCATTATAAAAGATATCCAATCCAAAAACATTATTGAATGAGCACAGTTTCTTAACCCAGATGTTCCTCTGCCCTCATGCTGGTTCTGCACTACTCAGTGCTCCTTTTTTGTCTGATTACCAGTTTTAATCTTCTCCAGTGATTCCTGTGTTGCAGGGTTCTACATAGACAGAACATGTACTGGTCCCCTTTATAGGAACCAACCAAAAGTACATCTTGAAACCTTTTTAGTAAAAATGTATTCTGAGTTAAATCTTCCTCTGAACTCTATTACAGCTGGAACTGTCATCATTGACCTCCGGACTTTTCGTGCCTACAACTTGTAAAAGGCGTTCACTGAGCGTATTGCTTTTGCTCTACTTTCTATGCTTAACCATCCTCAGCTCGAGGGATAATAATAGACCCCCATAATGCCATACACATTAAGGAAAATATACAGAGTCTTAATTCTGAATGTTGGAATCATTTAATGAAGCCAGGATTTTTCTTGCACAGTATTATGACCTTGTCTGGCCCATTTCCAGCATGAGGATCAGCACAACTCACTCCTATCTACTGATGAGCACAGATTACAGTTTTTGTGGCTGACCACAAGGCTCAAATCTGTCTCCATCACTGAAAGGTCTCCCTGAGGCTTTGTGATGACTGTGTAGAGCAATGGTCAGAGAGACCCAGAGAGACAGAGGAGAGAAGATCTGAAGCCAGTATAAAGTAGCACCAGCTCTTGTCTGCTCTTGAGTTGGCCTGGAGGGAGGCAGCTGTGCATGGCTGCTTTAATACTCAGAAGGTTCAAAGGATCCAACATCTATAGTAGCTGTCCTCAATATTTTATTACATTAAAATGAAAGCAGCCAGCTTCATGCTCAATCAGCTTGCTGCTGCTAAGCACTGGGGAGAATGTGCTTATAAAGCTAGTGCTGGGGCTTGAGAAATAGAAAAGAAGAGTTTTCTTGACTAATGCTTTGGACTTGCTGTTTTAGTTGCCCTCATCTCATCCTCCACCCCCTCCCGAACCAAGGCCATAGATTGGTTCTGCCAGAGAACATTGCTGATCAAAGGGTCCAGGGCTAAACTATCAGAGAAGGAGACACTTTTCATGCATTGGTCGCTTCTCCTTGCCAACAGGTCACTTGTGTGTGGTCCACAATGACAGCTCCGTAAATGGGATCAAATCAAGATCAGAACATTCCGCTCCACTGCATTTGGAGTGGGATAAATATTGGCCTTATTTCAAAGGAGGACTAATATTTGCTCCTGAATGATTTGTAGGGTTTATTCTACATGAAGGTTATCCTGAATATTTTGGAAATATCACGCAACATAAAGTGGATAACTGGTGATAGGACAATGAAAACTAATTCATTTGAAAAACAATTCTGTTTTGAACCTTGAGCTTCAAATATGTGCTGTTGCTAGCACTGGAGGATTTGAGTAGCAGACACCAGGATTGTTGTGAAGGTTAAATATGTAGTTTTCTATCAAACTGCCAAATATTTGGGTGATTTCTCATTAAATTGCATCTCAAACGTTAGGTGAAACTTGACGGCCCGATGTCGGCCATCGCTTTTAAGTAAATCGGAAAAATCCTCTTTTTTTAGTGTGCCAGTGCCTTCCACTAAAGAATAGCTTAAATTATTTCTGACAGGAAGTATATTCTGTCCACACACACACACACACACACACACACACACACACACACACACACACACACACACTGTCTGACATTTGCAGAAGGGTCAAGCAGGTTGCATATGGCCAGGGAAGGCAGGATAGTGGCGGTAATTGCACCTGACAAGGTGTGGGGTCTCAGCGGCTTAAACCATGCAAGCAGTTCTCCCTCTGTTGATGCTGTCATGGATGTGTGACACGTCTCCATGCTGCCACTATAACCTCACAGTAACCCCCACCTTGTACTACCAGGCTAGTGCAGTTCCATATAAAATCTTTCAAGCCTTAGCAAAATTAGACAAAAACAACAAAATAACATTATCACACAATGATTGTTGCAAAACAAGGCTAAGATGAATAGCCTGGTACAGTCAGTGTACAATGAGCTGTGTAATTGTGTGGTTAATGTAATAGCATAGAGGTGCATTTAGAGGTGAGATCAATTGAAAAGTACAGTAATTAGGTTCAGGCAATATACGTTCAGGCAAGCTTTGTATTATCATGCAAATATCTTCATCTTTTTTTTCCAACTATTTATATTCCAGTTATACAAAAGATGTTTAAAAGATAATTAAATGAAGTACATATACTTTCAGTATCTTTCTATTGAGCTACACTATTGTTCTATGTTGCTAGTGCAAGAAAATGAGACGTTGTCTCTCAAACATGTTTACTTTTCAGACATCAGATACCGAAATCAGTTAACCTGACTGACCTGGTGATAATTTGATGAAGACATGTCTCCTTATAAGCTCGAGAAAGTGACATAGGAAAAACAGTTTGGCAAAAATGTGGCTTGGACAGGAAGGGTTCAGGCTGGAATCTTGGTGTTATGCCATCCATTATAATCAACCAGCTGCTCAGATAGCAGAGTCGCCAGAGCACCATGCTTGCCAATGGAACACCAAAGACAAAGCCACCCAGGCAGGGGATGCTCAATACAAAGTTTGGCAGGCCTAGGTGGTCTGGGAGTATCAGTATTAATAGCCCATCTGATGAACTCCCTTAAGAAAGTTCCACAGATCCACCACAGCTCATGCTGACATTACCTGGCCTGTAATTAAGCCACTTTCTCTGGCTGTAATCTCTGACCTTGGGGCCTGGGGCTAGATGAACCAGCTCACTTCAGCTTGTTCACAGAGTGCCCAGAGCTGTCCGTAGAAGTGTTTCTGAGTATTCTGTAATTATACCCCAGGCTTTGCACCATAGAACTGTCCACTATACCTTTCTGTGACCTTCTTCATGGGCTGGTTAACAAATTCAGGATTGACAGAGACTCTGATATATAGTCCCACTGGCTGAGTGGTTTCAAAGCAGTTCATTGATTGCACAGTGGCCTGTTGATAAATGGAGGTTTTGGCCATTCACCTGCAGTGGGCTTTACGAAGAACAGACTGCCACGGGTTTACTGAGCTGTTCAGTATTCTGGATAGCACAGGAAACCTAAGAAACAGTGGGATTTGGACTTGGGACACTCAAATGTCAAAGAGCGCAGCAACGACCTACTATTTTGTGTATGTAGTGGCCTCGGAAAGCAGTCATTTGCCTAAAAAGCTGTGCTGCTGACTGGCTGATCCATAAGGGATCAGTAGATAAGGCTTCTGGCTAGTAATTGTAGTGCTGGTGTTGCCAAGTCGGGTCCTTGAGTAAAATATTTATCCTTCAGTTGTTTGTTGCTCTGGATAAAAGTGTCTGTCACATCAGTTGCTAAAATGTCAACCGTACACTAAGTCTCAATATAGACCCAAAATGTGGACCGGCAACCAATCAATAAACTCAAGGATCTTGGCTAATGGATTTTTTTTTTCTCACCTTCTCCAACATACATTTTCCATCAGCTGCTCGGTTTGATATGCAGCAGACTAAACCAAGCTTGTTTTTAGTGCATCCAGGCTTGGCAGGCTTCAGGAGATCACACTGAACTTGGCATTGGCAGTCAGGCATGTTGAAGCACATGGAGTATGGTTACATTGAGGTGCTGGGATTGAGTGTAAAAATAATCATGGCCGTGCCTCTGATGTTCACGGACGTGACCAGGGTTTGATCAATAATCCTCACATATTTCACTAACTAGCTTTAACAATTTTCAAATCTATTCTATTTCTTTCTTTCTTTCACCTCTTTCTCTTCTATCTGTTCCACCTAGTGATAGCGAAAGCTGTTTTTTTCTTTTACCCTAACTCCGTCTGTAACCCTTCAATATTCAGACATGACTACATACAGGACTTAAGAGGATTGTGCAGAACATGACAAAGTGAGGAGTTTAATCAGAGAGTGGAAAACTTTAATCTCTAAGCTTACTTTTTTTTTGGCTTCAATTCCTCGTTCTTTCCAGTGTTCTTTACGCTGGTTTAACCCAAGATCCTTTTTGCTATCGGACGTTTATAGTTCGTTTGATTGTTTTCCTATTTTGTAACCAAAGAGTTTCCATGTATGAGTGTTTACTGATTGTTAGGAAATTGTAGCTCTGTGATTTGATGCAGCTTTGTTGTTAGTTCCTGCTGAGGATATTTAACCCATATAGTTTTTAATAGTTTTTTAGAAAAAATAAAGAATCATATTTGTAAGTTACTGTTGTACATTTCAGTAGCTTAATGTCAGTAAACCAATTAGTTAATAGATTCTACAGATTCCTGCGAAGCCATCATGTTATTATTTATTGTAATAATTGAGTGTTCCTTTGCTGATTTAAGGCTGTAGAAAAAAATGCAGGTCAAACTGTGCATTCTTTGATATTATCAGTCCATCATGATATCAGCACATCATCATAAAGCTCTTTCCGTCATGGTTCCTCCAGAGGGTGATTGAGACGCCTGATATTTGCCGACTAAACCAAAAATCGCATTTTGAGTCCTGTGTACTAGACAAGCTCGCTGTGAAAGCGACATTAAACTCACCTCATCTACGTCATTCTTTGTAGCTTCCTCTTTTGCATGCAAATGCAGTCCTTCTTCCATATAACTCGTGAGAAATGGAATCACATTAGCGAGCAGCCGGCTGCTTCTTTTGCATTTCCTCTCGCCACTGTTTGCCGAGACCGAGGCGAAGGCCAAATGACCCGTGCAACACTAATTGAATCATTTTGTGATGGGAAAATAGTTTTGCTTAGGCAGTTGCTAATTTGTGTAATGGAATCTTTCTTTTTCTTTTCTTTTCTTTTTTTTTAAGGCTTGGACATTTCACGGTTGACCCGACGGGATTCGCAATGACCTGCTGGGTTGTTTTGTGTCATTCAGAATGTGGGCATAGTGGTCATGTGTTGCATTCATAACAGACATTGAAATCAGTGAAAACATGAAATATTTAAGTGATTTTTCTTCTTCAGCTTCCCATTCGGAAAGAACCGTTAGCGAGCCAAATAAATGGATCATGAAGAACGGGTATTCTGTGAGCGCTCAACCCCATGAGCCTTTGCAAATTGTTTTTAAAATGGCTCTTCAATTTCATTCTTTCTGCTGTCCTAGTATGATTATGGGTGCTGCAGAAGCAATATGGAGCTATTTCAGTTATTTCATGATCCTCCACCAGCCTCATTCCACTGGTACATGACATTAAATTAAGTGGTTACTCAGGCAGTTTATTTCAGTGGGAGAATTATGTTAATTCCTGACATGAGTGTGAGTGTGGGTAAAACAGAGCTCCAAACTTAGCCCAGTGAATAGGCTTCATTCACCGCTGAAGAGCTTCCGGTCTTCTAAACATCAAAATACGCTATCCAAATACTAGTTTCAATATTCACCAGCATTGATCTAAAGATAAGTGCATTCGGTGTACAATGAGGTCTGTGCTAGAGACGATCGATTCCTCATCCCGAGCGCCCGTGTTTTTTATGCTTCAATCTCATGGAACATGATAGCAAAACGCTGCTCCCATTTCAGCTCTTTTGTTTTCCGAGTGATGGCAAATGGGGGGAAAATGGCCTTAAGGACTCTAACATGGCCATCGGGAATAATTTGTTGTCTTCTGAAACATTTCGACGCTAAGACGTTTCGCAGTGTTTTGCTATTTGCAGCGTTATTATAGACGTTTTAGCGAGATACGAGATGTTTTATGGAGATACGAATGAAAACATTGAGTACAAGCTGTGCTTTGTGTTTTTCATAGAACGAGAATGCAGGATTTGCTACGGTTTTAAAATCGTACACGCTGTCCAGTCTGACGTCAGAAACTGAAGGTGGCCATGAGAGTGGAATGAAGGGTTTTTCTTCTTTTTTTTCCATATTAGCCTTCTTGTTAGCTCATGACGATAATCTCTCTCCTCTATCTCCTTTAAATGCCGTGAGGGGAATGTGCAGAATAATCTTATCTGTACCTTTAATCATAAATAATAATAAACAGGTATTACATCAGCGGAAAATGAAGGTATTCATGCCCTAAAATGGGGATTGTGTATACTTGTAATATCATTTTTGCTAAGTAATGAATATATAATGAGATTCTCTGGGTTTTTATTGAGCAAAAAGAAGCAAGCACACTAAGACGGGTGTAATGTTCAAGAAGTGGAAATACAACCAGGTCGTTTACTTCGCCGAGACATCGCTGAAATGCAATAACGCAAATCAGATTTGTCTCTTTACTCCTTCATGCTGGTGGTTTTTAAAAACATTACGGATCTGCGGTGATTTGCTGAGAGGCTGTCTGGAGTAGAACCTAGAAAATATTTCCCCTTGTGACAACAAAATCACAACAAGCATTTCAGACACAATATTTGTGGCCGAATAAATATTTAGCCGTCTGTTTGAACGTTCGTATGTATGAACGTGCAGCGTCTGATCTCGACTCAAACGTCAGCGGATTTTCTTCCTCGTCGTCGTTTCTGATGGAAAACAATAAAAATGCTGCTGTTTATGAGCTCTGCCAGGTCGACGTGTTCGGGATGCGGAGACGCAAAGCCGGGAGTCAGGAGGTGGCGAAGAAACATGCTTCAGTCCACGCTTCGGTCCGTGTCTCCGAGGCGTTTCAGAGACCAGCTCCATCTGCATTTATTTGTTCAGTTATTTATGCGGAGGATTGCGCCGATGTCCAGCGCTCGAGTCTGACAAACAGAGAGAGCTGCAGCACAACCACAACTACAACCACGCTAACGCTCGGCTCATCCGTCTTCTTGATCTGAAGTCTGACTTGGCCTTTTAACGAGCTAGCGTTCATGAAGCATGGCCTGCCACTGCTACACTCCTTTAATCCCTAAAGAGTTTAGATCACAGCCACGTTAGCAAATCAGTGAGATCTTCTCTTCAGCTGTCCGACTCATACAGATGCCAGTATAAACCGACCGAACAGCTGGAATGGACCAAATGGATGAGATCGATATCATAAGCAGAGGTGATACCCAGTTTCTTTCCTCAACTAAATTTACTCCTCTGCTAAAAGCTTGTATATAAGTATAAACTCACAAATTTATCTAATGTTCCTTCTGAAAGCCACAGCGGACTTTCAAAGTCTTTCACAAGGAACCGGGAAACATGGGAAAACATGAGCGAAGGCGAACTAACAGAAGCTTTATTCCTAATCTCTTAAACAATAATGAACTCATTCAGTGAAGATAGGCAGATGTCTTCATATTTTTACAACAAAACCTTAATCTTGCTTTAATTAGGCAACATGTACAGCTCAGTAGAGTGGCTACGATTTCACACAGCAAGCAAAATCTTGGTCAAGCGGTCAGGCTATTAACTCTTTACATATGACAGAAGCTAGCAAGTTAACATGTTGTGAACGTGTAGGTGACGCTGATTACATCACAGGATACCAAGGCAGCGAGTCAGATTGTGCTCTCTGGGGGCTGTGTGCTCACTTCTGACTAAAAGCCCTGTGATTTATGGCTGTGACATTTGATCACTCAGAGGGCCAAGGGTTTTTTTTATCACATGAACAGAACCAAGTGACTTCACTGGAGCTTTTCAGATGAATTGTTTCTTAAATCTGAAGGCAGGATTTTTCCTAGCTCCTCCCACCTCCGGCCGATGTTCATTATCATTACGTCATGATGATACACAGGTCACTTCAGTGTCTGTTCTCTCGACACTTTACAACCAACACTGATCCGATATTAATGTTTTTTCCTCACCACAGCAGTGACTCTGACATGGTAAGGCTCAGGGTGAGATGTGCTCATGTGAGGAGATGGAACACAAGACAGGAAGAGCTGCAATGCAGCTGCCATTTAATGTTTAATGGATTAAAGCCGTAGCACGTCACAAAAAACTGTCAACAACTAGCTCTCTCTAGGGTAGTGTGTGTGTGTGTCTGTGTGTGTGTCTGTGTGTGTGTATGTTTGTTTGTGTGGTACCCCACAGTCCCAGCACTCTCATCAGCTCTGACACTCGTGTGGTCGTGATGAAACCCAGCACCGTCTCACTTCAGAGCTCTCCCTCTTTGTCTTTCTCTTCTGTCCCTCGCTGTTCTCCAGTTAGGGATGATAGATGACTCCGTGGCTGTCCTTCTGTATACACACACACACACACACACACACACACACACACACACACACACACACGGCCTCTCAGAGCTGCTGGATGGCTACAGATACAGATACTGATGTTGTGTATCTGTTCGATCTCTTGCTTGATTATTTAATTAGTCATGAACATGTTAGTGTCTGCTGTTAATGAGCAGGAGATCAGTTACACAGATCAGGACGGAGTTCACCACCAATCACATGCAGCGCACTCCAATCTACAAACTCTAAACTCTATCAACTCTATCAACTCTAAACTCTATCAACTCTATCAACTCTAAACTCTATCAACTCTAAACTCTATCAACTCTATCAACTCTCTAAACTCTATCAACTCTAAACTCTATCAACTCTCTAAACTCTAAACTCTATCAACTCTCTAAACTCTATCAACTCTATCAACTCTCTAAACTCTCTAAACTCTAAACTCTATCAACTCTCTAAACTCTATCAACTCTAAACTCTATCAACTCTATCAACTCTAAACTATCAACTCTCTAAACTCTCTAAACTCTAAACTCTATCAACTCTCTAAACTCTATCAACTCTAAACTCTATCAACTCTATCAACTCTAAACTATCAACTCTCTAAACTCTATCAACTCTATCAACTCTATCAACTCTATCAACTCTAAACTCTATCAACTCTCTAAACTCTATCAACTCTCTAAACTCTATCAACTCTATCAACTCTAAACTATCAACTCTCTAAACTCTATCAACTCTATCAACTCTATCAACTCTAAACTCTATCAACTCTCTAAACTCTATCAACTCTCTAAACTCTATCAACTCTATCAACTCTCTAAACTCTATCAACTCTCTAAACTCTATCAACTCTAAACTCTCTAAACTCTAAACTCTATCAACTCTCTAAACTCTATCAACTCTCTAAACTCTATCAACTCTCTAAACTCTATCAACTCTCTAAACTCTATCAACTCTAAACTCTCTAAACTCTAAACTCTATCAACTCTCTAAACTCTAAACTCTATCAACTCTCTAAACTCTATCAACTCTCTAAACTCTATCAACTCTAAACTCTATCAACTCTCTAAACTCTATCAACTCTCTAAACTCTAAACTCTATCAACTCTCTAAACTCTATCAACTCTATCAACTCTCTAAACTCTATCAACTCTAAACTCTATCAACTCTAAACTCTATCAACTCTCTAAACTCTAAACTCTATCAACTCTCTAAACTCTAAACTCTATCAACTCTTTAAACTCTATCAACTCTAAACTCTTAAAACTCAATAAACTCTAAACTCAATAAACTATAAACTTTAAACTCTATAAACACTAAACTCTATCAACTCTATAAATTCTAAGCTCTTAAAACGCTAAACTATATAAACTCTGAAAACTAAGCTCAATAAACTCTATAAACTCCAAACTCTATCAACTTTATACTCTATAAACTCTAAATACTACAAACTCTAATCTCTTTAAACTCTATAAACTCCCAACTTTGTGAACTCTAAACTGTAAATTCTAAACTGTGTTCTGTGAAACACATATTCTGCATCATTTGCATGGGTCATGTGAGGACAACTGACCTGACCTGCTTCCTTCCTTCCTTCCTTCCTTCCTTCCTTCCTTCCTTTCTTTCTTTCTTTCTTTCTTTCTTTCTTTCTTTCTTTCTTTCTTTCTTTCTTTCTTTCTTCCTTCTGCTTCCTCTGTGTAGAGGTCAGGTGTAGAGGTCAGCTCTCTGAATGATGCACCTCTATGATTTTTGTCTGACTTTGAATGTTAAAAGTGAGTATGTTTGCGTATGTGTGTGTGTGTGTGTGTGTGTGTGTGTGTGTGTGTGTGTGTGTGTGTGTGTGTGTGTGTGTGTGTGTGTGAGCCCTGATTCTCTGTGAAAGGAATAATCTGCCCTGGCTGCTGGTTTATAGAGTCATGTGGAGTGTGTGTGAATATTGGAGTTCTCTAGACTGTGTTCTCTCTCTCTCTCTCCCTCTCTCTCTCCCTCTCTCTCTCTCTCCTCTCTCTCTCTCTCTCTCTCTCTCTTGTCTGGGAGCAGATCTGATCTCCATGTTTTGGCCTCAGGCTTTCCTCACTGATCCTTCAGCCCTGATAGTTATTTGTTTGCTTACTTTATTTGCAGGGGAAAAGCTGTGTTCTTTCAGAGTAGCTTAATGTTTTGTGTATATTGTGTATGTTTTGTGTATTTATTGTGTGTGTGTGTGTGTGTGTGTGTGTGTGTGTGTGGCTAATACGGAAGCATAAAGCAGTGTATTTGATTACACAATCGTGTAGACGCTTCATTCGCTTACAGCAAAAGCAATTTTCCTTTATATTCCCGCTCGCTCCTCTCGTATTTTACAGCGTCCGGATCCGAGTGTGTTCTCAGCAGCTCTGCTACTTTCCCTCAACTCGCTTTTATTACATAAACTGAATTACAGAGAGGAGCTTAAAGAAAAAAACATAAACTTTTCCTTTGACAGAGCTGGACTTTGCTCTAGAACAATCTTTCTTTATTTATTTAAGCGTACTAATTTAGCGTGAATTTGGTAAAAACCCATGTGTAGAAATTTTCTTTAGAAATCTATTTACTGAAATTCATCTAATTTCCCTAAAAGTGCATCTTAAACCTGATCTGTTCGTTTATAGCCACAGTGACACAGGAAAAAATTAAATAATAATAATAATAATAATAAGAAGAAGAAGAAGAAAAAGATAATACATAAAATTTATTTAAAAATATATAAATAAATAAATAAATTAATTAATTAATTAATAAATAAATAAATAAATAAATAAATAGGAAAAAAAAATACTACCACTAATAATAATAAATGAAATTAATATAATAATAACAATAATAAATAAATAAATATTTACTATGGTTTACCAAAGATAAAAATAAAAATAGACCAGTGCCTAAATTACAACATAGATAACAAAGTTATTAAAATGTTTTTAATTTAATTGAAAAAATAAATCTAATTAATTTAATTAAAAAGTTCAATATAATTCAACTGAATTTAAAATTAAACAAAATTACCTTAAATGCAATAAAATTAATGAAGGATATCAACTGAACTAAGTCTGATATAATTATATATGGAGTTTGAGGTGTCAGCTCAACACACACACACACACACACACACACACACACACACACACCTATATATCTATTATTGCATCCTTCAGTCAGTCAGCAGGTCAACATATTTCATAAGCTCATGACGTTGTCTTTTTTAAATATGCGAATCCGTCAATGTGTAATAAATATATTCCCGTCCATGTCACACATCTAATTACACGGTCATGACTCTGAATTCTAACGCTAACCTCCTACATGAGCCAGATGTTCTGGAAGAAAATCATTTTCCCTGAAAATGTCAGAAGTTGTATCTCAAGACCTGGAGCATGACATCGACATTTCACTTCCTCTGTAAAACCTGTGCTCTTTTTTTCTCTCTTTCTCTTTCCCTCTCCCTCTATTTTTTTTTTTTTTTTACCTTTTCTGTTTTAATTAGGACATGCGATGTCATGTTGAAAACAAGAGAAAGAACATTAAAAATAATGCATTTATTTAAATAATTAAAAATACATGTAATGAAATAAATTACAGTTATAACAATTAAATGAGATAAATCCAATGTAATTTTTAACTGAAGTAAAATCTTTGTTTGCTATCAAATTTATTTTATTATTATTATTATTTATTTATTTATTTATTTATTTTAGAGCCAATTTGGAAAAATGCTGTCCATATGAAAAAAAAATCTTCTTCTTCTTTCGGCTTTTCCCTTCAGGGGTCTCCACAGCGAATCATCTCTCTCCACCTATCCCTATCTTCTGCATCCTCAACACTTGCACCCACTAGCTTCATATCCTCATTAATTCCATCCATATACCTCCTCTTTGGTCTTCCTCTTTGCCTCCTGCCTGGCAGCTCCATGTCCAACATTCTCCTACCAATATACTCACTCTCCCTCCTCTGAACATGTCCAAACCATCTTAATCTGGCCTCCCTAACTTTGTCCCCCAAACGTCCAACATGAGCTGTCCCTCTGATGTACTCGTTCCTAATCCTGTCCAATCTTGTCACTCCCAAAGAGAACCTCAACATCTTCAGCTCTGCTACCTCTAGCTCTGACTCCTGTCTCTTCCTCAGTGACACTGTCTCTAAACCATACAGCATGGCCGGTCTCACCACTGTCCTGTACACCTTCCCCTTGATTCTCGCTGATATTTTCCTATCACACAGAACTCCCGACACCTTTCTCCACCCATTCCAACCTGCCTGCACTCGCTTCTTTACCTCTTTCCCACACTCTCCATTACTCTGGACTGTTGACCCCAAGTACTTAAACTCCTGTACCTTCTTCACCTCTTCACCCTGTAACCTTACTGTTCCACTTCCCTCCCTTTCATTCACACACATGTACTCAGTCTTACTACGACTGACCTTCATTCCTCTTCTCTCCAGCGCAAACCTCCACCTCTCCAGGTTTTCCTCCACCTGCTCCCTGCTCTCACTACAGATCACAATGTCATCTGCAAACATCATTGTCCAAGGAGACTCCTGTCTGACCTCCTCTGACAACTGGTCCATCACTATAGCAAACAGGAAGGGGCTCAGAGCCGATCCCTGATGCAGTCCCACCTCCACATTGAACTCCTCTGTCTGACCTACAGCACACCTCACCACTGTCCTGCTCCTCTCATACATGTCCTGCACCACTCTGACATACTTCTCTGCTACTCCTGACTTCCTCATACAGTACCACAGCTCTTCTCTTGGCACCCTGTCATACGCTTTCTCCAAGTCTACAAACACACAGTGCAACTCCTTCTGACCATCCCTATACTTCTCCATCAAAATTCTCAGAGCAAAAATTGCATCTGTTGTGCTCTTTCTGGGCATGAAGCCATACTGCTGCTCACAAATTTCCACTACCTTCCTTAACCTAGCTTCCACTACTCTTTCCCACAGCTTCATTGTATGGCTCATCAACTTTATCCCCCTATAGTTACTGCAACTCTGCACGTCACCCTTATTCTTAAAGATCGGCACTAACACACTTCTTCTCCATTCCTCAGGCATCCTCTCACTCTCTAAAACCCTGTTGAACAAACTAGTTAAAAATTCCACTGCTGCTTCTCCCAGACACTTCCAGACCTCCACCGGGATGTCGTCAGGACCAACTGCCTTTCCACTTTTCATCCTCTTCAAAGCCTTCCTGACTTCATCCTTTCTAATCTTATCTACTTTCTGTTCCACAGAGTTCACCCCTTCTACTCTTTTTTCCCTCTCATTTTCCTCATTCATCAGCTCCTCAAAGTACTCCTTCCATCTCCTCTGTACACTCTCCTCACCGATGGCGGTCGTTGTTAACCCGGGCCTCGACCGATCCGGTATGAAATTCAGTGAGTACTGACGATTCGCATGGTTAAATGTTTTACGTGTTTTACGCCGGATGCCCTTCCTGGTGCAACCCTCTCTATTTATCCGGGCTTGGGACCGGCACAGAAGTCACTGGACTGTGACCCCCATGACTAGATTGTCCATATGAAAAAAATTAATAAATAAAAATAAATAAATTAATAAATTAATTAATTAATTAGACCTTTTTTGAAATACTTAAAAAGCACTTGTATTTTTTATTCCAATTGTATGAAATGAATTGAATACAATTAAATTAAAATGAAACTATTAAACCTATAAAAATAAAATCTAATTTAAATAAAATAAAAATTTCATTTTAATCAACTTCCCATATTTTATATTATTTCTATAATACCCTTATTTTCTTCTTGTTTTAATTCTTGTAGCAGTTCCATGATGTTCTGAGCGGAGATGTGAGAAAGTACAGAACATAAAAATTCCACATTGTGTAGAAGAGAGCAATTCCGACAGCAGCGGGCTAAAATCCGACCCTGCCTCTCTCGCTCTGATCTCCAAAAACTCTTATCAGAATGTCACACGAAGCTTGTTGCGTATCTGAGCCTCATACACACTCCTCCGCTCCACTCCACCTCCTCACCCTGAGCACTGTACGAGTCAGGGATTCAGGACATCGTCCTCAGCCACATGACAACTCTTTTCATTTCCAACCAGGCTGATGTCCGACTCTGACAAAGCTCTCTCTGTCGACTTGACTCCGGAATGTTCCTGGTAAGATAATGCTCAATGATAATGCTCAGTGATATAGAGCACTGGACAGAGGCCAGGGAACATTATTATCATGGCCCAAGGCTACAGCGATGTGGGTCAGCAAAGGTCAAGTTCAGAAAGGACAAAGCTCCTTCTTAAGTTCACCAAACGCCTGTAAACCCAACCGAAGAGGATTATAATGTCCCCGAATACAGCGTGAGGTTTCAACTGTAATTTAGGCTTGGACAAGTGATTTCAGGTTGAATCAGTGAACACATACACACACACACACACACACACACACACACACACAGAGCTACAGATCACAGATATGAGCATACAAAACTGCTGTATAACCTACAGGGATAGGTGTATAGAGCAGGTGTATAATCTGTAGGGATGAGTGTATAATTTACAGAGCAGGTGTATAATCTGTAGGGATGATTTATAATTTACAGAGCAGGTGTATAATCTGTAGGGATGATTTATAATTTACAGAGCAGGTGTATAATCTGTAGGGATGAGTATAATTTACAGAGCAGGTGTATAATCTGTAGGGATGAGTGAAATTTACCTTAAAAGAATTTTTTGGGTGTAAAATTCTGTAGGGATGAGAAATTGGGGGTGTATAATCTGTAGGGATGAGAAATTTGGGTGTATAATCTGTAGGGATGAGTATAATTTACAGAGCAGGTGTATAATCTGTAGGGATGAGTATAATTTACAGAGCAGGTGTATAATCTGTAGGGATGAGTGTATAAAAAACCTTTTTTTTAAATAGAATGTGTGTATAATCTGTAGGGATGAGAATGTGTGTATAATCTGTGGGGAAAAGGGGGAAAGTGGTATTAAACTTGTAGAACTGTTGGATAATGTATAGAATTGATGTATAACCTACAGGGATGAGTGTATAATGTAGAGAACTGGTATATAACCTATTGGAATTGGTGTAAACTTTATAGGAGTATATATGGAGTACAAATTTATGAATCATGCAGTGTCCATGTTTCTGTGTGTGTTCGTGTGCGTGTGTGTGTGTGTGTGTGTGTGTGTGTGTGTGTGTGTGAGAAAGAGAGAGGGGTGATGAGCAGAATGTGAAAATGGTAGAAAACTAACTTCAGTGTGATGGGTTTAGAGCGATTACCTCTCCATCATTGCTTCATCTCAGTGCCAGCCAATCACTCCGAAACAGGTCTTGGTATTAACGCCAGGGGAGCAGGAGATTACTATGTGTGTGTGTGTGTGTGTGTGTGTGTGTGTGTGTGTGTGTGTGTGTGTTTTTATGGATAGAGATGTCAACGAAGCCGTTAATGAATCAGTGGAAACTGACAGAATATGATTGGTTCTTCTTTAGCCCATTTAATCAGTGCCTTGCTCCTGGGTTTTTTTGCTTTTTTTTGGGCAGAGGAACAATCAAGTATAATCATCACCTCTCTGTGATCCTGTGACCCGCTAGGTTTATGGCTTTGGTGGAAATCGTCCAGTAATTTACAGCACAACAGTAAACAGGTGTAATTAACAAAAGACTTGGCAAGATATCAGTGGATATGTTGCACATGCTGCTAGACCACGTAAAATCCTTATCTGTTACAGTGAAATCATTAATGACTCTCAAAACACCGGGAACTGACTGCAGTATTGCGGCTGTTGACACTGGAGACTCCTTCCATATATGTTAAATAAATGTCTCCGTACAGAGTCAGAGAAAATCATCGGAGACAAATAATCAGCACTTTCTGAGCAGCTGTCGATTTCTGAGCTCTAAAACAGCGCTGGGGATTTCTAAGAGTTAAATAACGTCTCTCTCTGCATCAGATGTAAAATAGCAGAAATATTTGATGCAGCAATCATAATTTAAGCAACGAGTACTTTTAACCGTCTGAAATGATTAAAGCTATTGAACCGCAGTTCAATTTAATTAAATTGCTTTTGTGATCCAATTTTTTGGTGTGTTTCGGAGATGATCCGCACATTAAACAGTGAGGCTGACTGATGAAATATAATCCCGACTATAGCAAGTTGTGTGTGTGTGTGTATGTGTGTGTGTGTGAGAGAGAGAGAGAGAGAGAGCGAGAGAGAGAGAGAAAGAAGTGAAGGAGAACCTGATCTCCCTCTCCTTGTAATAACTCTGATCCTAATGGATATTAGCTAAAGAATAAATTTAACCACTGCTTTGAGTGCTTGTTAATGGCAGACCTGTAATTCCCGGCTGCATTTATATAGATTTTTATTGCGAGACGAGTGTGTCAGTAAATTAACAACACACCGGATATTATATTGGGGGGGGGGGGGTTATCGGGGTGTCACAAAAAGGACCTTCACAACTTTATTCATTTTTCTTTATTTCTCAGCCCCTCATTCCCATGGCCTGTTTTCGTCTTGGCACAGATTGAGAAGAATTGGCTGCTCATATTTATGTAGGCCACACACACACTCACGCCCCACACACACACACACACACACACACACACACTCACGAGTCCGAACAGTTTCTTTTTAACTGCAAAACATGACCTTTAACATATACCCCTCTCTCCCAAACTCATTAACCGCCCCCTCCTGTTTCTGAAAGAGAGAGAGGAGGATAGTTTTGTAGATGAGATGAGACTGAAAAAAGAGAGAGAGAGAAGGACAGAGTGGGATTTTGGCCTTAGGCATTATTCATAATGGACACCATCTGCTTCCTTGAATCTTCTCCATCCATTTCTTATGTATCCTTACCTGTCTTCATGTTCCTTTCCTTCCTTCCCTCCTCTTCATTCACTTTTTCTTTTTTTCCCTTTCTTTTATTCTTTTATTATATCTTATTCTATCTTATTCCTTCTCTTTTCTGTGCCTACGTTCTTCATTTTTCCTTTTCTTCCCTTCCCTTCCCTTCCCTTCCCTTCCCTTCCCTTTCCTTTCCTTTCCTTCCCTTCCCTTCTTCTCCAGCCCTCCCTTAATTCTTTCCTTCCTATCATTCTTTCTTAATAGTCTTTCCTTTCTGTTTACTTCACTTTACTTTCACATTTTTTCTTCAGCTTTCCTTTTCCTTCTCCATTTCCCCCTTTCATACCTTCCTTTCCTCTGCCCTTCCGCTCTTTTCCTTTCCTTTCCTTTCCTTTCCTTTCCTTTCCTTTCCTTTCCTTTCCTTTCCTTTCCTTTCCTTCCTAAATTCTTTCTGTTCCTATCCTTCTTTATTTACGCCCTTGAACACCTTTCCTTTCTCTTTCTTTTCCGTCACTTATCTTTAATTTACTTTCACATTTTTTCTTCAGCTTTTCTTTTCCTTCTCCCTCTCCCCCTGTCATACCTCCCTTTCTCCTCTTCCCTTCCTTTCCCCATCTCTTCTCTCTAACTCAAATTTGGCCTTGTGCACTCATTGGTAATTAGCAGGGCCTTTGTGTAATTACGGTTGTTTTTGTTGGTTTTATTTACAGCGTTCTGCTTGATTTGGTTTGGCTTGTGTGTGTCCTTGACGCTAGGCCCAGACGGCAGACGTCACCCTTTGAAGGCTCCCGCCTCCCCCCTGCTTCCTGGTTTGTTTGTAACTTGTTCAAAAGGCGAGTTTGGTGTGTTTAATAAACAGAGACCCTGCATAACCACAATTAAGCAGCCTATCAAGCGTGGCAGATTAGAAGACGACACAGTTACAGATGCCAAGATGAATACGCTGCTTAGAGGAGTAGCCAGTTGAGGAAATTAAATATTGTTAGAAATTGTCAGTTCTCTTCGATCTGTATTACCGAGCCGGAAATCCACGAGCCCTCCAAGGCTCACGTTAGATTACAGCCTTTATAGATCAACAGAAGATTTGACAGACGAGGTCAATTGGCAAGGCAGACCTCCAGCTCTCTTTGTGGTAAGCGGGAGAGCTGTGATGATCCACTCTTTTCTTCTTCTGTAGTAATTCCCAGTACGTCTGCGATGGCCCGAGGCGGAGTTTTCACAGCTAGATGTACTCCACATACAATCTACTTGCCGTGATTGACAAGGACTTTAGAAATGATTCATACTCACGTATTCCTACAATGAAGCCGTAGAGCGACTGAGGTCCGTCCGGCGCTGTGGCAATGACTTACTCAGTATTCAGTCTGACTGTCATCCTAACCTCTCTGTTTCTCCAGCTCTCTGCCTCATGATCATTCTGTCCACATTATTCACTCTGTGAAGGTCTTTCAGGGATGCGAGTGTCTGGAGGCTGATTTTCAGATGATATGGTGAACACGTCCGCTTTGCGGATAAGTGACATGTATCTGTCTTTCCCCCATTCATTAATCACCTGCTCCTGTTTCCTGAAGCAGAGGAGTGTCTGAGGATGAACTTTCCTTTCCTTTCCTTTCCTTTCCTTTCCTTTCCTTTCCTTTCCTTTCCTTTCCTTTCCCTTCCTTTCCTTTCCCTTCCTTCTTTTCCTTTTCCCCTTTCCTCTCTTTTCCTTTTTTTCCCTTTCCTTTTTTCCTTTCCCTTCCTCTTTTTTCCCTTTTCCCCTTCCTTCTTTTCCTTTCCTTTCCTTTCCTTTTTTTTCCCTTTTCCTTTCCCTTCCTCTCTTTTCTTTCCCTTCTTCTTTTTTCCCTTTTCCTTTCCTTTTTTCCTTTCCTTTCCTTTCCTTTCCTTTCCTTTCCTTTCCTTTCCTTTCCTTCCTTTTCCCTTTTCCTTTCCCTTCCTTTCCTTTCCTTTCCCTTTTTCCTTTTCCTTTCCTTTCCTTTCCTTTCCTTTCCTTTCCTTTCCTTTCCTTCTTTTCCTTCCCCTTCCTTCTTTTCCTTTCCTTTCCTTTCCTTTCCTTTCCTTTCCTTTCCTTTCCTTTCCTTTTTTTTTCCCCTTTCCCTCTCTTTTCCTTCCCTTCTTCTCTTTTCTTTTCCCTTCCTCTTTTTTCCCTTTTCCCTTTTCCCTTTTCCCTTTTCCCTTTTCCCTTTTCCCTTTTCCCTTTTCCCTTTCCTCCTTTTCCTTTCCCTTCCTCTCTTTTCCTTTCCCTTCTTCTCTTTCCATTCCCTTCCTCTTTTTCCTCTCTTTTCCTTTCCTTTCCTTTCCTTTCCTTTCCTTTCCTTTCCTTTCCTTTCCTTCTTTTCCTTCCCCTTCCTTTTTTTTCCCTTTTCCCTTTTCCCTTTTCCCTTTTCCCTTTTCCCTTTTCCCTTTCCCTTTTCCCTTTTCCCCTTCCTTTTTTTCCTTCCCCCTTCTTTCTTTTCTTTTCCCTTCCTCTCTTTTCCTTTCCTTTCCTTTCCTTTCCTTTCCTTTCCTTTTTTCCCCTTTCCTCTCTTTTCCCTTCCCTTTTTCTTTTCCCTTTCCTTTCCTTTCCTTTCCTTTTTCCTTTCCTTTTTTCCTTTTCCTTTTCCTTTCCTTTCCCTTTTCCCTTTTTTTTTCATTGTGTGCAGGCAAGCGCTCTGTCTGTAAAAATACATCAGTATGTCAGAGTGCAGCGCTTTATAGTAGCTGTTCAAATGGGCTTTTTTCCCTTTTTTTTCCTCACAACATGGACTGACACTTGCCAAAAAAAAAAAAAATTTCAGCTCGAGTCAAATAAAAGGTTTTGGAGGTTTCGGTTAAGGTTAAAGCGAGACTTAGCATTTCTGCTGCTTCATTTGTGTAAAATGAAATAAACCCAGCCTGTGAATGTGAATTTCACATAAGATTTAAATCTGCCTGCTTTTCCTGCAAAGAACCTGTACTGTTAATTAAAAAAATATAGCTGCAAAAACATGACTTCCTGTTAGCAAACAAACGAACAGAACGCGGAGGTCTATCCTCAACTTTTTCATACGTTTCCACAGATCTTTCATTTCTGAAGTGAGAACTAAACGCGAGAACTTTTGAAAATCTCTCAATGCTGAAAAGTCCATGTTTTTTAATCTCTCTTGGCCAATTGTGAATTCTGAAAACATTTTGAGGGCTGCAAGGACTTTTTTTTGTTTAGAAGTGCCAAATAATATTTGTATTTAATTAAAAGAAATTCACGATACAGTCACAACTCGGCAGAATTGGTCTGTTCAATATTAAGCAATATCGCGCCAATATCATCAGCACTTCTACTAATGAGGTATTAACATGAACTGACATTTCAGACATGGATAAATATTTGCTTTTATTTTTATAAATGAAAAGAAGCCACAGATGGATAGAGCTTGGTGTGTTGTCATGGTAACTAACTATTGCTAGATTTGGAATTTTATATGTCCCAGTGCTGTGAGATTAAATATCAGCACTCCTGGAACACCGTCCATACGTCCAATCGGAATTAGTCAACTGTCTCTTTTTGTCCCTGTCAGCATTGTGAAGACTTTTCACTTTGTTTTAGCATTTGAGAAGGCTTTTTAGATTTTTTGGTATTTTTGTTGATGCTCAAGCAAATTGTACAATATACACAGATCAGGCATAACATGAATACCACTGAGTATCTCCTCATCATGGCACCTGTTAGTGGGTGGGATATATTAGGCAGCAAGTGAACATTTTGTCCTCAAAGTTGATGTGTTAGAAGCAGGAAAAATGGACAAGCGTAAGGATTTGAGCGAGTTTGACCAAGGGCCAAATTGTGATGGCTAGATCACTGGATCAGAACATCTCCAAACCTGCAGCTCTTGTGGGGTGTTCCCGGTCTGCAGTGGTCAGTATCTGTCAAAAGTGGTCTAAGGAAGGAACAGTGGTGAACCGGAGACAGGGTCATGGGCGGTCAAGGGTCATTGATGCACGTGGGGAGCGAAGGCCGGCCCGTGTGATCCGATCCAACAGACGAGCTACTGTTGCTCAAATTGCTGAAGAAGTTAATGCTGGTTCTGATAGAAAGGTGTCAGAATACACAGTGCAGGACTTATGCCTGGTCGGTGTATTTGTCCAACAGAACCTTATTCTTCTTCCTAAACTCTAGCCTACTGCTAAGGATGATGCATTTAAGTCCTGTTTATTGACTCAGACTTGGGAAGTCAAGTTGCGCTTGTCTAAAGGAATAAACATTATTAATAATGTAAAAAGGTGTTGCATGTTAACATGCCACAGATGAATTCATACACCGATGCTTGATTATAAGATTACACCAAAATGAAATATTGAAGCGTACGAAATCAATAATTGGGGTAATTGAATTATGTACAGCCTGGAGGTAAACACGCTCGGTGTATTCATGCAAAAATACACGCTCGCAAAACACAAACTCGTGCATGTATAAAGCCAGACGTCATACCCAGAGCATACGGTTCTTACCGATCATGATCGATCCTTCTTCTCGCCTGACATTGATCGTCAAGTCTCGGGGTTTGTTTTTCAGGTGTGTTTGTAAAGGTGTGAATTTGTCTACATGTGTTTATTCTTCAGATCCATCTGCCGTCGTTGTCCGGATCATGCTGAGATCTTTCTAAATGTCACAGAGCTTTTACAGCTCCCAGTCTGTTTTCGAGGAGAAATCGATCTCTGTTTCATGATCCTGACCGTCACTCGCTCGACGGCTGTAATAAATAACTCCATGCTTCATTTCACGCTGCAGCCACACCCGACTTGTGTTACTTTTGTCCCTGATGTCATGTTAATTAAAGAAATCAGTCAGTGTATTACTCACAGCATGGCACATTCCACTTTATGTTGTTTCACCTGTAATTAAAACTTCAAGCATTAAAAAAAAAAATAACACATAGTATTTGTGCATAGTCCAAAACAAGTCCAGGACCAAGTTCTGGAACAAACTTCTTCTTCTTCCAGCTTTTCCCTTCAGGGGTCTCCACAGCGAATCATCTCTCTCCACCTATCCCTATCTTCTGCATCCTCAACACTTGCACCCACTAGCTTCATATCCTCATTAATTCCATCCATATACCTCCTCTTTGGCCTTCCTCTTTGCCTCCTGCCTGGCAGCTCCATGTCCAACATTCTCCTACCAATATATTCACTCTCCCTCCTCTGAACATGTCCAAACCATCTTAATCGGGCCTCCCTAACTTTGCCCCCCAAAACGTCCAACATGAGCTGTCCCTCTGATGTATTCGTTCCTAATCCTGTCCAATCTTGTCACTCCCAAAGAGAACCTCAACATCTTCAGCTCTGCTACCTCTAGCTCTGACTCCTGCCTCTTCCTCAGTGACACTGTCTCTAAACCATACAGCATGGCCGGTCTCACCACTGTCCTGTACACCTTCCCCTTGATTCTCGCTGATATTTTCCTTCACACAGAACTCCCGACACCTTTCTCCACCCATTCCAACCTGCTGCACTCGCTTCTTTACCTCTTTCCCACACTCCCCATTACTCTGGACTGTTGACCCCAAGTACTTAAACTCCTGTACCTTCTTCACCTCTTCACCCTGTAACCTTACTGTTCCACTTCCCTCTCTTTCATTCACACACATGTACTCAGTCTTACTACGACTGACTTTCATTCCTCTTCTCTCCAGCGCAAACCTCCACCCTCCAGGTTTTCCTCCACCTGCTCCCTGCTCTCACTACAGATCACAATGTCATCTGCAAACATCTTTGTCCAAGGAGACTCCTGTCTGACCTCCTCTGACAACTGGTCCATCACTATAGCAAACAGGAAGGGGCTCAGAGCCGATCCCTGATGCAGTCCCACCTCCACTTTGAACTCCTCTGTCTGACCTACAGCACACCTCACCACTGTCCTGCTCCTCTCATACATGTCCTGCACCACTCTGACATACTTCTCTGCTACTCCTGACTTCCTCATACAGTACCACAGCTCTTCTCTTGGCACCCTGTCATACGCTTTCTCCAAGTCTACAAACACACAGTGCAACTCCCTCTGACCATCCCTATACTTCTCCATCAAAATTCTCAGAGCAAAAATTGCATCTGTTGTGCTCTTTCTGGGCATGAAGCCATACTGCTGCTCACAAATTTCCACTACCTTCCTTAACCTAGCTTCCACTACTCTTTCCCATAGCTTCATTGTATGGCTCATCAACTTTATCCCCCTATAGTTACTGCAACTCTGCACGTCACCCTTATTCTTAAAGATCGGCACTAACACACTTCTTCTCCATTCCTCAGGCATCCTCTCACTCTCTAAAACCCTGTTGAACAAACTAGTTAAAAATTCCACTGCTGCCTCTCCCAGACACTTCCAGACCTCCACCGGGATGTCGTCAGGACCAACTGCCTTCCCACTTTTCATCCTCTTCAAAGCATTCCTGACGTCATCCTTTCTAATCTTATCTACTTTCTGTTCCACAGAGTTCACCCCTTCTACTCTTTTTTCCCTCTCATTTTCCTCATTCATCAGCTCTTCAAAGTACTCCTTCCATCTCCTCTGTACACTCTCCTCACTTGTGAGCACCCTTCCATCTCTATCCTTAATAACTCTAACTTGCTGCACATCCTTCCCATCTCGATCCCTCTGCCTAGCTAACCTGTACAAGTCCTTCTCTCCTTCTCTAGTGTCTAACCTAGTGTACAACTCGTCATATGCCTTCTGCTTGGCCTTAGACACCTCCCTCTTCACTCTGCGCTGTAACTCCTTGTATTCCTGTCTATTCTCTTCAGTCCTGTCCATGTCCCACTTCTTCTTGGCTAACCTCTTCCTCTGGACACTATCCTGTACTTCCTCATTCCACCACCAAGTCTCCTTATCTTCTTTCCTCCTTCCAGATGACACACCCAGCACCTTTCTCCCTGTCTCCCTGATCACTTCTGCTGTAGTTTCCCAGTCATCTGGCAGCACTACCTGACCACCCAGAGCCTGCCTCAACTTCTGTCTAAATTCCTCACAACATTCCTCCTTTTTCAGCTTCCACCACTTGGATTTCTTCTCTATCTCTGACCTCTTCGTCTTACAGACCATCAAAGTCATCCTACACACCACCATCCTATGCTGTCTGGCTACACTCTCTCCCACTACCACTTTACAGTCACTAATCTCTTTCAGATTGCCTCTTCTACATAGGATGTAGTCTACCTGTGTTCTCCTACCTCCACTCTTGTAAGTCACTCAATGCTCCTCCCTCTTCTGAAAATAAGTGTTAACCACAGCCATGTCCATCCTCTTAGCAAAGGATAGGTTCCTTTCCTTAACTCCAAACTTGCCCATCACCTTCTCATCACCTGTGTTCCCCTCACCATCATGTCCATTAAAATCTGCTCCTATCACCACTCTCTCACCCGTGGGAATACTCTCCATCACCTCATCTAATTCACTCCAGAATCTCTCTTTCTCCTCCAACTCACAACCTACCTGTGGGGCATAACCACTAACAACATTCAACATCACCCCTTCAATCTCTAACTTCAGACTCATCACCCTGTCTGACACTCTCTTCACCTCCAGAACATTCCTCACAAACTCCTCCTTCAGGACCACACCTACCCCATTTCTCTTACTATCCACACCATAATAAAACAGCTTGAATCCTGCTCCTATACTACGAGCCCTGCTCCCCTTCCACCTGGTCTCCTGTATAGAACACCTTTGGGATGAATTAGAGCGGAGACTGCGAGCCAGGTCTTCTTGTCCAACATCAGTGTCTGACCTCACAAATGCACTTCTAGAGGAACGGTCAAAAATTCCCATAAACACACACCTTGTGGAAAGCCTTCCCAGAAGAGTTGAAGCTGTTATAGCTGCAAAGGGACAACTCCGTATTACATTCATGTGCATATAAAGACAGATATCCCACTTTTGGTCTGTCTCGCAGTCTCCGCTGGAACTAAGGGGCCGAGCCCAAACCCTGAAAAACAACACCTGAATTCAATGATCTGGACAGGTGTCCCAAAACTTTTGGCAATATGGTGTAGGTCTGGGTGTGGGCAAGTGTCTATATAGGTGTGTGTGTGTGTTAGTGGGTATATGTCTATATAGATGTGTGTGTGTGCGTGTGTGTGTGTGTGTGCATGTGTGTAGCATAGATGTGTGTGGATAAAGATCTCACGTGTCAGCTTCTAGCGGTTGCTAACTGGTGCAGCTTTCTTTCATAGATGTTATAAATCTCTTTGCGGTGAATATAATCAGACGGTATGCAGAGGGAACTGTCTGGCACGACTCGAACTTCCATCTCTCTTCTCAACAGCCTCAGGAATTATCCTGACACATGGGACGTAAAGAATTCAATGCAAAAAAACAAACAAAAAAAAACTGTTATACACTGTTTATACAACAAGTAATACCATGAAAGTGGATTTAATTTTAATTGAGTTTTGTTTCAGAAGACAGAGGAAAGACGTTCCAGTGAAATCTGTGTGTCCTGCTTCATTTAATTCCCTCAAGCTCTTAACACCAGTTATGGAATAATTCTTACTGCGTACACACTTCCTGTTTACTCTGATCACTTCCTGTTTACTCTGATTATGACCTTACACTTTCTAACCACTTTCTTTTTCTTTCTCTCTCTTTTCTTTCAACCTGCACCGCTTACCTCCGTCATCTCCTCCCCTACACACAGGTAAGATTATTTTACTTTATTTTTTAGTGTGTGTGTTGCTATAATAAGAGTGTGTGCTATTGTACTGACAGTGTGTGAGTGTTTGTGTTGCTGTACTGACAGAATGTGTATGGCCCGCCCCTGGGGGTGTGTCTTACTTGTCTAGTAACACCAGCTAGACTAAAAAGGAGGCAGCTGAATGAAACAGAACACACACACACACACACACATTTATATTTATATTGAAAAGCAGATGTACATGAAGAGAAGGGGGGGGTTGGGGAGAGAGAGAGAGAGAGAGAGAGAGAGAGAGAGAGAGAGAGAAAGCTTGTGTATCATATAGAGCCGATGGTTTCTGTGGGTTTGTGATCTCCAGCAGCTGTTGTCATATCCCAGCGTAATCACCGTGCCTTATGCTGCTTCGCTCTGAAGAGAGCACTGGTTTCACTTCTTTGATGTGTGTGTGGAGAAAATTACACTGATATCTGTGCAAGGTTCTGAGAGACGAAAGCTAGGCTCAGAAAACACACACACACACACACACAACACACACACACACACACACACACAGAGACACACACATCGGAAGCAGTTTGAAATTCCCGATCTTACCCCCAAGTCTTTTCTTTAGAAAGAGAGATGAAGAGAAACGTTTATTATTCATTTGTACAACATAACACACGTAGCAGTAACTGTTCCACTCCAGTGCACTAGGTGGCGATGTGCATCCTTTCCTCTGAGCTGGATATTGCGTGCGAATGTTTTTGTCATGTTTACATTTAGCCACACCCAACTGAAAACACCACAAATGGTGACTAAAGGGTGAGAGAGCGCCCCCTGAGCATTGAGCGTGTTGAAGCTTCCAGTAATGTAGCTCAGCCACTGCAACACACCGGCTAGCACGGCTAACTCGAACCTCTCCTTTTAACGGGCGCCATTACTTTTGCCCTCCTTTGCATGGCAAGTGGATAGTGTATAGATTTAGTTCACTTTTTCAGAAAAAATGTGCATAGAATAAGAAAATATGAATATTTTTCAAGTGAATTTATCTAAATTTTATTTAGTTTTATATTTTTTCTTCTGTATATAGTGCTAAAGGAGAATCCTTCCTTCCTTCCTTCCTTCCTTCCTTCCTTCCTTCCAACCCTTTTCTTTCCTTCCTTCCTTTCTTCCTTCCTTTTCTTCCCATCCTTTTCCTTCCTTCCCTTTTCTTTCCTTCCTTCCTTCCTTCCTTCCTTCCTTCTTTCCTTCCTTCTTTCCTTCCTTCCTTCCCTCCCACCCATTTCCTTCCTTCCTTCCTTCCTTCCTTCCTTCCTTCCTTCCTTCCTTCCTTCCTTCCTTCCCACCCCATTTCCTTCCTTCCTTCCTTCCTTCCTTCCTTCCTTCCTTCCTTCCTTCCTTCCTTCCTTCCTTCCTTCCCACCCATTTCCTTCCTTCCTTCCTTCCTTCCTTCCTTCCTTCCTTCCTTCCTTCCCTTCCTTCCTTCCTTCCTTCCTTAGCCCTTTTCATTCCATCCTTCCCTTTTCCTTCCTTCCTTCCTTCCTTCCTTCCTTCCTTTTCTTCCCATCCATTTCCTTCCTTCCTTCCTTCCTTCCTTCCTTCCTTCCTTCCTTCCTTCCTTCCTTCCTTCCTTCCTTCCTTCCCACCCATTTCCTTCCTTCCTTCCTTCCTTCCTTCCTTCCTTCCTATCTTCCTTCCTTCCTTCCTTCCTTCCTTCCTTCCTTCCTTCCTTCCTTCCTTCCTTCCTTCCTTCCTTTCTTCCACCCTTTTCCTTCCTTCCTTCCTTCCCTTTTCCTTCCTTCCTTCCTTCCTTCCTTCCTTCCTTCCTTTTTTCCTTCCTTCCCTTTTCTTTCATTCCTTCCTTCCTTCCTTCCTTCCTTCCTTCCTTCCTTCCTTCTTTTCTTCCTTCCTTCCTTCCTTCCTTCCTTCCTTCCTTCCTTCCTTCCTTCCTTCACACCCTTTTCCTTCCTTCCTTCCTTCCTTCCTTCCTTCCTTCCTTCCTTCCTTCCTTCCTTCCTTCCTTCCTTCCTGCCTTCCTTCCTTCCCTTTTCTTTCCTTCATTCCTTCCTTCCTTCCTTCCTTCCTTCCTTTATTCATTCAATCATTTATAAGCTTCCAAACTTTTTAAAGAAGGAGGTAACGATCCGTCAGAATGAATGAAGTGAGCAGGTCTGTGTGAGGATGAGTGAGAGTTGAGGAAGAGTGACGGAGGACAGATGATGGAGTATCGATCCTCCTCGTCCCCGTGGCTCTCTGCAGACACACTGCACTGGAATTCATTCAGCTCTGCATCCTGATGTCGTAAACTCTCTGTCTTTCTTCCTCTTCTCATCAGAATCTCGCTCTGTCTCCTCGCCGGGTTTCGAGGAACAGATCCTTGATTTTATCTTCGGTTTAGTTCATGTGTGTGAATGTGTATGATGAATCTGCGTTTGGAGAAACAGGAATTTTATCTTTTCTCTTCTTCATGTACTTTTTGATTGTTTTTATACACTGCATCAGAGCTCTCGGTGTCCTTTACTTCAGTTCTCTTTTCCCAATGATTACTGATCATCCTCTTATTCCTCCATCTGACTAGCGTTTTCCTTTCTTTCTTTCTTTCTTTCTTTCTTTCTTTCTTTCTTTCTTTCTTTCTTTTTTCCTGCCTTTCTTTCTTTGATTGGTTTGTTGATTTTTCTCTGTATTTTTTATATCCTTTCTATATTTCTTAGAAATTTCTAAGAACCCCCCCCCCCCCAAAAAAAAAAAAAAAAAAAAAAAAAAAACAGAGGGGAAAAAAATAATAATGGAACAAATTCTACAACACATTCTTAAGACAGTCATTTTAAAGACATTTTCGAAAGATTGAAATGAAAACTCAGACAAAGGGAGCAGGATGTGATGGCAGGACTACAGTATCTGGTAGAGTTTTGTTTAAAAACTTTTCTTTTTAAAAAGAGGAAATAAAGAGAAATCGTTCTCTTTGTGACCCCTGACTCCGCCCATCCACATGATTCATGATTTAACCCAGAGTTTTTTCTCTGTTTAACATAAAAGCCCTGCAGGTGTGTGAACACTCGTATAATTCCTCATCCATCACATGCTATTGCTTTACACTCGTATGGTTTTTTCTCCATAATCCATATTAGCTGTGATTGTCGTCCTGATAAGTTTCCCTCGGAATGAGCCGCGGCGTGATTTGCGGCGCCGTTCATAATCCGCCCACGACGTTCTCGCTCGCTGTGATTTGCTGTCGCTCGCTGATAGAAACCGAAATGCACGTGTTGTTCTATGTAAATGAACATCGGCAGCTAAGCCATGCAAATAAGAGCTCATAGCTCATCTCAGAGATCTATAAAACATCGCAGTGCACGGCTCGACGCTTTCCTGGCAGCATGGCCGTGTGCGAGGAGGGAAGTGCTCGTTACTCACCGCCCTGACGCAAAACATGATGAATCCTGTGACCATAATGGCAAGAAGGATGAGGCTCGGGTCAGATGCTGGCTAAACTGATCAAACTGCTAAATATGGAGGAGAAGGAGGAGGAGGAGGAGGAGGAGAAAGAGGAGGAAGATGAAAAAATGAAATCATCCACAACGTTCACTCGCAATCTAGTGCGCTAACTCGTGTGTTGCGGTTTATATAGTCGTGTCAGTGATGCTGTGTGTCAGGAAAAGAAAACATTAATCAAATTTACTTTTTTCTTTTTTAATTATTCTATAATTACGGCTACTACTACAAATAAGAGGAAGAAAAAGAAATAGCTTTCATTTTTTAGACCAAAAAAAAGGCAAATTCATTAAAACGGCATTAATGAAGAAGAAAAATTAAAAAATTTATCAGATAAATTCTAAGAGTAAATCATTAAAAAAATTATATCAAAAATATTCTAAAATAATAATAAATATAAAGGAAGTATCGAAAGGAAGTAACATTTTTATTAATATTATTATTATTATTATTTATTTATTTAATTAATTATTTTTTTTCCTCCAAGTAACTGAAAATGGGTTTTTGCTAATTTAATTCCTGTCCTTTACTCAAATCAATTTACACAGAACAATTTAATTTACTGAACTTCAGGGGATAAATTCATCTTTTAGCTTTGACACTTGGGTAGAAATGCCCTTTTATTACATATTTATTTATTTCCTTATTTATGTATTTATTTGTTTGTTTGTTTGTTTATTAAATATCCAAACTAATGTCATTTTGTAAATCTGCTTTGTGTATTAAACATTTCAGTAAAAAAGTATAAAATTTTATAAACATTTCACCCAGAATATTATACTTAAATACTAATGTACACATTTTACAGTAGAAACTCTTCATATTATTTTACTAATCTTAGGTAAATAAACAAACAAACAAACAAACAAATAACTAATAACAATCAAAAGTCACAAATATCATATTAAAAACAATGTATTTGCATTGACTCCGCCCTTTTTGTTGTACTTTCTTGTTCCTCAAATTGGATATTCACATTTACATTACAATTCACATTCTCTTTGCATAGACTCCGCCTTCTATTTTACATTCTCTTAGGTAACATTTTGACTCCACCCACTTATGCTACACTTTAAGGTCGAAATACAATGCCCAATTTTCATATTAAAATTAGTCTATTTGCATTAACTCCACCTTCTTTGTTACAATTCTCATTTAAATGAAACCACATTTCATATTCAAATCAATCTATTTGCATTGACTCCGCCTTCTACAGTATTTTATACTCTCTGATCAACATGGCCATAAAATCCTGTCAGTGAATCAGCTTGTGTGCGGTTTTTTTGTTTTGTTTTTTGAGCTGTTACTGTATGGTGATTAAGTTTGCATGTGTTTTTATCCTTTTAGTGTCTCAGAGACTGAGTCATCAAACAAAATACCCGAGCCAAGAAAGGCTTTGAATGATCTCTTAATTATTGTGAGATTATCATCCTTATTTATTGTTTGTGTGTCTGAGAGATGAGAGAGATGACAGACTGCTCTCGCGCTCTCCCTCTCTCTCTCTCTCTCTCTCTCTCTCTCTCTCTCTCTCTCTCTCCATTTTGAGGGAGAGGAAGGACAGGGACAGTCAGCCCAACACAGCAAGAATAACTGACCAGGGTTCAGACAGGAGGTTATTACACATCCATCAGACATTAAACTTAATATTAAATTGGTTAATAACCGAGAGACTGATTCAGATATTCCTTATATCCAAAGAAGGTTTTTTATTCTTTTTTCATTTGCTATTTCTTCTCCACTCATTTGTTTCTGTTACGCAAAAGTTATATTTCATTTAAAATACAAAATTAAATACATATCACTCACTCACTTCACTCACTCACTCACTCACTCACTGACTCACTCACTCACTGACTCACTGACTCACTCACTCACTCACTGACTCACTCACTCACTCACTGACTCACTGACTCACTCACTCACTCACTCACTGACTCACTCACTCACTCACTCACTCACTGACTCACTGACTCACTCACTCACTGACTCACTCACTGACTCACTCACTCACTCACTCACTCACTCACTCACTCACACACTTACTCACTCACTCACTCACTGACTCACTGACTCACTCACTCACTGACTCACTCACTCACTTATTCACTCACTCACACACTCACTCACTCACTCACTCACTCACTTACACACTTACTCACTCACTCACTCACTGACTCACTGACACACTCACTCACTGACTCACTCACTCACTTATTCACTCACTCACTCACTCACACACTCACTCACTCACACACTCACTCACTCACTCACACATTAACACTCACTCTCTCACTCACTTATTCATTTACTCACTCACACACTCACTCACTCACACACTGACACTCACTCTCTCACTCACTCACTCACTCACTCACTCACTCACTCACACACTGACACTCACTCTCTCACTCACTCACTCACTCACTCACTCACTCACTCACTCACTCACTCACTCACACACTGACACTCACTCTCTCACTCACTCTCTCACTTACTCACTTTTTCACTCATTTATTCACTCACTCACTCGTTATTCTGAGTTATTGGGAATTTATGTTCTCTTTTGCAAGCATTAACCTATTGGTTAAAAGAAAAGAAAAGAAACATGAATTTTGCTAATTTGCTAGAATCATAATGTTGGAAAGAATATTTCAATGAAATTGAAAAATTGAGTTAAAATAAATTAAATAGATTAAAATAAAACAATTAAATGACAAGTGAATATTTATGTAAAGTTTAGTTGAATGTATGAATTATATTTTATATATATATATATATATGTTTTTCTTTTAAATGTTTTTGACTGTACTAAAAAAGAAACAATAATTTGATAGTAAAGTCCATAAAAGTTTCATATTCTGTGATTAAATAAAATCCAGCCTTCAGACCTGTACACTGTAAGTAACTGTAAGTAACCCCTGATACTCAAATCTAAACTCACAACATGCACAATTGATTTAAACTTCACGTTGTGTTGTTTCGAAATTAAAGTGCGCTTGTGTTTCTCTGGGCCATTTACAGCAGAGCTAGATAAAATTAATCTCTCTAAACTCCTAGTGGCTGTTCCAGGCTGCTAGCCAAGCGCTTAATATCCACACACACACACACACACACACACACACACACACACAATACTAATTAGCTACAATATCATTAATAGATTTCTCTTGTAAATTAATATCACTCTATTTCTTTCTTTATTTCTCTTCAACTGATCTGTTATACAAATATGAAAAATATGCAAATATTTATATTTGTAATAATTCATATCCAAATCATATTGGACATACCAATTTCCCCAAAGTCAACATTTTTCATGATTTTAGTGGAAGCCGTCCAGTAGTAGCTCACTCTCTAAAGCTAGGATCCGAGTGAGGTTAGCTAACAGGGAAGTCAGGATTGCACACACTCTGGCGAAATGTTCACATTTCCTTGGATATTTTTGGAAACACCATTTTATATGAAAATTGTTTCACTTTGTAAAATCTACCAGCCGACCAAAATGCTTTTTAATGGTTTAAAAAATTGGGGCAGATGTTTTAGAGAAAATGGACTTGACCCCGTGTCTCATCAGTGCTCCATCAGTATTCCAAACTCATTCCTACAAGGAAGCCTGGGTATTCCCGACAGTGTGCTTCTTTGTGCAGCTGGGACCGTGCTGATGGTGTGTTAAGTGAAATTACACGTTAACATTTTGTTAATAGCGAATATAAAACCATTATGTTGTTGATTCTTCGACGTTAAACCATTTAGAAACAATTCTGTATTTCTTACTGTTTAGTATTCCGGTCTGTTGAGTATTCCATGAACATCAGAATTCCTTACTCTTTAGTATTCCGTACAGTTCCGCAGTCAGTACATATTAGCGTTAGCTAAACGCCAAAATTCCCTACATGTCAGCTTTCCGTAGTCTTTAGCGTTTTTCCATACACTTGACCTTTTTCCAGTAAAATTAAAAACTTGCTTATTTATTAATTCTAAACTAATGCTATTGTTATTTATTAGAGTTCCTTTACTTATTTTATTATATTATAATATATATTTTATTTATTTCCATCATAACTGTACACAAGGACTGGGATTTACCTTCAAAATTGTGGGCAGGGAGGCGTTAATGATGCTAATTCTGTGAAGTAGGAAAAGATCTTAGCTTTAATTAAACACTCATATCACCTACAAGTTCACTGCTTGTATAACCTCTTCACTTAAGTGTACCAATTTTGATTTAAAGAGGAGAAAAATAAGCTCTGGCACAAGCAAAATCTCCAGCTCAGCTTTTTCATTACACAAAACAGGAAGTGGAGATTGCGGTTCGACTGCAGCCCCAGCTTCCCACCTCCTCAAAAATTCATGACCCCTCAGAAATCTAAGGAGGAGAAATCAATACAACTGCCAACCCAACATTGGCCACAGAGTTACCACTCCATGCAACATTGATAGAAAATAAGCTGAGGGGGAATAAAAATAGGACAGAAGTAGCGGGTGGGAGGGGGAAGGAGCAGGATTATCATACGTGTAGATACATATTCATCATTACAGAGTGAGAATGAGTAAAATTGCATGCGAGAGACCTCTGCAAATCTCCAGCGTTTAGCCATTGTTGTTATTTGTGGAGCCGGGCCATGCTGCTATTGTGTTATTCAGAGCTTATTGTTTCTCAGAACTCAATGGAGTGGCGTGAAAAGAAGATCATGAGCATCAACAATGCTTTCCTCGCTTGTAGTTTGCAATCTGTCATCCTGCATCTGCAACCACATTCCGAGACTCGCTAGCTCTTATTTTCCCAAAGCTGGATTAACGCGTGTTAAACATGGACTTCTTTAGGAATAATCAATTTGCTCATAGATCAGAAGGCTTTTACCTCGAAACATGTTTATATAACATATGAATGTGAAAATCCTCCCAAAATGAAAGCAAACGATCATAAAAGTAGCATGACCGGATCCATCAGAAAAGAAAAGGCGTGACATTTCTGTATGATATACAACAATGGGAATACATTTCATGAATTTATTTTGGCTTAGCTCGTTGTGGTGGAATACAGTGGTCAAAGTAGAACAGTTCGATTCAAATCAAATCTTCATGACGTTTGGGGTTTTAAGGTTTAGAAAAATCCCTGCTCAGATCTCTTCACAGTTTCCTTTTTTTTCCAAGCCACACATGCAAAAGAACAGTCTAGAACATGAATTTCTTCATCCACACTCTATAAATAATCAGATATAAAGACAACCGTTCACACATTCAGACCTCTTTATCTCGGAGCCCCTTCACCGTAGGAATGACGGTAGATCAGACTAACCATCCTGTGTGTCCTGAATGCCAGATTTTACTTTGCAGCTGAACATACATGTACACACACACACACACACACACACACACACACAAAAACATCTCACATTCAAAAGGTAAGAAACGTCAAGGGCTCGCTCTCGCTGCTGCTTGTGCTGTGACACTAGAGAGCAGTCTACACCTTCTTTCTTCTGTCTATCTGCCAATGCCACAGGATACACTTCACTGCCTGCCAATATTCACTCAACAAACACCTCAAAGGAAAGAAGGAAAGAAGGGACTCTTTTTCTTTTATATATTATATATAGTAGGCTCACATTTCAAAGATTCACAGTAGATCTGCCGGATAACCATCTCTTCATTTCTGGCTAAATATTAAGGCTTGGTTTTTGTCTGGCTCTGATTTCTCACCACCGTCAAGCACAAGAAGGCATTAAGCATAGGTTCGAGCCTTTAAACACCCTCGTTCTCTTTTATTTTTCCCCAACAGCATCATGAATTGATCATGTAAAATATGGTGCACCATCTGATCTCAATGCGTCATGCGTCCCTTTTTTTTTTGTTTCCTCGGCTAATTTGATTAATCTTTAAGGAGAGGGGTATAAGGGAGTAGATAAAAAAAGAGCAAAAAGCAACCACAACATTAACATTAAATTTGCACAGTGATTAATCCTCACATACGGTGAGAAGCAGATCGAACGAGAATGAGAGAGAGAGAGAGAGAGAGAGAGAGAGAGAGAGAGAGAGAGAGAGAGTGAGTGTAAGCGAGGGGAGATATCTGAATTCTGAATTTCAGAGTGAGGCTTGACATTTTAAAACGTTGTGACGAGATCGTCTGTTTAAATACAACATCGTCAGCTTGCCGGTCCTCCCCAGCCACCCTTCAACTAATCTCCAGACCTGACTACTGTGAATTGCTTTTTTTTTTTATTATTATTATTATTATTTATTTAAACATTTGATTCTTTTTTCCATAGTTTACAAAAAGAAATGAGAGCTTCTTGTATTTTTATTTCCCACTCTTTTGCATTTCTGCATTTTAACATATTTTACACAGACTTGTCTCATTGAATTTTTTAACCCATTTAGATTTTTGAAACCACAATGAAAAAGAAAAGCATGTTTTCATCAATGTCCTCATTAGCTTTAAATCTTCTGTAGTAGAAAGACACATTAAAGCTCAAATATCCACGCTTCACAACTTGACCTTGATTAGTCCCTGTATTCCTCAAAGGTTCTCACTCATGCTTGTAAACCAGTCCCAAAACCAGGTCCATCAAAACCTGCTGTGGACTTGAAGATTAGCAGTAAATCCTTGGCCTTGTCCCATTTTCTTTCCCCAAATGTGCCATCAAGCCTCCTCGAGAAAGCAGCACAGTGTAATGCAGTGTAAAAGCATGTCCCATGTACATTGATCCAACAAAATTTGTGATTGCAAGATATCCAGCAGCCGGAATGTCACACTTCACACTCCCGAGATGCCTGTTGCTGGCAAGTGCAGGATCCATACTCATTGATGATGACGAGGGCCCCCTCGATGTGATTGGGCTTATAGTCAACGTAGTATTCAGTAGTGGACATGGTGTCCATCTGCTGCATGGTCTGCTTTTGTTTCTGCTTGCGTCGCTGGTTGCTGAAGCATTGTCTCATCTGCCTCAAGCCAGCTGGGAAACACTTCCAAGACACATAGAGCATGAGCACTACAATCAGGAATGAGAAGATGAGTGCCATGGTGCCTGTCACTACCTTGTGGATCTGCATGGTGCTCTCCAGGTCATCGGTGGCTGCAGTCACTGTGAAGGAGTTGGTCACCACCTCGCCACCCTCCATGTCTTGCAAATCATATGGTGTCCTGGTGGGACCTTTAAAAATGGAGCCCCGTGCCAGGTCTCTAGTGGCTGTGTAGGTCTTAGTGGTGGCCTCGACCCCGTCCTCACATAGCTGGAAGGCATAAACGGCATCCAGGATGTCCTCGCCTTGGGCCATGTCCGGGCTGGCGCACTGCAAGGCACTGTCACGTTGGCCCTGGAAGCTGCTCAGCCAGGAGGCCAGGGCACAGACATTGCGGCTGCACTCCCATGCATTCCCAGACAAGGTGATACTGCCCAGGGATGTCCAGGAGCCTAGAATGCGCTGGTCCACGTAGGTCAGCTTATTAGAGTCCAGCATGAGCTCCTTGAGGTTGGGTACACTCTCAAAAACATGTGGCTCAATGTATTCGATTTCATTGTTTGAGAAATCAATCTTTTCCAGGAAGTGCCAGGTCCAGTCTAGGGTGCTGACCACAATGGTGGCCTTGTTATTACGCATGTAGAGTGTGCGCAGCGAGATGAGGCGGGGAAAGTGGGCCAGGTTGATTTTCACCAGCTCGTTGTGCTCCAGGTGCAGCTCAGTCAGCTTAAAAAGACCAGCGAATGAGTTGCGGGCCAGACTCTGCAGCTGGTTGAAGCCCAAATCCAGAAACTGCATGCTCCTGCAGTCCTGGAAGATCCGTACAGGCACAAACTTTAGGGCATTGTACCGTAAATGTAAATTTGTAAGCTTCCTAAGCCCATGGAAAAGGTCTGGCTCCAGGGACTGCAGTCTGTTGTAGGATAAATCCAAGATGCGCAGATTGGGTAGGGGTCTGAAGGTTCCATTAGACAGACTCTCTATCCGATTGGTGCTCAGGTCCAGTTCTTTAATCCTCCGCAGCCTCTCAAAGGCGCTCTCCTCCACGTATTCAATGTTGTTATGATCCACGTATAACCAGGTTAGCTGCGACAGGCCGACAAAGTGCCCCTCACGCAGCTCGGAGATGTTGTTCTCCCGCAGGGACAAGCCGGTGGCACTGCTCAGGTTGTGGGGAATGTCCGTCAAGTTGAGCCCCTCACAGTAGAGGAGCTTGTTGTCGCAGCGGCACAGCCTCGGACAGCTCCCCCCCACCAGGGGAATCATTTTCAAAAGGATGCCCAGAGAGCACAGTAACAACCCGGGGGGCTTTCTTAGTGTCCACTTTAAATACAGACCAATTAGAAGGAAATCCATTAGCATGAATATCCTGCAGTGTCGTGAAGAAGAAGTTCATTGACTCTTTTAGATTTGTCTCATTTCGAGCAGCATGATGATTTTTCTTTCTGTTAATGTGGTTTGTCTGACGGTGATTTGTTACTCAAAGTGAAAGAAAATCTGGCCAAACAAAAAAGAAAAGAGTCAACACGGGGAAAAGGCAAGTCACTTCAACCATGTTAGAATGGGAAACGAAAGGAGAGACAGCCGAGGGTGAAAAAGCATTCTTTCTAAATCACATAAAACAGGATTCCTACTCACCCCTTTTTCCAGAGGCTGACAACCTCTATTCAGTGACTCCCTTTTGTGCCTGCAATAATTAGGTGTGAATATTTAAAAAAAAAAAAAAAAAAATCCCAGTGTGGTACAAATGTAGCCTCCCCCCTCCTTTTCAGCAGCTACCAGAATCTGGCAGACTTACAATGTCTTAGTTCTCCTCGCGTGAAAGAGCCAGAAAGAGCAGGAATCCAAGTCATTCAGTGCACTCGCAGGAAATGCAAGCTGCCCAGACTGCATGCATGAACACGGTCCTCCCTCTCCTGCTTCTCTGCAGTGACTGCTGTGTTGATTAGAGTGAGATGAGAGGATGAAAAAAAAACAAAAAAAAACCCAGACACACACGTTCACAAAGAGGGGGAAGTCAAAACAGAACTCTTTTTTCCTCTGCTGTATTTTATTGTGCAAGCGACTCTGCTGAAGTGTCGTCGCAAATTAAAGTCCGTTACTTGAAGCCGTCGGCAAGCTGCATGGCTCGTATCCATTCGGACTGGTCATCATTCTCTCGGTGGACAGCTCCTCAGGAATAAGCAGTCGTCTGAGATGAATGCTAGTTGCCCTGGCATTTTTCCTTCTCTCTTTCTTCTTTTGTTGTTCTTTTCTTTTTAGTCCAGCGTCCTCTCAGCCAGGTTTCCAGTGAGCCCTCTTTTGAGAGTCGCTCATTTTGTGTAGGTTGAGGAAAAGGCTGTTGCTGAGCGGAGATGCTGAGGCATAGAGACTGAAAGGCAGGGCTGGTTTGTGTAGAGAAAAGAGAGAGATTGAGAAAAAAAGAGAATGAGAGAGAGAGAGAGAGAGAGAGAGAGAGACGAGCTGGAGCCCTTGCAGCAGAGTAGTGCAATGCCAGTGCATGCAGAAACACCTTCTGTTCACTAAGTGTCGTGAGCCACTCACAATTCAGCAGAGCTCTCTTGCTTTCCTTCTCTCTCTCTCTCTCTCTCTCTCTCGCCATCACTTGCTCACTCCTCCTCCTCCTGCTCATGCTATTCTGTTCCGCTCTTTTTTTCCCCCTCTGCTCTTTCCATCTCTCTTTTGCTTGATTTCTCACAGTGTCTGGTACATTTTCATATTCAAAAGGGTTCGGGATTCGGCTAGGGTACTTTAAACGTAACAAACAGTTGAATCCAACCCTCACCCCACCCCCAACCCCCCCAACAAGACACATCTCTCCGTCTCTCTGTTTTTGACTGTCTATATCTCTCCTCCCACCCGCTTCTCTCTAATGAAGTGAAACAAGCCATATATCTGCCTCTCCTTTTTTGGTTTTATTCAATCCCATTTGCTCATTTCTTTGCACAGCCGTCTAATGAAATTGTGTTCTGCATACATTCCCTGCGGCACAGACACACTGAAACGTTCGTATGCAAAAGCAAAAAAAAAAAAAAAAAAAAAAATGCATCACAGCTAGTGTTTATTTCTTCTTCTCTTCCTTTGAATCTTGCAGTTGTCTCATGGTCTACACAGTGTTAGGAATTTCACGCCACGGTTTGAGCTCAAACGGCCTGTTTTTGTGCATGCTTTGACACGTGGCTATCTCAAACCAGCCTTGATACACAGACGTAGAACATACCACGCTCAGAAAGATGAATCTACCATTGATGATCGTTAGTATCAGGGTGCAGTCGCAGTGGTTATGGTAATAGCTAAAACATACAATGTGTCAGCACAGATTAGAGCACTACAGGAGTCTGTGTCCAAGTGCCCTGCCCTTTGGAAACCACTACATTTGCATTTCATATTGTATGCCTTGCCTTGTTGACCACGGCAGTTTAAAGCCCCGGTGTCCGGATAGAATGCAGATATCATCTGTTGCCACTTAAGGCACATTAAATAAATATTCCACTCAGGAACTCGGGCTCTGGTGCGACTCAGATCTCTGATAGGCCACCACAGCTTTGTCATTTCATTCTGATTAATTTTCAAGGACAATCAACTGTGAAACTCCCTGTGCATGAAGCGACCATGCGTGCGTTTGGCTGCCTCACTTCCAACGCCTGCCATAATGTTAGCCTCAACCCCCTTCCCTGCTTATCATGCTGTGAAATATCAGTTAATCAGACAGTCGGAGACGAGAGAGGAATTTCGGGGCGGTGGTGGGGGCGGGGTCATTCAACAGTCTTACGTGCTAACTGCTAATCACTTTGTTTCTGTTTTGTTTTGTTCTTTTAAGCTAGATATCCATTCTGATTGGTCAGAAGGTACTAATCGATGTTCTGTAACGTTCTCATATGTTATCGTTATTATAATAACAGATCATTCACAGGGATCTTATTCTTTAATGAAGAAATGTAATCTTTAGAAAATTGCTGTGGTTGAAGAACAAAACTCTTTGTGATTGGATCAGTAACTCTGCTGTGGATTGTTTTTGTTGTAGTGTTATAACGCTTACTTATTAATCATCATGGCTACAAAAGAATGACCAGTGGAAATATCTACAAGCACATTCATTAGTTTTACCTTATGTTTTATTTTATTTATTTCGTGTCATTATTTTTTATAGCTTCAGTGAATTTGAATTCGATTCATTACGCCATATCGGACAAGATAAGCTCAACCTGAAAGAATTTTAGATAGCATCATTGAAAATTGCGTTAACGTTCTAATTCCTGAGTGTTTCCTCTGACAAAATGGCATCAGATTCAGCAGTAAATGATGGAAGCAATTATTTCTAAACCTGCAATTAGTGCTGTTTTGTAACAGTGCTCTGAAACTGAACCAAGTGAGGTGATAAATTTCTTTGAGAAACAAAAACGTCAATATCGTGACCTGTGATTGGCTGATGTGTGTCTACAGAATGCTTGAGCTACTTTCTGGATGTGATTTCGTGTTTAAGAAAATGCAACAGGTGATCAGGAAAAGTTGCATAAACCAAACGTCTGTTTTTTTTTTGTTTTTTTTTTGTGTTTTACTGTGGATTTCTTTAGTTTTTTCCCCCCTGTTAGAAAAGCGCAGCTAGCTCATACTAGCTAGCTAACAATACCAGCAGGATTTAGTTAGTTAATCAGAATGGGCTAATTAGTATAAAGCCATAAATTTTGCTCTATCCGTGTTAGTTCTTGTCTGAAATTCGTCCTGGTTCTTGATCATGTATTAGTACCAGTATTATTCATACTGGTTCCAGCTCATTTAAACTTATTTATTCTGGTTAATGCAGGTTTGGTTCTACATGCTGGTACTGGCTCACTGGTTTATTCAGTTAGTTTTGGTCTTGCTGAAGCTGGTTTATTCTGGTTAGTACCTGTCTGATGAACTTAATGCTGGTTCCAGTTTGCTGAGGCCGGTTTATTCTGCTTGCATATAGGTTCTGACCAGTTCGTACTGCTCTCGACTAGTTTACGCCGGATTAGTCTGCTTAGTAATGCTCTTGTAAATTTTTTAGCTCTCTGATCTGATAAACCAGCAACAGACTGTTACAAGTGTTATTTTTTCTGCTTATGCATGCTAGTTTCAGCTGGTTTATACTGATTAACACAAAAGTGTTTCTCAAGGGTACTTTTAACTTTGGAAATAGCTCGACACAGATGCTGTAAGCATTTCTTGTCATGGTTTCTAATGCTGTGGTTTGCTGAGTGCTGGTTTAGCTGGTCACGCAGTAGACGATGCTTATTGATTATTGACTGCCTGCTTCACAGCTGATTTTTGCTGCTAGATTGCAATTAGAACACATCGTCCTGGTCATGTTGCTGAGTAGATATCCTTTTTCTCACTCCTTCATTGCTCTAATCTATAGCCATAGATACATTTAGTTTCACACCTTAAACGCTCAGCAAAGTTTTGACAGAGAATGGATGAATTGAGCAGCAGAGTCAGTAGAGCAGAAAAAAAGAAAGCTACCCTGAGTACTGACCATCAATATGCGGTCCATCTCTCTTCTGCCTCTCCTCATCTCTCTTTAACCATAATTAATGGGTGCACCATCAGCTAATGACTTGGTACCCTGTAATGACTTGACACAGCGTACAGGAGATGGGAGTATCCAGGCCATTAGTTTTACAGACTTTTAAGAGCTTTGACAGTGGTGATTTTCAACCAGGGCATTCTGTCCTGCTACTGTGTGATGGCCATGGATGGTGGTCAGGAGAAAAAGATGACCTTGACTCTTTTTCATTTTATTCACACTGGTGGGGTCAGGAAGAGGGTTTAGATCATAGGTTCAGTCATAAACTAAACAGAAGCAGCAGATTCGGTTGAAGAGATTGCTTCTAATTTGAACGGCTCGCTAATTTCAAAAGAAATTTATTTTAGACTAAATTAAAGGATAAAAAAAAAAGTTATAATCTCTCGTAAAATTAAATTGGACGTTATGGTGTAAATCAATTGACGATGATGAAAGGCAGAATAAATTAAACAACTGGCTTATATCATCTCTGTTGTACTGTTAATAAAACTGAATCGATCCAGGGAGCAGTGTGACTGATTGGAGCTCCGAAGCTGATACCGGGACAGCGAAAGTTATGCTATCAGTACAGCGCAGAATTATGTGCTAAATAATTATACCTATATTGTCCACCTCAAGCTTTTTGCCTTGCTGAGACAAGTCTTTAAAGAAGCACATTATAAACATAATCCATCTTCATTTGCATCACAAATAGGTCTATATGCACATCACTGGCTAGACCAATAAACATAAACTAGACAATGCAGGGGGCATGAAATTATTCAGATTATTAATTAAGGATGTACTCTGTTTACTCTGGAATATATTTAATCAATAGCTTATTATGCTCTCTATAATGCTTTCTGCAACATTAGGTTTTTAACCATGTTACCCTGCTCGATGTGGTTACTGTGGCTCTGCTGATTAGCAAACATCTCTTTCACGGCATATTGCGCCATTAGCAAAACACAGCATAGCCATTCCATACAAATCATTTTGTCCTGACATTCTAATAGATGCCTGATTTAACCAGGCCTGATGAGTCCTGGGCTTGTTTTTGCAAATAAGTGATACACAACCATTTACCAAAGAATCCCTGCACATGATGCAGTCGTGATTTGGAATCACAGCAGAACAGGAAGGAACTGAGTACAGAGCCAGGAGGGAACTCCTGAATTGAGACGTGCTAGCTCTCGATGCTAGCTCTCAAAATCTCAAATGCTAACAAATGTTGAGGATGTGGTAGCTTAGTGGTTAATATGTTGGACTACTGATTGGAAGGTTGTGAGTTCAAATCTCAGGTCCACTTAGCTGCCACTACTGAGCCCTTAAGCCAGGACCTTAACCCTTATTTGCAAAAAAGGAAATAAAATGTAAGTAACAGAGGATAAAGGTGCCTGCTAAAAAGCCAGAAATGTAAATGCACAAAGCCAGAAATGTTTGAGGTCAGCAATGAAGCACTTACAGCTATCAGGTTGCTATGGTGACAGGAGGTCTAACCAGGATAAATTTTTTTTTGTCTAAAATCAGGTCTAAACCTAGACCTAAGATGTTAGTTACTTTGAATTGCATATTTCCATAAAAAAAATTACATTGTTCTTATTTGCACTATAACTTGTGCAAAGCAAGCATTCTGTTCTGGGCAAAAATATATGTGTGTTTGTGTGAGATGAGTTGCAGCTTCTTTCCTTAAATCCATGTTGTTTACTTTAAAAGCTCAAACTGACCTGAGGTCAGTCACCACTGCTGGGTGGGTAATGATGGAATGCGCATTTCTTTTGCATGGTAAAATACATCCTGCTACAGCATTGCCAGGATGACTCTTTCCATACTGTTTTTGGAAACAGGATCTCCTAAGTGAGAGGTAAAGAATAACACTACACACTTCCAGACCTAGCTGTCTGCATACTCTGTTACGGCCATGATGGTGACTGGAAATGAAGCCTCGTTAACAGTGTAGCAGCAGTTTAATGCATGACGTCTCCTCTTACCCTGAAGATATTACTTCTGGGTCATTGGAAGTGTTCAATTATTTTAAGTCATCATGCAAAACATTGTTATGCTGATTTAATTCACCAGTTCTTATTGTAATCCCTTCTGGAAAGGTAGTACTGAAAACCCCATTGCAACTTAATACACTTTTTTTCACATCTAGAAGGTGGTGACATATTGATTTGGTTTTCCCAGCAAGACCATTTCCGATGAATTGTTCTTGAGCGAGAGTGAAGTTTATGGTTTTGATGTCATTCTCACAAGGAACACAGCAGTGTCAAGCCATTCCCCCATTCACTTTAATTAGAATCCTGCATTTGATGTTAAAGGGACTTGTACAGACTTCCTGTTGTGACTCCATAGTTTCCTGCTGGGGTAATAACAACTGCTAGGGTGTGCTATGTACTCTTAGGGAAAATAAAATAAAACTAAACTGTATTCTATACCTGTCACTGTGGTGGAAACCTCAAGGGTACATCTTTTCTACTTTTAATATGTATCTACTACCTGCAAATGTGGATATAGTGTAGTAATTAAAGGTAAATAATTAGTATTAAAGCTTTAAATATAGACTATAGGAACATTCCGAGTTAAAAGGTAGAAAATATGTGGACTTTAGGGTACTAGAAGTACATTCCATTACACTTTTTAGCCATTTTGTTACTTCCTGTTACTCAGCAGCCTCTCATTTTTCTGTCCTGAAGATGAAGAAGTTGCTTTCGGCTGCTCCCTGTTCGGGGTCGCCACAGCGGACCAACAGGTCCGCACAACAACTTGGCAAATGTTTTACGCCGGATGCCCTTCCTGACGCAACCCTCCCATTTTTCCAGGCTTGGGACCGGCACTGCATCCAGTGGCTGGGGTTGAGGCATTGGCTGGAAACGAACCCGGGCCTTCCGCATGATCGGCGAGTAACCTACCACTGAGCCACCAATGCCTCAATTTTTCTGTCCTGAAGATAATTAACATAATTGGTTAATCCATTCATAAATGCGAAATACATTTCTTCAGAAAATTTTACCAGGCAAGTCCTTCTGAATCAGCTGTTATTATATTAATAATATTACATAATAATGTAGTAAAATGAGCCCATTGTTGTAAAACTGTGATTATTTTTTTTTAGACACAATTAGGTCAGAGCTGATGTCACCTTCCATCCAATCAGAATGCAGAATTCACCAGCACTGTGGCATAGCACTGTAGCGATCAGCCATAACACTGTGAGCAGTGAGAGGTGAAGTGAATAACACTGATGATCTCCTCATCATGGCACCGGTTAGTGGGTGGGATATATTAGGCAGCAAGTGAACATTTTGTCGTCATAGTCGATGTGTTAGAAGCAGGAAAAATGGACAAACGTAAGAGTTTGAGCTAGTTTGGGAAAGCTTGGGTCCATGTGGATGTTACTTTGACACGTAGCACCTACCTAAGCATTGTTGCAGACCATGTACACCCTTTCATGCAAATGGTATTCCCTGATGGTCGTGGCCTCTTTCAGCAGGATAATGTGGCGTGCCACAAAGCAGAAATGGTTCAGCAATGGTTTGATGAGCACAACAACCATCTTGAGGTGTTGACTTGGCCTCCAAATTCCCCAGATCTCAATCCAGTCAAGCATCTGTGGGATGTGCTGGACAAACAAGTCCGATCCATGGAGACCCCACCTCACAACTTAAAGGAGTTAAGCCCCACAGCACACCTTCAGGGATCTAGTGGAGTCCGTGCCTCGACAGGTCAGGGCTGTTGTGACAGCAAAAGGGAATCAACACAATATTATAATGTTATGCCTGATCAGTGTATAAGCTTACTGTGAAGACTTTCATAGTTTATCCAACCTATATCACCAGTTATATTATAGTTTCTCTACAATATGGTCCGAAATTGTTTTCTTCTATAGGATTTTCTAGAACTTGAAAAACTTTATCTTCAATTTCAATTTACTAAGAGCAGTGAGAGATTGATTTTGAGTAGTGGTTTACAGTGAGGTGAAAAATCTGATAAAGCCTTTGGAACAGAACACACATATCTGTAGAATTACCAGTTCAAGCACAAAAAAATTGAAGACATCAATAATACTGGAGAATTTAATCCTCGAGCATTGTAAGTGCCTATATTGAATGTGTTGTCATGTTTTAGTGAGATTAGTGAATCATCTGCTCTCAAATATGTTTTTATTTGTTGTATTTGCTGTAGTTTATTTGGGTTTTAATTCCTCCCAAGGTTATTATCTGATCTCTCGAACATTCAAAAAAACAAAAACAAAGGATGCAGTCTACATGATATGAAAGTTGAATAATGGTGAAACCTGAACAACTGTTGCTACTGGTTTTATAAGAAATTAAGACAATTTAGCCTGTGAAAATGTATTCAGTGTCTCTCGATGCAGGATCTGTTGGGATGATGTGTTAGAGTTATTAACATCATTATGCTTTCACTCGTCATTACCGTTAGATCCTGCAGGCGATGTCATCACTGCTTATTATCCCAATCATTATGGGCCACAGGATGGCACCCATGAATGCGTCTCGTCATGTATGCAAGTTGACATGTGGACACGTTTCTTGATAATTAGCTATTACTGAGTATAGAATTATTATTCAAATGGACTATTGAACAATGAAAGCTCTAAACCGGGTAGGGGATAATGGCTAATTGACCAGTCCTACAGAAAGGCGGGCAGTGTTGACAACTCCAGTGAGCATTCTGACGCTAGAATGGAGGACACAGTGGAGATCACGGCTTGCTGGGTTAGATATCTCCCAGCAGGGGGCACTAGGTTTCTCAGAGGTGTTGAATTTCTACAGATGAAGCCAATCAGAGAAAGGAAAAAAGGTTGTTTTATAATTGTACACTTTTGCAGTCAAGGCACTTTGTGTTCTGGGAGTTTGGTATATCTTGCCAAGGGTCATAGGTACAGTCCTGAAAGCTGATTTCTGGTCCAAATGAACACTCTGAAAGTTCCTTATGGTGAGGTCTGGTGTAGAATGTACCCTGAGCCTGGGCATCGAATAAATTGTTACTTGGAGTGGTGAATCAGATGGTAGGGCTCTGGACCAACCATCAGAAAGTTTGAAGCCTAGTGTCACTGTTAGGTTGTGCTCTACCTCAGTTGTTAATCATTTGAGGAGAAGCATCTGCCAAATGAGCAAATGCTAATTTAATACTGTGCAAATGGCATGCCTTCTGGATATGTACTTAAGCAAGTAGCTACTGACCAGTGTAACATTTAAAATAATGTAATAACTGATTAATAAAAACAATCAGACATGGGCTTGGGATACCATCTGTGAGGAATTTTGCTTCCTGTGTAGATGTGCATGCTGCCCATTCAGGGTGCATTCCCACTCTGTGTCCGGTGTATCCTAAGATAGACTCTGGATCTGCTTCAACCCTGATCAGGATAAAGCACTTACTGAAAAAGAATGAATGATTAAAATTGACCCTGGATAGTACTATAGAGAATTTGGGCCAAGTGTGAAAATGCTATAAGTCAACAAAAGAGACTAGCCAAATGCTATTTCTTTATTTTATGTAACAATTACTAATCAATCTCTAAAATAAAGTCTGCTGCCAAGCAAATGCTCAGCCAGCATAAGCAAAGCATAAACCCTTGAGTCTATGCGCAGACATGCTAACATAAACCATTCAAAGCAGGAGCAGACTTTGTTATTAAAAGACGATACCTCCTGTAGGCCGTGTGAAGGAGCGGGGTACTGTATACATGCATTAAACGAGCTCTCTCCTTGGTGAAAGTGTGATACTGAAAGCTTCACTAAGCTTCTCATAGGTATCAGGGAAAAAAAAAATCAATAAAGCTTCATCTCAGTAGGTCAACCATTTGGTGACCCATGAAAGTTGTGTGGAGTGAGCGTTCCTGAGAGTGTGTTCACGCAAGTGTAAAGATGATACAAAACTGTGTATGTGTGTACACGCAGCTTCGTCATGCTTCAAAGGACAGACTGGTTTTAGTGAGAACAGAGCGAGCCAAACCTTTGTTAGATATTTCAATGGGTCTCGTTTATCATGCCGGATATGAACGTTTAGTGATATGTGAAGAACCTCGGTGAGGTCAAATGCCAGGGGAACATTTACATTTTAAATTAGGAATAAGATTTGAGATCTGATTCTGTTTATCATATGATTGAGCAAGCCTGCTGGTTTGATATTCTTCTTGTGGTCTTCGGTGTTCTTTGATTGCGGTACCTCCCTTCAGGTCGACAGATTTTTATCCGAACTCTAGAAAGTTTTCCAATCAAGGAACCCTGAGATGGATTGTGTTTAGTGAAAATGGTATGTAATAAAGCAGTGGCTGTGTACTCTTAAACCTATAAGACAGGTGACGATTTAAAGGGAAAAAAAACAGTAAAGCATCTTAATAAGGTGTTGAGCAAACAACAACTTTGCGCACCTTGGCAACAACAGCGCATCTTGGCAATCTAGTAATATAAGGGAGTTTTTCCTTGCCACACTCGCCTCGGGCTTGATCATTAAGGATTAGGGATTAATTCAAATAAATTGAAATATAAGTCTAATATTAAGCTTAATTTTTTTTGTCTAACATTAATCTGGAAGTTGCTTTAAGACAATGTCCAAAGCGCTATACAAATAAAACTAAATTGAACTGAATTGAACCTTGGCATAGATTCTATTTCTATTCTATTTACTTGGTATTTTGATGAAGGTGGTGGAGAGTACCATCTCTATAACTCTCTCTTGTATCTTGAAACCACCCATATGTTCAGTTCTGTTCAGATCTGGTGACTGTGAAGGCCAGAGCTTATGATTTGCATAATTTTCATCATTTTCAAACCATTGACTGTTCCCTCATGGCCTGTAGATGGGGTGGGGTCACTCTATAAGAGACCTTGCCCATTGTGATGGAAATGTTTTTATTATACAGGTGATCAGCCACGAGAAGCTTTGATTGATTTGTGGTGACAGTTTCGTCTAAGCGGGCAAATGGAGCTAAACCATGCTAGCAGAAATAAATAAATGCCCCACAGCATAACAGCAACAGAGTCACAGTTTTTTTCACAGGTTTTTTTTTTTCTCATCTTTGTCATCTATGTGTCTACAGCACAAACACATACACGCTCTTTTTTTCTTCTCTTTCACACACTTAGGCCTACAGATGTATATAGAACCTGGCAGCTTCAACATGTCTCACCTTATTTCCATGACTACCTCTAGACCTAAATTTAAAAGTCACGCTCTCAGACCATGTTTTGAGTAAAGTATATTTAGCTGCACCTTTCACACCCTTATACTAACACACCTACCTGAGGCTTTCAGCCAAGGAAAATAAAATAAATAAAAACCCCCACTGTTCAGTCGAGCCAGTTGTGGCAATCATTTGTTTAGCCTAAAATAGAGATTTGCAAAGCTTCAGTAAGTTTCTTGACTGGTGACAAGCCAAGCTGTTTCTTTCATGCATCCGATTGCCTGAAGTCTGAAAGGGACCTTCCAAAACCTGATTAGATCCAAATAAACACCTACTGTTTGTTTTTTCAAGCCTGAAGAATAAAGCAGGCTGGTAAAGCAGTTCTTTACTTGTTGGTAGTTTCTGCTCAGTCTGTAGCCACTGCTAACTGGTGTCATGAAATTATATTTAAAAGGGGTTAAAAGCAATGCAGAAACACACTGTTTAGAGCTCCTTGTTAAAGCAAGAACAGGTGTTCACTTTGGCGTCCTCCTGCCAATCCATTTTGCACCACTCCCACACCAGGATCATGCCAACAACCTGGCCCACTCAGCTGCTCGCCAGACAGTTTTTGGACAGCTCTGGATGGCTTCTAACGAGTGTAGAACTACTTAAACTTTGCTAAGCAAGGCTTTGACATGGCCTGTTCAGATGGCACACTGCAGTCCTCCTGTGCGTCTATCAAAAGCTCAAAGCTACATTGCAAGACCGTGGGTGTGTTTGTATACACGACGTGATAAACATGCAGTCCAATTGCTTTGGAATGATCAAGAGACTGCTGCAAGATTGCAGAATGCCTTTGAGCTAACAAGATCTCCAAACAAGAGCCAAGCAATACTGATGCAACATAACATCCAGTAGCCATGAATGTTTGATTAGCTCCCATGCTTAATGTCGTCTGTTGTTTGAACTGGAAGATGTGCTTTGCATCAAAACTCAAACCTGATTGTAGAGGTTTCACTTGCTTCCAGATCCGATAAAGTGTCAGAGTATTATTACTGATAATAATATTATTGTGGAATTAAATACTAATTACAGATTGGATGGTGTAGCAGGTCGCATTACAGCCCTGCAGCTTCAGGGTACTTAAATGTTCCTGTGGTTACTGTCTGTCTGTGTATTCTCCCTCTGTTCAGACTCCAACTCCATCCAAAAACCTCTCAGTGTTTGGATTTCTGGCTCCAAATTTCTCCTAGGCATGTGTATAATACCCTGGAGTCTATCCCCACCTTACATCCAGTGTTCCTGGGATAAAGCTCTGGATTCACCGGGATGACTTGCTTGGCTAGTTTCTAGAGAAAGCTGTATATAATCTCTAACCATGATCTTAATAATGATAGATTTGTACTTTGCACGAAGTTTACTTTGAGCCTTTTTTCTCTAAAACAACGTTCGAAGACACTTAAACGTTCGTCTTGTGTAATATCCGTGGTACAAAGATACTAAAAAAAGCTTTGATAGCAAAGTATAAAATTGTTGTGGCTTATTGTATTCTGAACTCTGGCTTTATTTTCCTCAGGGGAAGCTCCATTGTATGAAATTCCTCCTTTCTTGTTCTTTCCAGACGACTTAGTGCGCATACAGGTGACATTTGTTATACGATTAACCAGCGGAGACTTATTACGGGCAAATAATGGCTACATCATTAAGTTTTGTTAGTCTGTTATCTTAAATAATAGCTCTATCAATAATCAGCAGAGAAAATGTGTTTGAAATGCGAAGGATTGTGTAGTCTTTAGGTAAATATCACCAGTATAGTTGTGTAACATGGAGAGAGAGAGAGAGAGAGAGAGAGAGAGAGGGAGAGAGAGAGAGAGAGAGAGAGAGAGAGAGAGGGGGAGGTAAATCGCTTTTCTTCTGCCCTCGTCAATGACAAGAAAAGCATTTCCATGTTGTTATGTCCCTCTTGTCTTTTTTAGAGTCTATAATTAAATGGTTTTTCTTTTTGATGGAAACCAAATGTCTGCTTTTTTTGAGGGGGTGTGGGGGGGGGGAATCGCGAGACCGGTGTGTCTTAGCATTATCATTTGATTAACTTCAGCAGCTCTGTGGCTTCTATTTAAGTACTGCTGTCTCAGGAGGGGGCAAGGTTGATGGCCTTGGGGCTTTCTGTGGGCAGCTCTGGAATGAATGAGCGATCTCCAGCTGAATAAGGTGTCGAGCTAATCTTTTATTGCTTGCCTTTTTTTTTTTGCTGACCGACCATTTTGTGCAATTGCGCTCTAATTTTTTCGAATCATCCGACAAAAATGGCACGTTGCTATTACTTACTGTTACATCATACAGCACTGATGGTGCCTAGCTCCAACTCAGGACCACCAGTGATCATACTGTGGTCCAGGAACGTGTAAAGGACAACATTATTAGCTAGATCACCAGGTGAGTGGACACTCTAGTGTGCTGCCCAGTCCCATGTTTTACCATCTGTTGGATAGTACAGAACTTCTCAAGCCTTAGTATGCTATTAAGATGGCTCATGCAGATAACACATTACTGCTGCTACTCTAGATGACAATGCTAAAGCTACGCCTCTTCCTGTGTCTCCAGCTGCAGAGGCTGTTTGATGTGTCGCTTTTCCCTGATGGACGGCGTAGAAGAGTGATGATACGTTGTGAAGGACGACAGATGGGCTGCAGTCAGTAAATGTACATCTGCAGAGCGCTAGCTAGCAGGTGAACCTGCTAAAACAGCAACTCTGTGTATATTTGAATTGGAAGTTCAATATTTAGACTCATTTTAAATCCGTTGCTCAGCCACTGTGTCTAAAACGTACTGCAAAAAAAAAAACAAAAAAAAAAAAAACACAGCGTGCTTTGAAATGACTCTTCATGCTTCCCGATACGATTTGCCAGCTTTCGCTCCCGGCAGAATTACAGCTAAAGATGAGAAACTGCAGAGAAGTTTTGGAGAAATGCACATTTCTTTGTCCAATAAAGAAGTCATTTCGAAAACGCAGAGCCCACATTCTTCTGGGTGAACAATGAAGTGCACCCCGTCTGTAACGTCGGGAGCCTCCGTGCAAGTATTTTTGTTGTTTTGAAGGAAATGAAGCGTGTAGTACTGCTCATATTTCAGTCAGAATTTCACTTGGGCTATAAAACTCCCAGATGATTCTGTTAGAGACGGAGAGGAAGGAGGGAGTGGCATGTTTTATTCATTAATATTAATGGGAAAAGATCCGTACTTTTCGGATGCGACACACAGCAAAGTCAGATGTCGTTACTGCTCTTGGGAGCCCACATGGGGCTTATTTATTGTTTGGTTTTTTTCCTTTATTTGTATTTTTAAATTGTGTCTGTCTGTTCTGTTCGTTTCGGAGATTGTTTTGCATCTCTGAAGTTTGAAGATCCTGCACAGATATATGGCATTAAATAGAGCTGTAAATATTAACACTCCCATGCTATAGTTTCGTACCAATTTCTACAAGGTTTCTATATTTTTATTTCTATTTGCTGTAGCCCTTTATATTTTTTCCTACCATTCCAGAGAATGAATGCAGCACGCTTTGTTGTGTTTTTGTAATCGATCAAGTCTCTGACGGAGGCAAAGCCCGCTATCTCTCATACCAGGAAACCAACTGCACATCTTGGAGCCCTCACAAGCATACAAAATGCTTCACAGGCATACAAAAACTCTTCCTATTTCTGTCTTCCTGCCAGATTTTATTTGCATTACATTCACAAAGCCATCGTTGAATATTCTCCTCAGGCAGGATTGCACGCTAAGGGCTACATCGGTGCTTCCTAAAATCAGCCCAGGAGCTTCTTCCAAATCTGAAACTCTGGCCGAAGTTGACAGAGATTCACTCCACCTTCTTGTGCTCTGTCTTATGTTCGTGGCCATGAAGAGGACACGTAAATACAGGATTAAACCTTTCAGCCATTGGCATATGTTGTAACCCTGCATGTGTTTTGCTAAGCCTGGGATCTCTCTATCTGTGTGTTCGTGTGTGTGTGTGTGTGTGTGTGTGTGTGTGTGTGTGTGTGAGCACAAGTGTGTCTGAAGAGCCCTCTTAACACTCTACTAAAGTGGAGCTGCAGCTCATCTTAACATCCTGCTTCTGACACTAACTCTTGCCAAATGGCTGCAAATACAATTATATCCTGTGCACATGGACACATGCCGTAACTCCAACAACCTCTTACACCATCAGCCAGTCAGAAGACTCGAGAGAAAACACATCTCCAGGAAAGTTCAGTAAAAATACTGCATTATAAGGAAATCCTGAGGTTTGATGCCTCGGTGTGGTTTAGTAGACATTAAAAATACATTGTAAGGCTTTTCATTTACAACACAAACCTGGCAGCTGTCCAAGTGTGTAGAAGAGTGAAATCAGATACCTGGACTGAATGTTACAGTCTTTTCATCTAGAAGAAGTCTAAATTTTCAGGGGGATTTTGTAAAACTTGAGTTACAGGAGGCATGCATGGGTTTTGTGGGAGGCGTGGTCAGAGTTTCATCAGGAGCAGGTGGGTGGGATCAGAAACATGAGATCATGAGGGCTGGTCATGAGGAAGGTAATGAGATGTGGTCATGAGGTGGGGTAATGAGATGTGGTCATGAGGAAAGTAATGAGATGTGGTCATGAGGAAAGTAATGAGATGTGGTCATGAGGAAAGTAATGAGATGTGGTCATGAGGAAGGTAATGAGATGTGGTCATGAGGTGGAGTTATGAGATGTGGTTATGAGGTGAGGTAATGAGATGTGGTTATGAGGTGAGGTAATGAGATGTGGTCATGAGGAAGGTTATGAGATGTGGTCATGAGGAAGGTTATGAGATGTGGTTATGAGGTGAGGTAATGAGATGTGGTTATGAGGTGAGGTAATGAGATGTGGTTATGAGGAAGGTAATGAGATGTGGTTATGAGGTGAGGTAATGAGATGTGGTCATGAGGAAGGTTATGAGATGTGGTCATGAGGTGGGGTTATGAGATGTGGTTATGAGGTGAGGTAATGAGATGTGGTCATGAGGAAGGTTATGAGATGTGGTCATGAGGAAGGTAATGAGATGTGGTCATGAGGAAGGTTATGAGATGTGGTTATGAGGTGAGGTAATGAGATGTGGTTATGAGGTGAGGTAATGAGATGTGGTCATGAGGAAGGTAATGAGATGTGGTTATGAGGTGAGGTAATGAGATGTGGTCATGAGGAAGGTTATGAGATGTGGTCATGAGGTGGGGTTATGAGATGTGGTTATGAGGTGAGGTAATGAGATGTGGTCATGAGGAAGGTTATGAGATGTGGTCATGAGGAAGGTAATGAGATGTGGTCATGAGGAAGGTTATGAGATGTGGTTATGAGGTGAGGTAATGAGATGTGGTCATGAGGAAGGTTATGAGATGTGGTCATGAGGTGGGGTTATGAGATGTGGTTATGAGGTGAGGTAATGAGATGTGGTCATGAGGAAGGTTATGAGATGTGGTCATGAGGAAGGTTATGAGATGTGGTCATGAGGTGGGGTTATGAGATGTGGTTATGAGGTGAGGTAATGAGATGTGGTCATGAGGAAGGTTATGAGATGTGGTCATGAGGAAGGTAATGAGATGTGGTCATGAGGAAGGTAATGAGATGTGGTCATGAGGTGGGGTTATGAGATGTGGTTATGAGGTGAGGTAATGAGATGTGGTTATGAGGTGAGGTAATGAGATGTGGTTATGAGGTGAGGTAATGAGATGTGGTCATGAGGAAGGTTATGAGATGTGGTCATGAGGTGGGGTTATGAGATGTGGTTATGAGGTGAGGTAATGAGATGTGGTTATGAGGTGAGGTAATGAGATGTGGTCATGAGGAAGGTTATGAGATGTGGTCATGAGATGTGGTCATGAGGTGGAGTTATGAGATGTGGTTATGAGGTGAGGTAATGAGATGTGGTTATGAGGTGAGGTAATGAGATGTGGTCATGAGGAAGGTTATGAGATGTGGTCATGAGATGTGGTCATGAGGTGGGGTTATGAGATGTGGTCATGAGGTGGGGTTATGAGATGTGGTTATGAGGTGAGGTAATGAGATGTGGTCATGAGGAAGGTTATGAGATGTGGTCATGAGGAAGGTAATGAGATGTGGTCATGAGGAAGGTAATGAGATGTGGTCATGAGGTGGGGTTATGAGATGTGGTTATGAGGTGAGGTAATGAGATGTGGTTATGAGGTGAGGTAATGAGATGTGGTTATGAGGTGAGGTAATGAGATGTGGTCATGAGGAAGGTTATGAGATGTGGTCATGAGGTGGGGTTATGAGATGTGGTTATGAGGTGAGGTAATGAGATGTGGTTATGAGGTGAGGTAATGAGATGTGGTCATGAGGAAGGTTATGAGATGTGGTCATGAGATGTGGTCATGAGGTGGAGTTATGAGATGTGGTTATGAGGTGAGGTAATGAGATGTGGTTATGAGGTGAGGTAATGAGATGTGGTCATGAGGAAGGTTATGAGATGTGGTCATGAGATGTGGTCATGAGGTGGGGTTATGAGATGTGGTCATGAGGTGAGGTAATGAGATGTGGTCATGAGGAAGGTTATGAGATGTGGTCATGAGATGTGGTCATGAGGTGGGGTTATGAGATGTGGTTATGAGGTGAGGTAATGAGATGTGGTCATGAGATGGGGTTATGAGGTGGGGTTATAAGGTGTGGTTATGAAATCGGGTTATGAGGTGAGGTCATGATGAAGCTCATGAGGTGTGGTCATCAGGAAGGTCATGGGATGTGGTCATGAGATGTGGTCATGCAGTTTGGTCATGAGGTGGGGTTTTGAGGTGTGGTGATGATGAAGGTCATGAGGAAGGTCATGAGATGTGGTAATGAGGAAGTTCATGAGGTGTGGTCATGAGGAAGGTCATGAGATGTGGTCATAAGGAGGGGTTATGAGGTGTGGTCATGAGATGTGGTCATAAGGAGGGGTTATGAGGTGTGGTCATGAGGTGTGGTCATAAGGAGGGGTTATGAGGTGTGGTCATGAGATGTGGTCATAAGGAGGGGTTATGAGGTGTGGTCATGAGATATGGTCACATGGAAGGTTGTGAAGTGGGGTCTTGAGGTGAGGTTATGAGTTGTGGTCAGTGTTAGTAGGCAGGTGTAATCAGAGTCTCTACTGAAGAACACTGTCATTTTTAGGATGTCAGCAGAACCAAAAAAATCCTCATCAATTGACAGCGTGACTGTTAAACCCTATAGGAAATCTTCTTCTGGATCTTCTTCTTCTTGATGCTCCACACAGTTCAGAACGTGAAGACATAAAGACTCCATATAAAGACTCCAAACTACATTTATACCTTTCATTATTAAGCACTTGAGGTTGTGCTGAATTCTCAAAGAGGCTTTGAAACCGTTGTGCCTCTTCAACCATTAAAAAGCCATAGTGTGTGTGTGTGTGTGTGTGAGAGAGAGAGAGAGAGAGAGAGAGAGAGAGAGGTTTGAAAATGATTGCAGTAAATGAAGAGCTTGTATAAAGAGGCTGTGTAATGTTGGCCACCCTCTGTCACTTACTCAAGTCTCTTAGGGATGGAGCTGAGCGAGAGTTTGTGGGCGAGTGTGTGAGTTTGTGTGTGAAAAAGAGAAGAAGAAGGAGACAAGAATCAATTCAGTTATGAAGTGCATGCTAATGTATTAACCTTAACACCCAGCTTCTCCTGAGTGTGTGTGTGTTTAAAGCAGCTGTGCTCAGAGAGGCATCATGTTTATTCAGGATAAATACAGAGCATTGATCAGTCTGTGGTTTTATACATCCATCACATCTCATCCCGTGTCTTTTCTCATGATGTATTTAGTTTTATTTTATTTTATTTATTTTTAAGGCAGGAATTCTCAAACTTCTGTGACCCAAAATTTTTTTTCTTTGCATTTTCTCATTAAGATGTAAATGTTTTTGTAGCACATTTCTGTGTTTATTTTTGCAGGCTATAACCCGTAGCCGTGTACTCCCGTGTTAAAATGCAGCGCTCCTACGCAAAATGTCACAAAAAGGTTACGAAGTCTGTAATAGCGTTAGATGTGAGTTTACCAGAGGTGCCATCAACATCTGGCCGGAAATTCCTCCCACGCCGCCACTTTCCATCCTCCCCAGAGTCAGCAGGAGGAATAAAAGGAATAGGAATGAAACGCCTGTAGAGAAATGAGTCAGTGAAATAGGATCAGGTCCCCAGTGTTAAAGTGCTTTCTTAGTATCACTGCTAGCTTACGGCACCCTAGAGAGATGGGTCAGGGTGATCCTGGCTGGAGTGTATGTGTGTGTGTGTGTGTGTGTGTGTGTGTTCTTGTGCTATGTGCCTCCTTCACCTGTGGTTTCTGTTACGGGTAGCAGGGCTGAGGTTGGACCACTAGGGGGCTCTCAGTAGGGGTTGTCATGTTATGTCTGTTTTTGTTTACCTCGGCCATGTGTTAGTTAAGCCCCGCCCTGTCCTATTGTATCTTAATTAATGTTTCACCTGCACCTAATGTTCCGATGATTACGTTTCCTATTTATAGTCCTGTCCTTGTCTTCTTTAGTGGCTAGTCCTCGTTTGTGTGTTGGCCGATGAGTGTCGCGGTTTTCTGTTTGATGTTTTTGTCTCGTGCTTTATGTTTAATAAAACCCCATTTTCACGTTAAGCTTCGCGTTGGGTCTGTTATATCCAGCCGGACACCACCGGCCGTAACAGTTTCAGTACAGCTAGAAACATCATCATAACAGATCTAATGAACAAAGGTACCTCTCGATTCTGATTGGTCAGAAGGTTCTGGTTCTTTCCGGTTCCTTTCCACTAAGCTCTAACATAAAAGTGAGGCTGTAGGGCCGGTGCTTTGTGTCAGAGTCTATAAAACTCGCTTTGCGAATGATCGAACCTTCACCTGATCTGTTATTCATGAATAATGTTGCCTGCGTGCAACGTTATGACCGCTTTCGTCATGTCATAGGGTTGGAACATCCTTTAAAGCCTTGATAGAGTCCACATCTGCCAGCTTTCTTTCTTCTTCAATCTGAATATGATAGCTCTATAGCGTCTCTATGAAATGTTTAATGAGAGGCCATCAAAATGGCTCTTCCTGAGAGTGACACTGCAGCGGCGGCTATCTTAATTACAATCTGACTTCTTATTACAGAGAGTGAACCCAGCATTCTCTCTCTCTCTCTCTCTCTCTCTCTCTTTCTCTCTCTCTTTCTCTCTCTCTCTCTCTCTCTCTTTATCTCTCTCTCTCTCTCTCTCACTCTCTTTTGGAGTTGATACTGCAGATGGCTCATGTTCACACTCACACAGTTGCTGCAACACTAAGCTGTAATTGTGCTTCACATCGTCTAATTGAATTGACAAGAAGCAGGAAATGATATCATTTAATACATTGATCTGTTAGGATGATGGTACTTACAGTCTCTCTTTCTCTCTCTCTCTCTGTCTCTCTATTTATCTCTATTTATTTATCTCTCTTTTTTTTATCTATCTATCTATCTATCTATCTATCTATCTATCTATCTATCTATCTATCTATCTATCTATCTGTCTGTCTTTCTGTCTCTCTCTCTCTCTCTCTATATCTACCTGTCTGTATCTGTTTGTCCCTTTTTGTCTCTGTCTGTCTTTCTCTTTCTGTCTGTCTGTCTGTCTCTCTCTCTCTCTCTTTTCTCTCTCTCTCTCTCTCTCTCTCTCTCTCTCTCTCTCTATATATATATATATATATCTGTCTGTTATTTAGTTACTCTCTCTTTCAATTTCTCTCTATCTATCTATCTATCTATCTATCTATCTATCTATCTATCTATCTATCTATCTATCTATCTATCTATCTATCTCTCTCTGTCTTTCTACACCTATCTGTCTGTCTCTCAGTTTCTCTATCTTTCAATATGTCTCTGTCTATCTCTCTGTCTTGCTCTCTCTGCCTCACTCTCTCTGTCTGACTCTCTGTCTGACTTTCTCTCTCTCTCTCTCTCTCTCTCTCTCTCTCTCTCTCTCTCTCTCTTTTCTCTCTCTCTCTCTCTCTCTCTCTCTCTCTCTCTCTCTCTCTCTCTCCCCCCATGTTCCTGCCTGTATCGTGTTTGCCTTCATGAATATTCGGTTCAGGGTGTTTTTGTGTATGCAAATGAATCACCTGTACAGTGTGTAAATTAATACACCTGAAGGATGAGCATTACATTTGTAACTTTCTAAAGAGTCACATGATTAAGAAAAAAAGTTTTTCCAAATTACGCTTTAGTCTTTCAGATTAAGGGGAACGTTTGTTTTTATGTGCAGTCCGCTTTTTATGCATCTTATTTTCATTTCTATAGAATGAGGAAATTATGTAAATACGCTATCCCAAGTTGTAGCTCTGTAGATAAAAGCTATAGCTGTGTAATATATTCCTGTCGTCATGGCAACATTTGTTCCCTTAAAGAGCTGAATGCACTTCCATGAACAAAAAGTACACATCAAACAAGTATTTTTTTCGGATTTGTTTTCAGGGCCATCTCATTCGGGCGCAACATGCAAACTCCATTTAGAGCGAGACAGTAATCAAGCTGAGTATGTTCCTGCTGAAAGCAGCTTTTAGCCTGTCAGCTAAAATCCAGATGATCATAATGTCATATGCATTTATGCTTATGTATAAATGAATAGCCAAGAACACGGGGGAACTCTGAAGAACCCTGGGGAACTCTTGAGAACTCTGGAGAACACTGGGGAACTCTGGAGAACACTGGGGAACTCTGGAGAACACGGGGGAACTCGGGAGAACACTGGGGAACTCTGGAAAACGTTGGCTCCCTGAGCGTTCATCTGAAGGTTAAAGGAGAAGGTGATGTTCAATCTCAGAGCATCCACCTGCTTAATGGGCTTTCTTTCTCTCAGAATTATCTTACCTGATTAGCATAAAACCACTAACACAGCAGAATTACAAAACTGGAGCTAAAACAGGAAGTACAGATCTTAGTTTATTTCCAACACTTTAAGCGAGGAGGATGAGAACAGTGACACCATCATCTGTTTGATGATGAAGGCCATCAGCACTATCACCAGTTACTGTGCTGTTTATACAGAAGAGTTTCCTCTGAAGAATAAATACATTCCAGAGGTTAAGGTTTTGGCTAACATGAGCAGATGTGAGCAACAAAAACATGATCTCTTATTCCAAAATCATGAATAATGTAGATTAGATTAGATTAGATTAGATTAGATTGGATTAGATTAGATTGGACTCGATTAGATTGGATTAGATTAAGATTAGATTGGACTAGATTAGATTGGATTAGATTAGATTTGATTGGATTAGATTGGACTAGATTAGGTTGGATTAGATTGGATTAGATTAGATAAGATTAGATTTAATTGGATTAGATTAGATTGGATTATATTATATTAGATTGGATTGGATTAGATAAGATTAAATTTGATTGGATTAGATTAGATTGGACTAGATTAGATTGGATTATATTATATTAGATTGGATTAGATTACATTGGATTAGATTAGATTGGATTGGGTTGGATTTTATTATATTGGATTAGATTAGATTTGATTGGATTAGATTGGACTAGATTAGATTGGACTAGATTAGATTGGATTGGATTTGGGTTGGATTAGATTACATTAGATTAGATTGGATTAGATTAGTGTATGCTGTAAATGCAGTATTGGGTGTTATAAAAGTGCTTTATAAGTTTGAGTATAAATAAACAAAGAAACACAAATAAATAAATAAATAAATAAATAAATAAATAAATAAATAAATAAAT
>JAUCMX010000029.1:1583957-1597318 GCA_033459395.1 Hemibagrus guttatus | reverse complement strand
TTATCTAGATGTCATGTTATGATCAGCCTGATTGTAACATACCAGAATTTCTGATGTAACTCAGCCTTATGTCAATTTGACCTCAAACTGTCATATTAATCCTTATAAATGTTTATGTAGTGATATGTGAGTTGACATGGGCAGCATTGGAAATCCATATAAGAAGTGCACTATGAGCGGTTATAAGGATTTAGTGCAGACCAGCCTATAATGTGTTGTAATGCAAATGTATGTCAAGAAACATCTTTCATGTGGACAGCCTTACATCAACACAGCTCTACGTCAACTGACACAGAGAGGAACACCAGTGTGACATCAGAACAGTTGGAATAAGCATTTATAACTGCTAAAGTTGTTATGAAGGGCTTATGTAGGAGTCATGTAACCCTGGGAAATGAGGTGTTTTAATCTGATGAAGAGGAACTCCCCGTTATGACGCCTTTACGACACTTTTGAAATGTACTTTTCTGTTGTTTTTCTCGTACTTGTTGTTCGCATCGACTTCCTGAAACAGACAAAACTCATGAATGAGAAACAGAAAGCTCTGAAATTTCTCTTCCATCTCCAGCGTTTTATATTCTTCTAGTCGCCCTCTGAGTCTGTTTGTTTCATCCCGCTTTGACTGAAGCATTTGGCTGCTTCAGTCTTCAGCTGAGCTGTCCATGTTTAATGAGATGCTGTGTCACTCTGTGTGTGTTTGTGTGTATGTGTGTGTGTGTGTGTGTGGTGTCAGCGCTGCCCCAGGCCGCAGCTTGGCTCTTGAAAGACAAAGGCGTACAGAGAGAGATGGAGTCAGAGGCGACATGGGTTCTGGCCTGTCGTCTGTGCACAGTGTATGTTCTAGCACCTCAAACAAGAGGCAGCTGTGAGCTGTCAGACTGATCGGACCCTCGGGGACGGGGTCTGGCCGTCATGCTCGCTTTAATTGTTCTCTAACGAGAGCCTGAACTGGGCCGGGATTGTTTATGAGCGCTCTCTGACAGACAGGGAGGAGATTTAAAAAACAAAACAAAAAAAAAACACTTCATGACTAACACCAGGGGCTTTTTTATCTGCGTCTTCAAGACACCCACTGGTGTGTGTGCGTGTGTGTGTGTGTGTGTGTGTGTGTGTGTGTGTTACTGGAGGTGGCTTTCTCCATTTTTATAGACCTATAGCTCTGTGAATGTTTTGCTAATTTTCCCTCCTGTGCTACTATCTAATCCACTAAGTACTAGTGTACATCTAAAGTATTCTCTCTCTCTTTCTCACTTTTTCACTCCGCAGACGGGAAGGAAAGAGAGAGGTGACCCGCTGAACTCTGCCATCGACAAGATGACTAAGAAGACCAGGGACCTGCGCAGACAGGTGACCTCCATCAGCCATCATTCTATCGCTCCATCAGATCATCGGATACAGTATTATATCATCCCTCTATCCCTGCATAACTCCAGTCCATCACCACATAACTCCATCACTGCTTTACTCCATCACCCCATCAGATCAACACACCATTACTGCACATCATCACTCCATCACTTCATCACATTATAATTACATCACAAAATCATATTACAGCATCATATCATCCCTCCATAACTCAATCACTGTATCACTCCATCCCCTCACCATATCACTCCATTATTCCGTCAGTTCAACACACTATTACACCGTTACTACATGATATCATCCCAACTCCATCACTTCCTCAGTCCATCATCTCACCTCTATATCACATCATCACTCCACCATTCCATCACTCCATCACTCTGTCAGATCGACACACCATTACTACATCACTCCATCATTCCATCATTCCATCACTACATCACATTACCGCATCATATCATCCCTTCATCCTTACATAACCCAATCACTGCATCAGTCCATCACCCCATCAGTCCATCACTCCATTACTGCATCACTCCATCACTCCATCATTACATCACAAAATTAAAATTACAGCATCATACCATCCCTGCATAGCTCAGTCACTTCCTCAGTCCATCACGTCACTGCTACATCACATCATCACTCCATCACTGTTTTACTCCAATCACTCTGTCAGATCAACACACCACACCATTACTACATCACACCATCTCTCCATCATTTCACAAAAATCACATTACACCATCTCTTCATCTCTTCATCTCCATCTCTTCATACCTCAATCACTGCATTACTACATCACTCTCTACAGAAGGATAAACTGAAATGTAAACATTTTTTCTATAGATTTCTCTACAGTTGCTGTGTTACATTATTAACATCCATTAATATCCATTATATCACTCTACAAATAAAATTGTTATAATTGAATTAAAGAAACATCCAGAATCTCCTGTTGACTGCACAGGAAGTGATCCTGTACATCCTCCTGTAGCCTAGTGGAACCTGGATTCTGTTGGTTCTTCCTGACTGAAAAGTCTGGAAGTGAATTGAAACCAAACAGGAGAGGAGATAGATCGAGGATCGCTGTTTGTCCTGCAGGCTGAAATGAGGATGTTTTCAAACACTGGTCCTGAAATTTCTTTTTTTTTTTCGGAATAAAAAAGATATAAAGTTAGCAAACCATTTAAACACAGGACTGAAAGCAAGAATTATTTGTAAATATGTCATAATAATTCCACATCTAACCCCAGCTTTGGTGTGTGTTCTGAAATCTCTGCTGACTCTGCAGCATCTCTCCTAATTAGAAATGTTTTTCTTTTTTCTACCTTCCATTAATATATCCGAGACGAAGCCGAAGTCGGTCGCCGAACTCGCGGCCGTACATCACAGTCTGTACCACCTTCTGCCTCGATGTCATCACCTGCATTCCTAAAAAAAAAGCTGTAAACATTCCCGCACCGGAATTCACCCATAAAATAAGGGACCTGTTTACAGATTCTCCTGGGCTCGCACTTTTAATCCTCTTAAGCCATTTATCTCATTATCTCGCACTGTACTACACAGTAAGATGTTTACAGCAGTTGGCGCTGTTGAGGGTTTTACGCTACAGTAACGTGATTTAAAGGAAACGGAGATTGTTTGATTATCACAGTTTACCGAACTTCGGTTTCGTTCTGCACATCAACACTTACTCGACAAGGACCATATGTTCTGGTATTCAAAATAAAAACACACACACACACACACACACACACACCTTAGCAGCATTATGTCTGTCTTTTTCTCTGACAACATTCCATTTATACCGCCTTTACAAATATCCGAGCGTGACGAAGAGCCGGGATTAAGAATAATTTTCTGGCATTCTCAGCACATGTCCACCCCAGCATGCACTGCAGCTTAATTCTATGCATTTTTTATTTTTATTTTTTGCAGTAGTCACGCTCCTTGTTTGCCATTGTTTACGCAGCTTTGTGGACTTAATGTGAATGTCTCCATGGCTTTCTTCAATCAGAACTCACTCGCTAATCATTATTGGGTTTTTCTAAATGGATGGCGTTGAGCTGATGCGTCTGCAGGATTGGGCACTGAAACAGAAAAGGCCTGGACACATGGAGTGAACCGGTGAATGATGAAGATCCCAGGAAAAAAATTCAGTTTTTCTAAAGTTTAAATTCACTGTAGACCATCCACTCTATTTATAACAAATACATCATGGAAGTGTGAAATATTCGCTGTTTTTGTGCCACACTAAGCAGCGATTCATTCATTCATTCATTGTCTGCCGCTTATCCGATCTATTCTCGGGTCACGGGGAGCCTGTCCCTATCTCAGGCGTCATTGGGCATCAAGGCAGGATACACCCTGGACGGAGTGCTAACCCATCGCAGGGCACACACACTCACACACTCATTCATTCACACACACTAAGGACAATTTAGAGATGCCAATCAACCAACAATGCATGTCTTTGGACCGGGGGAGGAAACTGGAGTATCCGGAAGAAACCCCCAAGGCACGGGGAGAACATGCAGACTCCACACACACACATATATGGCATCAGAATATGATATAATATAATATAATATAATATAATATAATATAATATAATATAATATGATATAATATAATATAATATAATATAATATAATATAATATGATATAATATAATATATGAGGCCAGAATCGAACCCCCAACCCTGGAGGCAAACGTGCTAACCACCAAGCCACCGTGACCCCCAGCATCGATTCCGTGTTCAATTATTCATTCAAGAATAAAGGAATGGAATTGTAGGGAGAAAAAACATTCTTGTCCTATACAGTGTTTTATTCCTCTTATACCATAACATTTTACCTTAACTTTACCTTACAAATAATGGCACGCCATTCTTCATCCATTTACAGTACATCCTGTTCTTGTTATTATTTACTTTATAGCAGCGATAAACATACATTCCTCTCTTTATGCAGCCTCTATATTTTTTTCTTCCCATTTTAAGTCAATAAGAGAAAAATATTACTTCAAAACTCTTCAGTCCTGGAGATGCTGGAACTCTAAACTAGGGGGTGGTGGTAGCTCAAGTGGTTAAGGCTCTGGGTCATTGACCAGTAGATTTCAAACCCACCCTGCTCCAGGGGCGCTGCATCATGGCTGACCCATGGCTGATTCACTTCGAATGTATATGTGACAAATAAAGATAACGTAACTTTAACTTGCAGCTTTACTTCTGAAAGTTCAGACCCTGGAGACTTCGCCCATTAATGTTAAATAAACATTGCCTTACTTCAGGTAAATGTCATGACATCAACGTTCTTTAAATCTGTTTTCAAGTCCTAGTGAATTTTCGTTTTGTTACTATAGAAACAGTTTCAACAAATTCACCAGTGCATTGTCATTAAGCTGTGATTTGGGCGCTATGATGTACCACAGCGATGTGCTTTAGCTATGAAATGTCCAGATGTAGGCAGGGTCTCATTAGTGTTTAGCATGTAAATTTTTGATTATGACCTTGCAGGTGTGTGAACGTTAGGGCTTAGAAATAAATGCCCAGGCTTCTCCTGATGGAGAAAATATGAGTCCTGGGATCTGTCCCCCTCCTGGAGTTCCACATGGCTCTAAGTCAAATGAATGAAGGCATCGCCATCTCATCAAATCAGCCTCAGCGGCGGAACAGCAAACTCTCTGTGGCAGCAAGCTTTGAGTTATTGCTGTCTACCTGGCAAGAGGATCTACAGCCTGAGCCTTAGCAAATCAAGTATCCGCTTCCCTTCAAGAGCAGAGGGACAATTGCGGCAATAGCTGTGGCAAAACGTTGGTGCCAGGGATTTCTGTTTAGCAGAGCCTTTGTTTTTGCACTTTATTGCATCGCCCCGCTTGGCTTGGTTTATTTATGGGGCTGTCTTTTGAATCATCTGGCTGAGTTGTTGAGCAAAGGGAGGGGAGTGTTGTTTATGCTAGGTGTGGTGTTCATTTGCATAAATGCACAAGCAAGTCCTCCGGGTTTGATGGTATATCGCTTCCCCATTCAGGGAGGATAGATATCGACTCATGGAGTGCTAGTGCAGTCTAGGACAAAGGCGTCAAGTCCCACCTGAGATTCTTGGCTACCAAATCAATACCAATATAGTTTTAAGATATAGAAAAGATGACATGGCAGTTGGTCATTTTTATGGCAGGAGTTTGTAAGCAGTTTGTACAGCCATTCCGTTCCTTCCCAAGCGAGATGTCCTCAAGTGGTGGGGGTAATTCTGCAGGAGGAAGTCTAGTCACGATTCCGAGACCGGCATTGTTTAGACCTTTGCTAGCAGGAGAGTTCTCCAGGCTGACTGTGAGCTCCAGAAGCGTGTGTAACAGTTGAAAGTGAGAGAGAGAGAGAGAGAGAGAGAGAGAGAGAGAGAGAGAGAGAGAGAAAGAAAGAGAGAGAGGTCAGGATCGAAAGTCAAGAGACAGTGCAAGAAACTGACAGACAGTGTAAGAGAGACCCAGATGGACAGAAAAAAAATGTCATGTCTGAGAGCCCTTAAGCAAGACTGAAAAGACTGATTGCATGATTTGATATAAAAATTGCCATGAGGGTGGTATTCCAACACGATGAATAGTACTAATTGAGGAGAGAGGGCTGACGAGGCTAGACCGGTAGCCTTAACTGCCTGCTCTCATGCAATTAGCAATCCCCAGATGCAAGCTCGTTTACACGCTGGAGCTATGCCATGTGTTTGAAGGCCTATCACCCTGTTTCTAATTAATGCCTCTGTCATCTTTTCTTTCCTGCCAGGGCATTGATTGATGGCTGACTACAGGACAGCCTTCGAGTGACATGCACTTTTCATAGCATATGTTCCTAAGCTTATTTTTCTGCACCAGTTATTCCTTCTGTTTCTTAAATAATTCATGTTTATTTTTTCCTAGTGTGTGGAGAGTCCATCCACATACATGTCCTTAAAACATAAAATACAGTGATGTGTAGAGGCTGAACTTAAAATGATAGAATTTAGATAGAGTTAGCAAAAAAGATTATGGCTTTATGAATTAAATATCTTGACCTGTAAATAATATTTAACTAATTAAATATTGTAATCTTTGGCAAATTTTGGAGTATAAGAGGGATTAAAAGCTCTAGAACATACCTTTGGGATGGTCAGAGCATCTTCTCTTCATCATTTCACCATGCCGTGGTTTATTCTTTACGTGTCCTGCCCACATCTGATTTCACAGACAGAGCTTCTGTGTTTTGCAGTCTGTAGACACACCCCGCTGCTCTGCATAACATTTGCGGTTTGCATAACATCCTTATCTATAATTACAAAAATGGACTCGGGTATTTACCCAATTTAAGATAAACATCTGCTTCCTTACTTTCAGTTCTTTACTACTTGAGATTTGTCTAATCGACTAGCTTTATCATGCGACTGTCACACACTGGCCCCGAGGGCCGAGCACTCCTGCAGAATCTGTATTCAGCTCTTTAAGACTTTGGCGATGTGTCCTGAGGAAATGTGTCTAAGAGAGAGAGACTTATACAGGCCGGCAGATGTCTTTTCTGGTATATAATGGCCCTGTACTGGTGAAGAAGTGATAGTGTACTCAGAGGCCAGTACATTCATGCAGTTGGTAGTGTTTTCAGGATGGGCACTATGATCCTGCGCACTGATAAATCCCATGGCTGGCTCTCTGTGATTGCCAAGCAGAGGAACCGGGAACGCAGAGCTTCATTTGTCATATCAGAGTCTGATAATGGCCTGGTCTGGGTTTCCTTCTCACACTACAGCCAGTCGCATTACAGGTCTGCAAAACAGATATTTCCAGCCGGCTCACCTCGATAAGTCCCAAAACCCAGAGCCAGACTTTGATTTGCTACAAAAGGTTTCTATAACAGCATTTCTGAATACAAGGCAGCTGTTAAACACAGGTTTCACGTTCGCCGTTGAGCACATTCACGCTGAGCACATTCACCTCACACCTCCTGGGTTCGAGTCTCACTCCTGGTCACTGTGTATGTGTGGAGTTTGCATGTTCTCCCTGTGCTTGGTGGGTTTCCTCCCAAAGTCCAGAGACATGTTTCTAGGCTGATTGGAGTCTCTAAATTGCCCGTAGTATGCCCGTAGTGTGAATGTGTGTGCCCTGTGATGGGTTGGCACTCTGTCCAGGGTGTATCCTGTTCTTGCCCGATGACGCCTGAGATAGACAAAGGCTCCCCGTGACCCGAGGATAGATCGGATAAGTGGTACACACAATGGAAAAACCTTACATACAACTTCTGGGAATGTCAATAAGGTCTTTGTTAGCAACATATAAAGTTGCGTTTTTACAGAATGTTAAGGTTGAGAATACAATAGAAGGTAAAAGAAGAGAGAAACAGGTAACAAAAAATAACTTCAAACACAGGAGAAAAGATATATATACAGTGGTGTGAAAAAGTGTTGGCCCCCTTCCTGATTTCTTATTTTTTTGCATGTTTGTCACACTTTAATGTTTCAGATAATCAAACACATTTAAATATTAGTCAAAGATAACACAAGTAAACACATCATGCAGTTTTTAAATGAAGGTTTTTATTATTAAGGGAAAACAAAATCCAAAACTACATGGCCCTGTGTGAAAAAGTGTTTGCCCCCATGTTAAAACATAACTTAACTGTGGTTTATCACACCTGAATTCAATTTCTCTAGCCACACTCAGGCCTGATTACTGCCACACCTATTTACAATCATGAACTCACTTAAATAGGACCTGCCTGACAAAGTGAAGTAGACCAAAAGATCCTCCAAAGCTAGACATCATGCCGAGATCCAAAGAAATTCAAAAACAAATGAGAAAGAAAGTAATTGAGATCTATCAGTCTGGAAAAGGTTATAAAGCCATTTCTAAAGCTTTGGGACTGCCGCGAACCACAGTGAGAGCCATTATCTACAAATGGCAAAAACATGGAACAGTGGAGAACCTTCCCAGGAGCAGCCGGCCGACCAAAATTACCCCAAGAGCGCAGCGACAACTCATCCAGGAGGTCACAAAAGACCCCACAACAACATCCAAAGAACTGCAGGCCTCACTTGCCTCAGTTAAGGTGAGTGTTCATGACTCCACCATAAGAAAGAGACTGGGCAAAAATGGTTTGCATGGCAGAGTTCCAAGACCAAAACCGCTGCTGAGCAAAAAGAACATAAAGGCTCGTCTCAGTTTTGCCAGAAAACATCTTGATGATCCCCAAGACTTTTGGGAAAATAATCTGTGGACCAGACAAAAATTGAAGTTTTTGGAAGGTCTGTGTCCCATTACGTCTGGCGTAAAAGTAACACCGAAAGAACATCACACCAACAGTAAAATATGGTGGTGGTAGTGTGATGGTCTGGGGCTGTTTTGCTGCTTCAGGACCTGGAAGACTTGCTGTGATAAATGGAACCATGAATTCTGCTGTCAAACCAAAAAATCCTGAAGGAGAATGTCCGGCCATCTGTTTGTGACCTTAAGCTGAAGCGAACTTGGCTTCTGCAGCAGGACAATGATCCAAAACACACCAGCAAGTCCACCTCTGAATGGCTGAAGAAAAACAAAATGGAGACTTTGGAGTGGCCGAGTCAAAGTCCTGACCTCAATCCCATTGAGATGCTGTGACATGACCTTTTAAAAAAGGGGGTTCATGCTCGAAAACCCTCCAATGTGGCTTTAATTACAACAATTGTGCAAAGATGAGTGGGCCAAAATTCCTCCACAGCGCTGTAACAGACTCATTGCAAGTTATGGAAAACGCTTGATTGCAGTTGTTGCTGCTAAGGGTGGACCAACCAGTTATTAGGCTTAGGGGGCAAACACTTTTTCACACAGGGCCATGTAGTTTTGGATTTTGTTTTCCCTTAATAATAAAAACCTTCATTAAAAAACTGCATGATGTGTTTACTTTAGTGGGCCAACACTTTTTCACACCACTGTGTGTGTATATATATATATATATATATATAATGTGTGTGTATGTATGTATGTATGTATATGTGTGTGTATGTGTATATATATAAGTGTGTGTGTGTGTATATGTGTGTAATTTTTATATATATATATATATATATATATATATGAATATGATAAAATAGACTGTATTTTCAAAAATGTAATCTCCCATCCTTCCTTCCGTCATTCCTTCCTTCCTTCCTTCCTTCCGCCTCTTTTACTCAGCACAGCCTGAGACATTAAACCAGGAGGACATTACGCAATTTACAACCATTTACCCACATCACAGCAAGATCAAGAGCAGGACGCTCCAGCCTATTTGTCCACATTTTTTCTCCCTCAATTTCACCATCGTCTTTTCGCCTCTCTCTCCGCCCCTGATCTCCATCTGCATGCCGTTCCCTTTCCCCTACCACATCCAGTTATTTCATTTTGATTTATTCAGGTTCCTCACACACAAGGAAACCTGATTCTCCCCTGATTGTTCTTGACATTTTAATAAGAAACATGGCGCTGTTGACCCCCAGGCAGCTCCCTCTCGCTATTTACCTGCATTCACAAATGAAAGGGCTATCGGAAGGAAATGAAAGTGAGGATGTGCATGCTTTTGTTTATAGGACCTTCTAATTTTCCTATGGTTTTCCATTTGCCACTTTTTGAATGGTAATTGCTTTAAAACAAACCACAGGGCAGCTGAGGACCCAACAGTCCATTCACATTCTACTTTATTTGCACACAAGCGACTTACATAATAGACACGATCTCAGGCTATAAGATTTGTTCAGAATAAAAAGATAAGCCGTGTAAAGTTCACCGTAGGGATTCTTGCGACAGTTCCTGCGACATCTGTTTCCTTGCCAGAACCTGATCGTAATCCTTAGACATACAGTTTCCCATTATAAAGCAAATTTGCCAGACAGAGTCTAATCTCGTCTTTGAAGATCATGCCTCCACATTTTGCTCCGCTGGCAGTCAGAGATGTTTATCTTTCAAGCTTAGTTAAGTATACACCCCCTTTAATTATTTCTTGGTATGTCTCCAAATTCACTCAGATTGAAATTTTTTTGCCACTGAGGTTTGCTGTTGCTACAGAGCCATCTGGTTGACAAATTTGGACAAATTGGAGAAGAAAATGAGATGAGGGAACTAGTAGTATCATCAGACAAGAAACTTTTTTGTTGTGTCTTCTTATAAAATACAAAACGGATTAGAGGCAGGTGATGAAAGCACGAAGGGTAAGCTTAGTCCTGGACAAAAACAAGCCAGTCGTGGGATTCTGTGAGCTCAGGTATGTGGAAGAGGGCAGATAGAACTTAGTACTTCCATAAATGAAACTTTACATATTTGTGAGAAATCTGGGATTAGTCTTCAACCTGTGGGTGACAAACAGTCCATTTGTATTGAAACTTGCTGTGTTCTCTGCCCAGGTGTGGTTCCTGCAGAAAATATAGCCAGCATCTGAGTAAGGTGTTTCTGAGAGAAAAGAGAACTCTGAATTGACTTGACTGCAGGAAATTCCTCAAACATACCAGCATTTTTTTTGGTATTGTAGATGGAAAGAGCAGGGCTGTAGAGCTACAGAAATACCATGTAGTCTGGAGATTTTCACCATTTTCTCTATGCTTGGGTGATTTTTTTTTTATTTATTTATTTATTTATTTTTATGATTTCTATTTGATTTTGCCATTTTTTTCAGACTCAGGAATAAACATTTCACACTTTCAACCCTACAAGTCACACAGCAACACTTCCTTTCTGTTTGATTTGTTTAATTAGATGCAGTGAGAAAACAAAACAAATGAAATAACAAGCGAAAGAAAAACATCACATTATGCTTTAATTTGGATTAAACAGGCTAATAGGTGTGAAATGCAGAGAAAGCAAGAAGAAAATGTGAGCTGATTCTCAGAATTGGTGTTGAGAAGATGCCAAAATCTGGCTAAGAAGATGAAGGGCCGATGATTATAGAGATGATGCAGGTGATCACTAAAAACTGGGCTGGATTCGGATCAGGATGAAAAGCAGTGGAACTTCGGATGTGGGATACGGTGCTTGTCTGGGTTCGGTACCGCTGTCTTGATTTCTACTGTAAATGCTTTCTGAACACCGCACAGGTCTTTTAATTTTGTGATCGAGATAAATAAGTGTTTGTCTTGTACCGATATGTCCCTCTGACATGCAGCAAAATCTTCATTTTTATATGAACAAAAAGAGCTTGTCTAGCACACTCCTGGGAATGATGTCTTTATAAACAGAGGACCCTCAGCTCTGATCCTGTGTGTTACGAGGATGTGCTCACTGGAACAAGCTTCATTAAATAGACGACGGGTGAAAAACATGAGTGCATTCAATCCCCATGAGAAATGTAAACAGAAACTCTCTGGAGATGCGTTGACATATATCAGTTAGCATGACCTGTTTATGATCCATTCTGCAAGTATAACAAGTCTCCAACTGGTTATTCCTCGCCGTACCATCTGTTTGACTCGTTCAGCATTCTTTTCCATGCTCCTGGAAAATGTCCTTTAGAGCAAATTATTAGACATGGCTAAAAGGTTCATTAAAACATTTAAATTGAATTATTGATGTCCTGAGAGAAGGATCATTAGGTATGGAGTGTGATCTGTGTTCGGAATTTCATGCCCAAGTGACCAGGGTGCTGAATTTCTAGGATTTCCAAACCACAGCTTGTGTTTGCTCGAAGCACCATTTCAGTCTCTGCAGAGTTTCTTCCATGCTTATATAGCATCTCAGGCCCAAATGCTTTGCTAGTCGAGACATGATGGATTTAGCTTCCTCCCGAGTGATAATTCATCAGCCCAACCCGGAGCCTGGCGCTTTGGGCTATTTAGCTGGTTGGTGAGCAACACGTGTGCGCTTGACTGGATGGTAATTACTGTTGTTTAAGAGTGTTTACCCTTGTCATCTTTCTTCCCCAGTAGGATTTTCTAAACTAACATGTCCTCAGGCTGTGATTGTGACTGATGCTGACCACACAAACTGTGCTAGCCCTTAGCATGGAGAGGGATATTATTACCGGTTGCGTCACGACTGCTTTGCTCATACAACTGCAAGACAGTACAATAACAATCATTTGAAAGCAAAGGTTTAAGTGTTATTGAATACTCTGGTGTGTGTGTGTGTGTGTGTGTGTGTGTGTGTGTGTATATGTATCTGTCTAGTATGTTTAGACCTCCAGGGAAGGCAGATCTTGCTGGATGGCAGGATGGGGTTATTTTATGCTAGGTCATGCCTTTTGCTGGCTGTAGAGCCTCTCTCAATGTTCCCAGGACCCATTTTGCAGTTATCAGCCAGTCTCTTACCAGTTTGAGCTAAAAGTGCCTCCATAAACAAATCTATAAGGTCCAGAGCTCCAGGGTAAAAAAAAAAAAACCTATGTGTTTTCAGGAGCTGGGTTTTATGGGAGAACAGCTGGTCTATGGTCTATGGCAGGAGGGCAGATGTTCTGTTAAGCCTGGATTATCCTTGATTTTAACTGCCTGGGTGTGTATGCAAGATGGTCGTTGCACATATCCTGTGATTGTTTGGATTTTTTTTCCTTGTGCACATCCTAACAAATAAAATGCTAGGTCTTTAATTTAATTGCTCATTAGCAGTGTAGCCTAAAAAGTGCTGAAGTCAGACTGGACAACATGCTGATAAACATTGATATTGTGATCAGTTATCAAGGGCATCACTTGGAGATATCATAAGTATAACTTTTGATATAGAAGAATTTTATTTCGTGATAATCGTTGATATGTTTACAGCTTTACACCGAAGACGGTGTTTATTAGGCTGTTAACTGATGTGCAGTCTGATGCATTTATTGCTTCACAAAAAGGCTTAACTACGGAAAAAACACCTAGTCGACTACTTTTTGTAATTATGGATCCAATAGTAAAAATTAGTAGTTGGGCAGCTACTAGCTTACAAAACGTAAACAAAATAGCCATGACGTAACCCACGTTTTATTCTCCATCTTTACCAGCTGAGGAAGGCCGTGATGGACCATATCTCCGATTCCTTCCTGGAGACCAACGTA
>JAUCMX010000029.1:1558957-1578957 GCA_033459395.1 Hemibagrus guttatus | reverse complement strand
TTCATTCATTCACATCGATTCTGTTATTGAGCAGCATATTGTTCCTGACAGTCCCCTGGCACATACCCTGATGACCTCAGCAATTCTCTTTTCATAAAAAAGGGAACACTTTTGATATTGAAGGTGATATTAATTTTGAAATGTATTGGACTTTATGTGAATAAATAATAGTACTTTTATGGCATTCATATGAACACCAGCTCTACTAATAAGAAATGTCTATGGCTCACTCATCCTGCACCTTCCTTCAGCAGGATAGATTCATTCACCGCTTTTACTTTGGCAGCATCGTAGCTTTATTCCTAATGCTGTCGAATCTCCAGCAGCTTCCGAGTTAAAAGGCCATGTGTTTTCTTTATCCTTTACTTCAATTTGTGCTTATAGGTTTAAGTTCATATAACGCTTCCATGTCCGGCGTGTGCACATGTGGAGGAGTCAGATTTCAGAAAGGGGCGTGGCTTTATTCAATCAATTTTTAGTGAGGACATCCTCCATACACCAGAATCTGCTTCCCACAACATCCTTATAACATGCGATTACGACGCCAGAAGTGACATCATCAGTCTTAGATGAACGCTTAAAGGATAACGTTATCAGGAGGCATGTCGATGTTTCGCTAAGTACTAGCGCTCAGTTCTATGTCCAGTGTACTTGTGTAAGCTGTTAATATAGTAACGATAACATATTGGAACTATCAGAGCTAATGTTAAAGAAGATTAACCAACACATTCTCACCAATCAGATTTAGTTTATGTTTATTTCAGCGATCATTCTTACCATTTAATTCTGCTGTAAAACAGATTCTCATGCATTTTTCCTTTAAGAACTTCGAGCATTGTTTTATATTTTAAAGTGCGATTTTATTATTATTGGTCTGCTTCTTTAATAATGCAGCGTGTTGATCTTTAGTTGTCTGCGAAGGGATTTGTCAAACGAACAAATGAAAAGCAAGTCGTAGTGCAAATGTAATTAATAATGCAAGGTTGGATTTCTTATTAATGCAAATGGTGCTGTTTATGTCACTGGATAACAAACCAGCTCACAGCAGGGCTACTGATCTTCTCCAGTGCAGGCTTTATTACTTTAGCACAGGCTTAAAGACTTAGCATATCCCATAGCTTTTATTTTATTTCCAAACAGAGATGATAAAAAAAACAACTTTGGACTTTTAAAGCCTTTGGAATTGCTTTTGGAAAAAAAAATCCTGGTGATATAAATATATTATGCAATTCTGAATGTAGTATAAAAACGTATCATTTTGAAGTGTGTCTGCTTAGAATCTTATTAAACCTTATCAGTTGAACTTTTTTTTATAATGAATAATAAATTGTCTTGGTGTGGCAGTCTAATGAAAAATGTCATTAGAATACCGTGTGGTGATATAGGTGCTGTTATTCTTTCTCATCAAAAATTCTAAATTCTATGAATATGCAAATTGCCGGCCACAGTCCTCCCATGATAAACCGGCGCTACTTGGCTTTCATTTGCATACTGGAATGTGATTGGCTCCTATACTTTATTATTCAATAACAGTGTTTCGGTGTTCCTCAAACCAAATCCCTTCACACTTCAGACACAGCTCTGGTTCATAAACTCAAACAATTTAAAGTGTCGGCCTTCCTGCTGAGATGGCAAGTGCGTCCTTAATGATTATGCAGAATCAATAATGAAGTGAAGGTAACCAATATTGAATTGTCCTTCGGACTTCGTAGCCCGAGATGCTTTGCTGCGAGCAATAACTATTATTCAGTGGGCGCAAATGCATTAAACAGTGTCCCAGATACGATGGATGGATGTTCGGACAAGTCTATTTGTGATGACCTGGGTCTGTGGGTGGGCACCGTGGCCTATTCCAGGCAGAATTATAGGTCTCTGAGGAAATCTAGTGGCCGAGGTGCTTTTGGGAGACAGCCCGGGAACCGATAGATCAGCGCGGCACGCTGGAGTTATTTTTAGAGCCTGCCTTCAGCAGTCAGCATCCGTCATCCCTGACTCCACCACTGCAGTGGAATTGCAGGTCCAGAGTCGGATGGACTCCAACAAAGACGCTTGGAATGTACCATTAAGCTGTGTTCCAGAGAGAACCCAAAATCCTCCAAGTTCTACACTAATAATTTAGTCTAGATCTGTGGTATAGGAGTTCTCAAGTGCATAGGTGTAAAAAAAAAAAAAAAAAAAACTACATTAGCCCATGAGACCAAAACACACGGACATGAAATTTGGATCGACAAAAACCAAACCAAAAATGTCACGCTCATTTTTTCTCAAAAGGACTTACCTTTTCCTTTTGTTGGCTCTGTTTGGTGGATGCGTTTTTGCAGTCACTGATGAACTGCTGCATTTTTTTTTATTTATACTGCAGTTGCTTTTGGTACAGCTTCATCAAACTCACAAATAAAATTCACATTCCCATTCATTATCATGTGTATCAACTAACAAACAAATAAAATTCAGAGAAATTTCATCAGACAAAGATCATACTGACAAACATGACGATTATGAGCCACACAGTAGCTCTGTATAACAGGACAAAGGGATTACATCAGGGATAAGTGATTAATTGGTTGTAATCAGTTTAACTAGCTGTTTCATGGTTTCTCCTTCAACACTAATGGCGGTTAATGATGAGTTAAATGAATGACAACACACACATTAGAACACACTCTTCGTTATCATCATCATCTTCATTAATATTATCTTCTTCATTAATGTGGTTGTATATACTGTAGCTATCTGCTCTAAAGAAGTCCACCATCGTCCACTCTTATTGGTTAATTGACTAATATTTATATAAGGACTAGCGTCGTAAACTTTCTTCACTTTAATTTTTGTCTATCGCTTCTATAGACATCTAGATTCATTACAGTACGATGATGACTTCTTATGCCATTCCTGAGCAAAGACAGTACTCAGGAATGTACATGGTTTCAATGCGTCTAAGCTTCAGAAGAAACTCTACAAGTCTTGCCAAAGGGTACATTTCGCCCACCCACTCCCACTTAAAAACTCGATGGTGAAATCTTGCAGCGTGAGCAAGTCTTTGACGGAAAGATTAATGGTCACGTATCTCTGGCCTTACTGAGCAGACGTTCCCTGTCTTGTTTAACTGATGGCTTTTATTATTTCACCATTTTAGATTTTGCACTTTAAGCCTTTAGGCTTTGCTTACAAACCACAGCCACTAATGCCCGAAAGCTGACATGTACTATCGCATACGAACAAATGACCCTTTGATCCATTATATGTACCATGCTGTAACTTTTTACTGCCCAACTGCTGGGAAAATACCACTAAGTAATCATCCAGGCTGACCGTAAACGACTCTTGATTGTTGTGATATACATTTGGCAGTCAAGAAACTGAACGGTGGTCTGGAAGAATCAATAGTTTATCCAGCCACCATTTATAGGAGATTATCCTTTATAGGAGAGATCAATCAGAGATATGGTTACATTATGAAAAACTGACCAAATGAGGACCACGTGGAAAAATGCAGCATGCAATAAAGATGTACACGCGGTTATTTTCATGATTCCCAGATCATTTCTGATTGATAAGCTTGCATACTCTTTTCTCGCCTGAATATTTACATCCACAACCAGTTCTTTATGAACTATGGATCAATTGCACAAATTCATGGGTCAATTTTGTACAAGCAGGTTTGTAAAATGTTAAGCTCTAGCTTCATCCTTCTGTTGATTTCCTTTATGTTTTTCACAATGTTCTCCACGCTGTGCTACACTGCAGTGCTCTAGTCTCATTATGGATTTATCAATAAGACGTGACAAATTCAACTAATCAAGGATACTTGGTATGTGGCAACAAGCACAAAGCATTTCCACGCCTGATGCTGAGTGCAGGAGAGGTCATATTTCTGGTTCTGGATCTGATCTTGAGCTCAAAAACAGCTTTGACACCGTACACATGGATAAATTTTGGAAGAAAACATGTTGCAACACAACCTTAGGACCGGATTCAGACCTTGCTTGCGTTTAAACGTGACTCATGAATGTTTTTCTATTCCCAAAAACCATTTCAGAAAATTTAAATGTTTTTCTTTTCCCAGAAAATGTTTCTTCCTGGTAGCTCAGTGTTTTAGATCATGTCTGATGTTTTATTTAACTGATTACATTCTCTCTCGCTAAGTTGCTGTTGTGTCTCCGAACTACCTTTGGCATTTGCATACTTCATTCGCAAATTTAACTGCATAACTCGAACCACAGGCACAAAAAAAAAATCATTATAATAATTAGAACTCTGCCACTTTATTTTTCCAAGATTCTGTTGTGTGTGTGTGTGCGGGCGTGTGTGTGCTTATCACACCGCAATAACTCTACAAATATTGAGGCCTATTAAGCACTGAAACAGACAGTTAATTTCTATTTCATAGTCCACAGATTTGGAGTTTTAATTTCAGCTTGCCCCCTTACCCTCTCTTCCTCTTCCCAGCTCCAATCCAATAAAATCTTTGCGTCATTATCATCCACGGTGATGCCGCCGATTTGTTTGTACCAGATAATAATCGGTAATTAAATATCTGAATCTAACAATCTAAAGCCGGATAAATGAAAAGGGCGCAGCTCAGGGCGGCTGGATAGCTGTGGTAAGGGCTATTAGAAGAGAGGAGCTCACTGGTCTGTAGCTGGCCTGCAGAATTAGCCCTTTCATATCCAATTGAGAATGCAGTAAATGCTGTTTAGCCAGCCATTATTTAAGGTCCAGTCCCTGGTGAGTGGTTAAAGAGGGAGGGAAGGGCAGACAGAGGCCGGTTCTATTGTTAATCCACCTCCTGACATCGATATAGAAAAGCAGGAACCAGGACTGGGACTGAATAGCGGAAAATGTAATTGGACTGCCCATCATCTTAACAACATAGATGTTGGGGTTAGCACTCAGGCTAAGTGGAATCACCTTTATGGCCTGAAAAGTGAAAGCGAGCACAGAATGGCAGCAATTCAGTACAAGTCTGTATGAATTTAAATATATATATATATATATATATATATATATATAAAAATTAATATGTTGTTGATTCGAAGCAGACTGACAGGAATCAATTTTGAGTGGAGCATCTATCACGAGAACATTGAGAGCAGCATCATAAACATCCCTTTCATTTTAGGGTTCATCCAATATATCAGATACAGTAGGATTTAGGCACGTGAGTGAGAAGTGTTTAAAAATAACATATCTGTTTGACTGTGTGTACGTTCAGCTGTTAGAAACGATATAGAAATTATGTAGGAAAAAATTATTACATTCATATAAGTCTATAGAAATGATTACAGAAATGCATTGGAATGAGTACATTCATATACATCTATAGAAATGATTATAGAAATGCATTAGAACGAGTACATTCATGTAAATCTATAGAAATTATTATAGAAATGCATTAGAATGAGTACATTCATGTAAATCTATAGATATGATTATGGAAATGTATTAGAACGAGTACATTCATTTACATCTATAGAAATGATTATAGAAATGCATTAGAACGAGTACATTCATATACATCAATTGAAATGATTATAGAAATGCATTAGAACGAGTACATTCATATAAATATATAGAAATGATTATAGAATCTAGCCATGGGGGTCACAGTCCAGTGACTTCTGTGCCGGTCCCAAGCCCGGATAAATAGAGAGGGTTGCGTCAGGAAGGGCATCCGGCGTAAAACATTGCCAAATTTAACCATGCGAATCGTCAGTACGAATTTCATACCGGATCGGTCGAGGCCCGGGTTAACAACGACCGCCATCGGCGCCGTTGACCTACAGGGCGCCGGTGGAAATTGGGCTACTGTTGGTCGAAGAAGTAGAGGAGGGAGGAGAGTGCACAGGCAGAGAGAGAAGAGGAAAGGTAAGAGTGTAGGACTGAGAATAGGAACTCTGAATGTTGGTACTATGACAGGGAAAGGTAGAGAGCTGGCTGATATGATGGAGAGAAGGAAGGTGGATATACTGTGTGTACAGGAGACCAGGTGGAAGGGTAGCAAGGCTCGTAGTATAGGAGCAGGATTCAAGCAGTTTTATTATGGTGTGGATAGTAAGAGAAATGGGGTAGGTGTGGTCCTGAAGGAGGAGTTTGTGAGGAATGTCCTGGAGGTGAAGAGAGTGTCAGACAGGGTGATGAGTCTGAAGTTAGAGATTGAAGGGGTGATGTTGAATGTTGTTAGTGGTTATGCCCCACAGGTAGGTTGTGAGTTAGAGGAGAAAGAGAGATTCTGGAGTGAATTAGATGAGGTGATGGAGAGTATTCCCACGGGTGAGAGAGTGGTGATAGGAGCGGATTTTAATGGACATGTTGGCGAGGGGAACACAGGTGATGAGGAGGTGATGGGCAAGTTTGGAGTTAAGGAAAGGAACCTTGAAGGACAGATGGTAGTGGACTTTGCTAAGAGGATGGACATGGGTGTGGTTAACACTTATTTTCAGAAGAGGGAGGAGCATAGAGTGACTTACAAGAGTGGAGGTAGGAGAACACAGGTAGACTACATTCTATGTAGAAGAGGCAATCTGAAAGAGATTAGTGACTGTAAAGTGGTAGTGGGAGAGAGTGTAGCCAGACAGCATAGGATGGTGGTGTGTAGGATGACTTTGATGGTCTGTAAGACGAAGAGGTCAAAGATAGAGAAGAAAACCAAGTGGTGGAAGCTGAAAAAGGAGGAATGTTGTGAGGAATTTAGACAGAAGTTGAGGCAGGCTCTGGGTGGTCAGGTAGTGCTGCCAGATGACTGGGAAACTACAGCAGAAGTGATCAGGGAGACAGGGAGAAAGGTGCTGGGTGTGTCATCTGGAAGGAGGAAAGAAGATAAGGAGACTTGGTGGTGGAATGAGGAAGTTCAGGATAGTATCCAGAGGAAGAGGTTAGCCAAGAAGAAGTGGGACATGGACAGGACTGAAGAGAATAGACAGGAATACAAGGAGTTACAGCGCAGAGTGAAGAGGGAGGTGTCTAAGGCCAAGCAGAAGGCATATGAAGAGTTGTACACTAGGTTAGACACTAGAGAAGGAGAGAAGGACTTGTACAGGTTAGCTAGGCAGAGGGATCGAGATGGGAAGGATGTGCAGCAAGTTAGAGTTATTAAGGATAGAGATGGAAGGGTGCTCACAAGTGAGGAGAGTGTACAGAGGAGATGGAAGGAATACTTTGAGGAGCTGATGAATGAGGAAAATGAGAGGGAAAAAAGAGTAGAAGGGGTGAACTCTGTGGAACAGAAAGTAGATAAGATTAGAAAGGATGAAGTCAGGAAGGCTTTGAAGAGGATGAAAAGTGGGAAGGCAGTTGGTCCTGATGACATTCCGGTGGAGGTCTGGAAGTGTCTGGGAGAGGCAGCAGTGGAATTTTTAGCTAGTTTGTTCAACAGGGTTTTAGAGAGTGAGAGGATGCCTGAGGAATGGAGAAGAAGTGTGTTAGTGCCGATCTTTAAGAATAAGGGTGATGTGCAGAGTTGCAGTAACTATAGGGGGATAAAGTTGATGAGCCATACAATGAAGGTATGGGAAAGAGTAGTGGAAGCTAGGTTAAGGAAGGTAGTGGAAATTTGTGAGCAGCAGTATGGCTTCATGCCCAGAAAGAGCACAACGGATGCAATTTTTGCTCTGAGGATTTTGATGGAGAAGTATAGGGATGGTCAGAAGGAGTTGCACTGTGTGTTTGTAGACTTGGAGAAAGCATATGACAGGGTGCCAAGAGAAGAGCTGTGGTACTGTATGAGGAAGTCAGGAGTAGCGGAGAAGTATGTCAGAGTGGTGCAGGACATGTATGAGAGGAGCAGGACAGTGGTGAGGTGTGCTGTAGGTCAGACAGAGGAGTTCAATGTGGAGGTGGGACTGCATCAGGGATCGGCTCTGAGCCCCTTCCTGTTTGCTATAGTGATGGACCAGTTGTCAGAGGAGGTCAGACAGGAGTCTCCTTGGACAATGATGTTTGCAGATGACATTGTGATCTGTAGTGAGAGCAGGGAGCAGGTGGAGGAAAACCTGGAGAGGTGGAGGTTTGCGCTGGAGAGAAGAGGAATGAAGGTCAGTCGTAGTAAGACTGAGTACATGTGTGTGAATGAAAGGGAGGGAAGTGGAACAGTAAGGTTACAGGGTGAAGAGGTGAAGAAGGTACAGGAGTTTAAGTACTTGGGGTCAACAGTCCAGAGTAATGGAGAGTGTGGGAAAGAGGTAAAGAAGCGAGTGCAGGCAGGTTGGAATGGGTGGAGAAAGGTGTCGGGAGTTCTGTGTGATAGGAAAATATCAGCGAGAATCAAGGGGAAGGTGTACAGGACAGTGGTGAGACCGGCCATGCTGTATGGTTTAGAGACAGTGTCACTGAGGAAGAGACAGGAGTCAGAGCTCGAGGTAGCAGAGCTGCAGATGTTGAGGTTCTCTTTGGGAGTGACAAGATTAGACAGGATTAGGAATGAGTACATCAGAGGGACAGCTCATGTTGGACGTTTGGGGGACAAAGTTAGGGAGGCCAGATTAAGATGGTTTGGACATGTTCAGAGGAGGGACAGTGAGTATATTGGTAGGAGAATGTTGGACATGGGGCTGCCAGGCAGGAGGCAAAGAGGAAGGCCAAAGAGGAGGTATATGGATGTAATAAATGAGGATATGAAGCTAGTGGGTGCAAGGGTTGAGGATGCAGAAGATAGGGATAGGTGGAGAGAGATGATTCGCTGTGGCGACCCCTGAAGGGAAAAGCCGAAAGAAGAAGAAGAAGATATAGAAATGATTATAGAAATGCATTAGAACGAGTACATTCATATACATCTATAGAAATGATTATAGAAATGCATTAGAATGAGTACATTCATATAAACCTATAGAAATGATTATAGAAATGCATTAGAACGAGTACATTCTTATAAATATATAGAAATTATTATAGAAATCCATTAGAACGAGTACATTCATATAAATCTATAGAAATGATTATAGAAATGCATTAGAACGAGTACATTCATATAAATCTATAGAAATGATTATAGAAATGCATTAGAACGAGTACATTCATATACATCTATAGAAATGATTATAGAAATGCATTAAGATGAGTACATTCATATAAATCTATAGAAATGATTATAGAAATGCATTAGAACGAGTACATTCATATACATCAATAGAAATGATTATAGAAATGCATTAGAACGAGTACATTCATATAAATATATAGAAATGATTATAGAAATGCATTAGAACGAGTACATTCATATACATCTATAGAAATGATTATAGAAATGCATTAGAATGAGTACATTCATTTACATCTATAGAAATGATTATAGAAATGCATTAGAACGAGTACATTCATATACATCAATTGAAATGATTATAGAAATGCATTAGAACGAGTACATTCATATAAATATATAGAAATGATTATAGAAATGCATTAGAACGAGTACATTCATATACATCTATAGAAATGATTATAGAAATGCATTAGAATGAGTACATTCATATAAACCTATAGAAATGATTATAGAAATGCATTAGAACGAGTACATTCTTATAAATATATAGAAATTATTATAGAAATCCATTAGAACGAGTACATTCATATAAATCTATAGAAATGATTATAGAAATGCATTAGAACGAGTACATTCATATAAATCTATAGAAATGATTATAGAAATGCATTAGAACGAGTACATTCATATACATCTATAGAAATGATTATAGAAATGCATTAAGACGAGTACATTCATATACATCTATAGAAATGATTATAGAAATGCCTTAGAACGAGTACATTCATATACATCAATAGAAATGATTATAGAAATGCATTAGAACGAGTGCATTCATATAAATATATAGAAATGATTATAGAAATGCATTAGAACGAGTACATTCATATACATCTATAGAAATGATTATAGAAATGCATTAAGATGAGTACATTCATATAAACTATAGAAATGATTATAGAAATGCATTAGAACGAGTACATTCATATACATCAATAGAAATGATTATAGAAATGCATTAGAACGAGTACATTCATATACATCTATAGAAATGATTATAGAAATGCATTAGAACGAGTACATTCTTATAAATATATAGAAATTATTATAGAAATCCATTAGAACAAGTGCATTCATATACATCAATAGAAATGATTATAGAAATGCATTAGAACGAGTACATTCATATAAATCTATAGAAATGATTATAGAAATGCATTAGAACGAGTACATTCATATACATCTATAGAAATGATTATAGAAATGCATTAGAACGAGTACATTCTTATAAATATATAGAAATTATTATAGAAATCCATTAGAACAAGTACATTCATATAAATCTATAGAAATGATTATAGAAATGCATTAGAACGAGTACATTCATATACATCTATAGAAATGATTATAGAAATGCATTAGAACGAGTACATTCATATAAATCTATAGAAATGATTATAGAAATGCATTAGAACGAGTACATTCATATACATCTATAGAAATGATTATAGAAATGCATTAGAACGAGTACATTCTTATAAATATATAGAAATTATTATAGAAATCCATTAGAACAAGTACATTCATATAAATCTATAGAAATGATTATAGAAATGCATTAGAACGAGTACATTCATATACATCTATAGAAATGATTATAGAAATGCATTAGAACGAGTACATTCATATACATCTATAGAAATGATTATAGAAATGCATTAGAACGAGTACATTCATATACATCTATAGAAATGATTATAGAAATGCATTAGAACGAGTACATTCATATAAACCTGTGATGTGCAGCTGTGCTACAACCAGAGATGCTCTTGTATAAAATTAATCAACACCTTCTGACCAATCAGAAATGAGATTTCAACAACTTAATTCTTTAATATTTCTTTTTTAAAGAAGGACAGTGTGGTAAGAAAGCCCTCTGTTGTACTGTGCTTTAAAAATCGCCCAAGAAGAACAAGTGTAGAAACATTTCAGCTGCCTTCATTAAAATCCAGGATCTATGAATGTACATAAATATGTAAATTCCCCCAATGTCCTCGTCCCTCTCTAGATATGAATGTCTCAGTGTCTCTGACTGATTTTGTATATTTATGTTCTCAGTAGTCCAACCTGTCCATATTCAGCCTCACCAGAGCATCTGTGATTTCCTCCACCACCAGTATTTGGCACATTAGTGTGAATATGAAGATATCCTGCAGGGCACAAAGAAACATCCTCAGTGTTTCCGAGCAGCAGAACGAGCAGCACTCCAAACTCAAAGCCACTGCAACCTGAATCCCAATTTGATTACTGCAACTAACAAACCCTTTGAGTAATAAATAGCTTTTGGCTTTGCACCAGCACAACAATTCTGTCCTGTTTTGCAGTTATGTCTCTAAAGTGGATTAGCGGAGATTAGGAATGACAAAAAAAGCAAAGAATGCCTGAATTTCCTTTAGTATGGCTCTGCGCCTCCAATGAGAGCATGTTCATTTAAATATAATGTGCACTCTTGCACAAAAAATACAATTATATCTCACCCACTCACAAGAGCTGAAGAATTGATCTAGAAACCATTTTGCCCTTTGTTAGGCCCCTTTTTTAACTTTGTGTTAAATTTTTTGGTTCTTAGCAGGTGGTTTTCATCTTTTACATCAAACGTCACCTCCTGCGCTCTTCCTAAATGCATCTTGTACTGTCTTCTAAACCAGTTGGAGTTCCACCTTTTGCTAAATCATCTTAATAGCAGGCCCCATGACGACATTTAAGCTCTGGTCCTCCTTTTGTAATTACTATGAGAAGAAAACCATGACGTTTCTAGAACAGGATGAAAAAGTGTGGAAAAAAAGTGTTGCCTCCGATTAGCATATTTGACTCTGATTACTGTATTTGACTCTGATTACCATATTTGACTCTGATTACTATATTTGACTTTGATTACTGTATTTGACTCTGATTACCATATTTGACTCTGATTACTATATTTGACTTTGATTACTGTATTTGACTCAGATTACAATATTTGGCTCTGATTATCATATTTGACTCAGATTACCATATTTGACTCTGATTACCCTATTTGACTCCAATTACCATATTTGACTACGATTACCATGTTTGAGTCTGATTAACATATTTGACTCTGATTACTGTATTTGACTCTGATTACCATATTTGATTCTGATTACCATATTTGACTCTGATTAGCATATTTGACTCCGATTAGCATATTTGACTCTGATTGCTATATTTGAATCTGATTACCATATTTTATTCTGATTACCGTATTTGATGCTGATTACAATAATTGACTCTGATTACCGTATTTGACTCTGATTATCATATTTTACTCTGATTACCATATTTGAATCAGATTTCTGTATTTGAATCTGATTACCATATTTGACTTTGATTACTGTATATGACTCTGATTACCATATTTGACTCTGATTACCATATTTGACTTTGATTACTGTATTTGACTGTGATTACTGTATTTGACTCCAATTATCGCATTTGATGCAGATTACCATATTTGACTCTGATTACCATATTTGACTTCGATTACCGTATTTGACTCTGATTACCATATTTGACTCTGATTACTATATTTGACTTTGATTACTGTATTTGACTCAGATTACAATATTTGATTACCTGTATAATCTATATATCTGATTACCATATTTGACTCGGATTTCTCTGGCATTTTGGAGCTTTATGGACTGAAATTTAGCATAAACACGCAAGATTACTGTATTTGATTGATTATCGTATTTGACTCTGATTACTATATTTGACTCCGATTACCATATTTGACTCCGATTTCTATATGTAAATCTGATTACTATATTTGACTCTGATTATCATATTTGACTCAGATTACCATATTTTACTCTGATTACCATATTTTACTCTGATTACCATATTTGACTCTGATTATCATATTTGACTCCGATTACCATATTTGAATCAGATTACCGTATTTGAATCTGATTACCGTATTTGACTCTGATTGTCATATTTGACTCAAATTACCATATTTGACTCTGATTACTGTATTTGACTCTGATTACCGTATTTGACTCCAATTATCGTATTTGATGCAGATTACTGTATTTGACTTCAATTACCATATTTGACTCTGATTACCATATTTGACCCGGATTTCTCTGCCATTTAGGAGCTTTATGTACCGAAATTTAGCATAAACACACAAGATTAATTTGCCTGTTTTTTCACAAGGTATTAGAATCATGCTAACACTTCTAATCATCAGTTAGATGTTAGATCTCCAGCACACATAAATATTTTTAGAACAGTTCTAAAAGTTTGTACTTTTGAGTGAGCTTAGAAAATGTATGCAAAATTGATTTTTCCGCTCTTTTGTTGGGTCCAGAATCCTGAATTTTTCCTCTTCTTTTGACATTCAATCATAAAACCGTTAAAACTGCTGCCAAAAAGTTCTTCTAAAGAAGTTTATTTTCTCCTTCTGGTTTAGAAAACCAGCTTGAAGTTGAATGAGTAAAACACCAGAATCTAAAATATGACGAGACTGTAAAGGTGTAAGGTTTAAAGATGCTATCAACTGCAATGATAGCTGTGTCATGCTAAAATTCCTGAGCTTCATGTCCCATATCACTAAAATATATTATTCCAGAAGATGTAATAATCAGATCCAGCATTCTCACTGAGCTCCTGGTGACTGACTCACTGGCCCTTAAAGCACTTATAGCCAGAACCAGTGCTGATTCTGAGCTTGAATATGAACACTGTCTGAACCATTCAGCAATCCTTTTTTTTTCTGTAGCAATCTGCCTGATTGTGTGTGTCTGATTACAACATAAGTGTGTGTGTGTGATAAGTGCAGGTTAAAATGTGAAATAGGGAACCAAAATGCCCTGCAGGTGCCCAAACTTTAAGTATCTGTGCACTGAGTGGCCACTGCACTTAAATTAACGTCCATCTCTCTCTCTCTCTCTCTCTCTCTCTCTCTCTCTCTCTCTCTCTCTCTCTCTCTCTCTCTCTCTCTCTCAATCCACTCCTCCACTCGCATTTCTTTCTGCGTCACTGCCTCCTATCCACTGCTAAGTAACACTCAATCTCCTTCCATCAACGAGAATCAGCTCCTATCTGCGTGTTCAGGCTCTGTGTTTTACAAGCAGCCCTATTCAGGTGACCTAATTATTACAGACGTCATCTGAACGGTGCAAATTTGATGGAACACTGTGATCCGACTCAGTAACCTGCACAGCATTGTAGGTAATTGTAAATTGTAATAATTTTATACAAGCATTCCTTATTTATAGATGCTTCCTGCAGAGTTCTATTAAAATTAATTTGCCTTGGATTGTAAAAGAGAGAACCGAACCTGTGTCATCATGCCGGGACTTCAGATGCTGGGTTGGATGGAGGTTCTGCTGGGGGATGGGGTTTGTGTAGAATAGGTGTGTAGCTCACCTGTGGGGATGGAAAGTAGGTTTACCTGTTTATTGTCTAATACAACATTGTATAATGTGTCTGAGGGCATAACGCATTTAAAGCAGAGTCAGGGGAAAGTAGCTATTAAATAAAAAATAAATAAAAATGTAATTAATTAATTAAAAATAATAAATAAATAAATAAATTCATTGTGTACCGCTTATCCGATCTATTCTCGGGTCACAGGGAGCCTGTGTCTATCTCAGGTGTCATTGGGCATCAAGGCAGGAAACACCCTGGATGGGGTGCCAACCCATCGCAGGGCACACACACACACTCATTCACTCACGCAATCACACACTACGGACAATTCAGAGATGCCAATCAACCTACAATGCATGTCTTTGGACCGGGGAAGGAAACCGGAGTACCCGGAGGAAACCCCCAAGGCACAGGGAGAACATGCAAACTCCACACACACACGGCGGAGGCAGGAATCGAACCCCCAACCCTGGAGGTGTGAGGCAAACGTGCTAACCACTAAGCCACCATAAATAAATAAATTTGTAAATATATTTAATACATAAATAACTAATAGATAAATAATACATCTAAAATAAATAAATGCATAAATGTAAAAGAAATTAATGAGTTAATCACAATTAACCAGTACACAGTAAATAATGTCAAAAAAAAGCTTAATTTTCTTATTGTGTTGGATCCAGTAACCTGACTTCATCTCTTAATGTGCTAACATTAAAGTCTATAAAATAGGGAGAGAGTTTTTTTCCACCTCCACCCACATGAAAAACACTAGCATGAGAGTAGAAGCTGCCCACCCTGCTGGAGAAGAGGAAGAACCACCAGATGAGAGTAAAAACTCCTGCCTGCATGGGAGTAAACGCCCCTCTTAACACCTCTTTCTCACATGATGTGTGTTTTATCACAAAATCTGTAGGAAACTGTAAACTGTCCATTTGCAGGGTGACAAGTTCCCTCAGTCTTGCAGAATTCTGACACGATGCAGACGAGAACTCGATGGTACCAGTTAGCCACTGGAACAAAAAGATTTTGTTTGTAAGACATGGAGAAGCCCGGCCTTTTTGTTTATGGATTGGTTTAATTTAATGATATTCTGAGAGCTTGTTTTAATTATCATCTCCCAGAGGCAGAGGCTTTCATAACTTCAAGACATCTTATATATAGATATCTTATTTTTTCCCTTGCAATTTCTTAAGGTGAATAAAGTCTGTGAGGAGAACCCTATTAGATGGCTCTGAGATTATCTCCCGAAGCGGCCTAACTAAGACAGCTGCTGACAGTGGCCTAGTGAGCTGAATACTGATGAAAGCTCTTAGTCTCCTGGAGTGATCATATCAAATGGAAAATTACTTCTTTGTAATCAATGAGCGAGTGCTCCTCTGGGAGCAGCAGATGGGGTCTGACCGAGGCGAAATCCGAAAAGAGAGTAATAAATACAGAGAGATAAAATATGGCAAAGACAGATGGGGATATTGTCTTTAAAGATGAGGCTGTTATTAAAGTTATGTTCTGGCAGAAACAATGCGCCAAGCAACACCGATGGCATTCAATGCAAATCAGTGGCCACCAATATATACACTGTACCTCCTGCACATTCGATGCTGTTTGAGAACTTCTCAGATTCTTTCTGAATAGATAATGGGACATTTAAATATTTTCTTAAATACCATTCGAGCTGGCATGATTACTTTCTATGGATCGTACTTGCCAAGATGGTTTGCGCCAGTTAGCACTTTTCCCTCCAGTGTTCTGTAAATTGATTCTAGATATTGATCGTGTCCTCAGCTTATCTCGCTCTCTCTCTTTTTTTTCCTCCCCTCCCCTCATTTCTCACCTTCTTCCTCTTGCAAACAAGTACACTCCCCATTTCTGTCTCTCTCGCATTCCAAATTGTAATATTTTGCTAACGAGCGAGGTACGGAAGGGATTAGCGCAGGTGCAGGGGGGAGATCTGCCTGTTGGACGATGGTGTAGGTTAACCTTAGCCAGAGGATGATGAAGAGTCCCTCTGACAATGCCAGCTGCATTCCTTCAGCTCTTTTTTTTATTTGTGTCAGCACGAGGCATTCTCAGGTGCTAGCCCAGGTGCTAATCGCTAACAGCACGGAGCTCATGCCCTGTGTTTCCTCCCTATGGGATGGGGCAGAGACGTGCCAGATGGATGACCGAGAACGAGCCAGCGAGTCAATGAAGAGGCTTTAATCATGGACTCTTTCTCCCTTTCTTTCTTTGGCTCTGGCTCTACCCAGCTCGCCCTTTATAATCTCTCCTCTGTTGCCAATTAGCCTGCTTTTGTCTTCTCTGCATCTCGAAATGCCTCTTATTAATCCAGCACAGGTGCCTTGCCAAAAGAAAGCAGCATTGTTTTCCCACGACGCAGACCCGAGACACAATAATTAGCAAGAAGCCAAATATAGTTGTATAATTCTCTGAAATTGCATTTATTGATTAAGTCTTCTATAGACTACAAAGGTTTTCTAATGACATTTACTTTGACTTGCCTTACCTCATCACTTTCTTCAGACAATAAGATAGCAATAATGGACAGATTCTGGCTAAGACTCTACCAGGAAGTAGAGCAAAGCAGCTTTTTTTTTATCAGTGAAGTCGATGGAGGTACTGAATTTACATTTCCAGCTTCTCCTGTGCAATAAATGTGCAAAATAATAAATCAGGGTGTGATATTACACTGATTTTGGAGGTAACATTTCTCGTGCAGCTAACATTGTTGATTCTGGTAGTGAATGTGTGCAGCATGGAAGCTCATGTCCATCAGCAGAACCCTGGTCAAAGTAGCCTTTGTTTATCATATGCACATTACTGCACAGTGAAATTTCTTGGGGTCAGAGCGCAGGGTCTGCTGCAACGTCCCTGGAACAGGTTGGGTTGAGGGCCTTGCTCAAGGGCCCAATGGTGGCAGCTTGAACCCTGATCTTCTGGTCAATGACTATGAGCCTTAACCACTTGAGCTACCACCACCCCATAAGCTTCAAAGAGCTCCAGGGTTTGAGGTTCAGCCCTAAGCTTGTGTAAGTCCGCCATTCTGGCCTTTACACCTACCCTAAAACATATTCAGGTCAGTGGAGATGGAGATGAATATATCATTAATGTCTTATTTCTCATTTCTCAGCATTTGGAAATCATTCCATCATCATCACACATTTCCAATCACCAGCCACGTTTTCTCTTTAGTCTTTTGATCACGCACGGACTTCAGTACTGTGTATGGAAGAAGAGCTATTCTAAAGCACTCTCAGCCTTCAGACAGTGCACTTGATTCGGCAAAGAGATTGAAAGATGTGGAAGTCTCTACTGATGCTGCATTATCATTGTGTCAGGGGTTGAATTTTAAACATCCATCCACAAACAGCAAGCAAACTCTCCCGAGTAGTGGCCTTGAATAGCGAGGAGCCACTCTCTTGAATGCTTTTTACTTTTTCCCCCCGCTTTCATATTGCATAATATCGCTTGTCTAATTAAAAGGGGGAAGAAAGAACAGAACATAGTGCTGGCATTTGTAAAGCGAAGGCAGGATGAAAGTCCAGGAAAAGGAGTCACTCTGCCTTGGGGGGACGACGACGTCTCCTGAGGAAAGCCCTAGATTTAGTGGCACTTACATCATTGCAGTCAGGCGTCTCATGTATTATTAACAAGACCAAATCAGCTTTGTTCAGGGTTGCTTTTTTTATTTCGTCCCTGGAACCAAGAGGCGGTGTCGAGTCAATAATGCGGCATGGTGTCCATTATTTTCCGACAGAGTTATCAATTTTCTTTCAATTCACTTTCTCAGTGCTTCAGAGATCGAGGAATTATGGGTGTTAGGAATGTAGCAGATTATGATTAAGGGATAATGTGTTGTAAACTAATATGAAGAGGAGGCGGAGTTTTTTTTCACAGAGCATCTGCTGGAGACTAAAAGAGAGCCTCAGGACCGGGATCCAACATGTGGGGGTGTTTACTTTCATGAAGGCGTGTGGTCTGATATAAATCATGTAGAAGAAACTCACATGCATTAAACGTGTAGCATCACATGATGTATTATCAGCATTCACTTATTCATCCTGTGTAACTGGAGCCTCAGCGTCACTGAGGGTCAAATAAAGCTTATAGTGTTTTTATATTTTGGGAAATAGACCCAAGTCAATTTGTTGGAAAGTATCATTCCAGTGTGAACAGTCTAGTGTGAACAGTCCAGTGTGAACAGTCCAGTGTGAACTGGATTGATGAACCTGAATCTGATAATTAAAAGCCAAGCTAAGAAGAACTCTAATAAAAACCAGAAATATTCTTCATGGACTAGGAAGAGCCATTCTGAGTTTTTCCCAGAATGGAGTGTTCAGGTTCATATCTAATCCTCTGGTTTAGGCCACGCCCACCTTTGCTTTAAACGAATTAAATACATTCAGGATATTTAAAGCAAATACAGATACATTTACTGTCATTGTGTCACACTTTAATGAGCACATTATCGATAAAGAAACAATTCACAGTTTAAAACACGCCAGACGTTTGCTGCTTTCATTTTTTATTTTTATGAGTCATGCATTTACACAATCAGCCAGATTATACTGCTCCACACGCCACATGTTTAACAGGAAGTTCTCTGACATTATTTGTGGAAGAAAAAAGCAAGAAGAAAAGAACATTTTCATTGTCTATGTTAATGATCTCGACCGATGATGTCACTCTGGAACTATAACCAGGATTATAGAATGAAAGTAATTGATGTCTTTAACCTTTCCGTGTCATTAGCATGTATCATGACCACGTTTTGTGTATTTGCTAATGCTATGTCACACCGAAACCCTATTCGTTATTTAAGAGCAAAAACCTAAAGAGGAAAATGGACAGTCGTGGTCAGATCCTACACGAATGAAGCTCATTAATCAAACCCACTGCTGCATTTATGGTAGAAGTGATAGATTTTACTTTGCGCTGAGGTGAAGAGCCGGTGACGATGAAGGAGGCGAACAAAGACAAAAGCTCTTCAACGAGGAGGTGGGACTCCATAGGTTTTCTTATTACAGAAAAAAATCATCTTTGTGAATCAGAGTGCGACCTTTTACCGTGGTACAAATCCAAAATAAAGCAAGCCGCCGCCGCTACACCCTCCTTATTGCTAATTAATTAGCTGAATGGTTGGACGCTAGCGACTCTCCGATATTAGCTCCAGATAGCTTATTAAACTCAAGGCATAATTTATCAGAGGTCAAGTCCTCTTGGAAAATATTATTACCATTCCCAGCAGGGCTAATTCACTCTCGCTCACACTCCTCCAACAATATTTGTTCTCGGGTTCTCAGGTTTGAGGGTTTCCCCACCCCCCCACAGCTCGCAGCATATTGCAGGTTCAATGCCGTTCGCTCAGTTTAATAACACTAACAGGTTAGTCACTGGCTAATCATCAGACTTAGCATGAACTACAAATCTCACACTGGGATCATTTTTAGTTTTTCAATTATATATATTTTTTAAGGCTTTGTTCTGGAGATTTGTTTACCACATCACAGAGCAATCATAAAACAGCGTATTTTATATAATAACTTTATTTAACGCGGCTGTT
>JAUCMX010000029.1:1533957-1553957 GCA_033459395.1 Hemibagrus guttatus | reverse complement strand
GTAAGAAATGAACTCTATCTTGACGGAAAAACCCTTCTACACGAGGGTAAAAAAGTGTGTACGCTTCACCTCCTATGTACGGATTGTTTCCCTTCGGTGCCCTGTTCTAACCATAACTTCCTGAGCTGTGCTTCAAGAGTTACCTCTTATTTTCTACAACTCCTAAACAGCTGTTTCTATCAGCTTCACTGGCTGAACTGGACAACAAAAGGAAAAAAGAAAGAAAAAAAAAAAAAGAAAATCCACTCGACCAGCTCTGTTAAGTCTGCGCCTGCTGTATGTCGTGTCTGTTTTAACCTTCAGTGTAAAAATTAAACTCGCTCCTGCAGCTTTTCCTGCTACACATCCTGTAACAAGAGCTAACAGAACCTGAGTGCAGTTCTAGCTCAAGGAATGTTGCATTCTGATTGGTCAGAAGATTTTGAATCATTCCCTATAACCGCTGCTCGGACTCTAGTATTGTCTAATACGTTACCTATTTGATTTTCTAGAGAACGAGACTCAAATTAAGGGTCAAAAACCAAACGGGAATCATTTTGTAGAACAAAATATGTTTCCTGACCACTCCGATTCTTAAGCAGCAGATCAGAAAGTCAGCGAGTAAAAAAATAAATAAAACCGCTTTATGAGTTTAAACTGTCCTGAAACTCATTCCTCCGTCCCTGCCTCCCTTCTGACTCTCACCATAAATCCTTTCAGTCCTGCTATACGTCTGTTTAATGCCTGCCTTATAATTTACACCCAACAGCAAACATGATGAATTTTTCAAGAAATAGTTCCACCCTTGTGGCTATAAATAGAGGTTTTTCTGCTTATTCTGATAAACCTGCTCTTTACAACTTAAAAGTAAATGCAGATTAATGTGTTTTATGGCTTCACTTCAGCATAATGTACATTATATCTATTATTAATTTCAACTCAGTAATGTGCCGCATCTGTCCTGCTTTTATTTATATATATTTACTATTTAATCTGCTAACAGTGGGAGCCTCTGATTGTGTATACCCCCCCAGGCCCCGCCCACTCAGACCTCAATGAGCTGAGGGTCTGTAAATACGACAAAGCCACACACACACACACACACACACACACACACACACACACACACACACACTGTAGATCCCAATATTAGAGACATAGTGTGTGCAGTAAAAGTGCAAAACCCTCCAAGGCTTCCATTTCTTTCTGCCAAGAGTGCACCAACTTTTGCATTCAACAGTATATTGTCCACAACAGCACAGCTAATAGCGTTGAATTCATCAGCAATATTCCAAAGATTATATTTAACCACACCGCTATCAATAACGACCAGATGTAAGCACCCCCCAGATTATAATTCAGTCTAACAGACGACTTTAATTGTAGTCTAGAGACAGCACTGTTAGACGTGCTGCTGAGAAATATTAATCTTTATAATAACATTTGCTTTTGGGTTAAAAAGGAAAATGTGCTTCTGTTTCTTTTTGCTGATTTTGTTAACAAACTTTTTCACACAACTGTAATTAGATGGAAGGATGGATGGATGGATGGATAGAGAGACAGACTGATGGATGGATGGAAGGATGGAAGGATGTATGATGGATAGAGAGACAGACAGATGGATAGATGGATGGATGGATGGATGGATGGATAGACAGATGAATGGATGAATGGATGGAAGGATGGGATGATGGATAGAGAGACAGACAGATGGATGGATGGATGGATGGATAGACTGATGGATGGATAAACAGATGAATGGATGAATGGATGGAAGGATGGATGATGGATAGAGAGACAGACAGATGGATGGATGGATGGATGGATAGACAGACAGATGGAAGAATGGATGGATGGACAGATGGAGGGATGGAGGAAAATTGTCTTGTACCATCAGGTCCTGAATCATTTTATTTTTATACCACAACAATAACCCTAACTTTTTATTTATAGTTATATTTAATGCTGTGTCACTATTTCTTTCCTCTTTTTTCTCAACATACACAAACCTTTGAATGGTCAAATGGGTGGATAGATAGATTAATGGACGGATAGATGGGTGGATGGATGGATGGATGGATTTTCTAGCCACGAATAAAATCACACTGATATAATTGATTTAATAAACATCCAAAACAACAACCAAAAATAGACGTGCTAATGGAAAAAAATTACAGACTCGAGTACCCTGCTTGCTCCCCATTTTTGACAATAAACATCTAAATTCTTTAATTATAGCTATCAGGAAAATGAAGTGCTGGCTATTATTAGGCCGCGGATGAAAAACGGCTTTAGAGCGTGTGCCTGCAGGGGTGGAGTTAATTGGTGAACTGTGACAAATGTTATATCTGTCCACTTATTAGGTTAATTAGATAAAACTATAGTGGCATGTCTGTGTCCTGGAGCGAGTCACACAAACACTGGGAAGACTAAAAAAAAGTTCAACTGGCGATTTAAGTGTTTGAAATCGTCTTGTGCGCCTTCATTCACATTCATTCGTATAAATCTGAGCTAAGCCTCGTTCTTGCGGTTCTTTCTGTCTTTCTTTAAAACACAAATAATAAAACGACATCAGCATCTGAAGGATTTCATGCTCCTGTACTCAGAGACTTTACATCTCCACATCAGACTGTGTACCTTCCCAAATCCCATACATCATATCAGAGAAAATTCGGCAAATATGAACAAACGGCTCAGCGATACGAGGACCCAGTAGCTAGACTTTACAAGACGGATAATAGGATAATGAACTGGAGGAGGAACGGGAGAGTGAAGTGGAATTAAGCTCTGATGATGAGAGTAAATATGAGAATATTTCTGATTTCCAGCAAGGAGGAGTTCTCCATTAAAAATGGAGAATTTATTACTCCCTAATTTAATTAATCTTAGTTTAAGAAGAAGAAGAAGAGGAAGAAGAAGGAGAAGAAGGAAAGGAAGCAGCAAAGCAAGAAGAAAAACAAGAAGAAGAAGAAAAGGAAGCAGCAGAAGAAGAAGAAGGTTCTAAAAGGTCCTATGGAATAAGTAAGGCTTCTATGAGGTTACATTTAGATGTTACTGATGTTGAACTTCCTAATAGTTGGGTTTAGTTTCCTGGAAAAAATCAGAAAAACTTCAGTGATATATAAGGACAGGAGAGCATGGTTAAGTCCACGTATGTGTCATATGTATGTATCACAAGTTCCTCCAGGTTTCACCCTAACACTTCCATGTTCTTAATGGTTCTGGAAGTTTCCTGAACTGAATGATCTGGCATTTTTCTCTCACAATAAAGCTCTGAAGCTCTGAAGAATCCAAGCTGGACAAAGCAAGCCAGACTTTCCAGTTAAAACGATCTGCCAAGTTCGTAAATAAAGAGGAGCAGCAGCGTCTGCTGAGCCACGTCACTATTCAGAAGATCAAACGGCTTCAACTGGAGGTAGCAGCTGCTGTAGGCAGAGACAGATTCTTCACATGTATTCACTCACAAGGCCTTGAGTGTTCAATATATTTCACTGATCAATATATTAAAGATAGCGCCCCAGATAGCGGCGGCGTGTCTGCAGACACGTGAGGATGGACCTGACGTTAGCGTAATATGTTATTTCAGTGCACATGCACGCAGCAGTGTTAAAGGTTGAATGAAGTGTCAATGATGTGGTGTACACTTTAAGGACTACAGTTCAGGAGTAATGAGTTGGAGGTGTGCGAATATGTACTTGACAGGAAGGAGAAAGAGAAAGCCATGTGTAACCGTGTATAAATGTCAGCGCTAATGGATCTGGTAGCTTTCTCGTACTGCGTTGAATAGTGCTACATCCATCATCAGCAACAGAAGGTTTGTTCTGAGACGCAGCTGTGAAGCAAACACCTTCAAGACAATGGGCGAAAGTTATTACCACTATTACAAATTAACTGGTACTGATACTGGTATCCAGCATCAGTCCAGTGCTGTGTTTATTTACTCAACACCTGATAGTACAAGATACAATCATAGTCCTAGTGTACATCGTCATGCTAATGAGAAGACCGCTGAGGGCATTGTGAAAATATCTAGAAACAAACAAGTAACACAAATAAACATCTAGTGTATAAATCCATAATAAATCCAAATTCTGAGTCATAGACACCTCATTTCCTCTTCCTCATCACCGTCACACCACACGGTCTGTACTGATATAATGTGAGGTTATGACATTATAAGTTGAAATCACAAGACAGCAGGTGTGTATTAGGGACTAGTTACATATTGTGTGAGTTGTTTATTTAATGACTGCTCAATCATTTTGGAGCTGACTGGTTTAAAATCCCCGATCAGTACCGGGTCTGGTTTATGTTCTAATCCAGTTCAGGGTTCTGTTTTGAATGCGTGATTTTTTTGATTAGATAGATAGATAGATAGATAGATAGATAGATAGATAGATAGATAGATAGATAGATAGATAGATAGATGAATAAATGGATGGATGGAAAGATGGATGGATAGACGTATGGATGGATTTTGGGTGGATGGATGGACGGATGGACAGATGGACGGATGAAAAGACAGATGGATGGATAGATGTATGGATGGAAAAAAAGTGGATGGATGGATGGATGGATGGATGGATTGAGGAAAATTGTCTTGTATAGTACATCCTGAATAGTTTTATTTTTATAAATAACTTTTCATTTATAGTCACATTTAATGCTGTTACTATTTCTTTCCTCTTTTTTCTCAACATACACATACCTTTGATCTCAGTGGTAGAATGGATGGATGGATGAATGGATGAAGGGATTGATACTTTTAGACAGTATCAGTTATCAGGTTACAGTCTAAAAATAAAAATAAATTAATGAGATATATCATTTTGCGTCTTCTAGATGGATGGTGGATGTGTTTGGTTGCCCATGTTCTACCAATCATGTGACTTGTTCTCCTGAACACATTATCTGACATGTGATGAAGAACAATATAGCCGGTTGTTCTCACAGCAATTCATCATCACTCTATTCCGCTGTAGGTGAAGTGTGAATGAATCATCGCCTCACCAAAGAGCCATCATTCATGAGGAATAGGTTGTAAGAAGGTTAGAGGTGAGCGAGCAGCAACGAAATATAGGTAGGAGGATCAGTGCTGTTCCGGAGTGGACGTGGTCAATATATCTGCACCATCACTGCCTGAAACACATTCATATCTCTGTCTGTATTCGGGTTTAACGTGAACTTGGGAACAAAATAGTTTCTTTAGAGTTTTGTGTACTTTTATTGTTAAGAAAATATACGACTAGAAATATTTTTAGAAATTTGATTTGCTGAGTTTGTCACATCAAGGAAATGTTTCGTTCAAGTGACTGCAGAAAATAGATGGAATATATCCTGAGTTTGGATGAAGTCATTTACATGCTAATTTATTTATCAGAAGATCTGGAATGTTCTGTGTACCGCATGATGAACTGCTAAGCTATAATGCTTAAACTATAGATTAGAGCTTCTCTTTTATTAGAACACACACACACATTGTGAGAAAGCCACTAAAAGCCAGCCAGCTCTCGATGTCTCAGAGTCAGGATCTGGTTATTCTTTTGACTCTGTGTTCTGCGCTGAAATGTTCTGATGATGAAATTCACGCTTTTTTTGACATCCCTGTTCATCATCTTTATCAAATCCTTCTCCAAAGAGCAAACACAGCAAGGCAGTGCACCAGACATCAGCAGCGCTCTGCCCGGGAACGGTGCAATCGCCTTTGGCATGAATTTTATCCAGAATTAAACATAAAGTGCACGCTTTCTCCCTGAGCACTTTTTAAATGCCGACTCCTGAGTGTTGTTAAATACACAGACAAATTAAAAAGAACAACTTCTGGTCCATTTTCATAATCGTGCTCCGCTGCCCGCTCAACTGCTGGCCTTGCAGCAATCCCAGCGAACAATCAATACGTCGGCTGAAGTGGGCCGCGGCGTCACCATCTCCAGAGCTTTCAGAGTTAAACACACCGTACAGGGCGGAGTCATGTGTAAAATACGTCGCTTATATTAACTTCCTGAAGATGTGCCACTATTTCTTCCTGAAGAGGATTTTTATTTTCATACTCTGACCAATTTCACATTAAAGAACAACAGAGTAGAGAGCCGTCTATTAATAACTCATCCATTTGATCTAGTTATTGTATATTACGCAACTGAAAATGTACATTATTATATTATAGCTTCTAAAAAAAACAGGATAGTGTTGTTGAAGAAATGTACACAGAATTAATGTTTTTTTCCAGGAAAAAAAGATGCACCGATCAGCCATAACATACTGAGCAGTGCCAGGTGAAGTGAATAAGACTGAGTATCTCCTCATCATGGCACCTGTTAGTGGGTGGGATATATTAGGCAGCAAGTGAACATTTTGTCCTCAAAGTTGATGTGTTAGAAGCAGGAAAAATGGACAAGCGTAAGGATTTGAGCGAGATTGATGAAGGGACAAATTGTGATGGCTAGACTGGATCAGAACATCTCCAAAACTGCAGCTCTTGTGGGGTGTTCCCGGTCTGCAGTGGTCAGTATCTATCAAAAGTGGTCCAAGGAAGGAACAGTGGTGAAGCGGAGACAGGGTCATGGACGGCCGAGGCTCATTGATGCACGTGGGGAGCGAAGGCCGGCCCGTGTGGTCCGATCCAACAGACGAGCTTCTGTTGCTCAAATTGCTGAAGACGTTAATGCTGGTTCTGATAGAAAGGGCTCAGAATACACAGTGCAGGACGGGTCAGGGCTGTTTTGCAGCAAAAGGAGGACCAACACAATATTAGGCAGGTGGTCATAATGTTATGCCTGATCGGTGTATACAGTAATTAATAATTACAGTATGAATGTAAGCTTTTTAGTGTCTACATTTTAATTATAACAAATTAGTCTCAGCTTTTTTCCCACCTGCCTGGTGAATACAGTGAAACTCTGTATATAGAAACACAGAAAGGAATAAGAAATAAGCTTCCAGAGCGCCCGAGGTCCGGAGCTTGGTAACCTCACAGCACCATCATTATGCAAATAAAATCTGCCGAAGAGCGATGGTTTCAAAGAGCTAACGTTTGCTTGTACCGCCTCTACGTTACTCGCCGGAGTTACAATAGAAAATGCTTGCGTTTAAACCGGGAATATGGATTCACGTGCCATGACGGATCTTAACAATCACACAGCAGTCGTTATGTCTCCGTTAAGGATCACAGCCACCCTTTTTTATCCGCCTCGCTTTATGCACAGTTTCTCTTGTTTTCAATCACTTTCCCTGTCGCGTGTTTCAGTCAGTAAAGTTTTATATGATGGAAATGAGTCACTGGACGTTCATTCCAGCCATGACTGCCCGCTCCCAGACTGCAGCACTCCACACAGGACTATAAATCATATTTAGAATTGATTCATTTATTGGTGTTATATATGCCATGCTGAGATTCGCTGAGGACTTTGGCTTCATACACACGTAGATGTAACAGAGTCGTTAACATCGGACTGTGCAACATGACTTCATCCAGTCTGTCTGGTCACTGACTGATGTTTCTGTAAGGCCAGAGTTTCACTAAGAGAAGTTCTTGCTCTAGGAAAGTCCAGTTTTCAGCACTGCTTTAGATAAAATGTGTTAGTGATGTTTATAAAGGAAACAAAAGGAGGTACAGTTTGGAAAAGTAACCACATTCTATTTAAAATGTCTTTCTCGACTGTGTCTAACTTACTCATACGTTTTGTTTGTTTTTTTAAGAAAAAGTGAAAATCATGAAAATCACAATGTGAAATATGCAAAATTCTTTATTAGATTCATTCTTATAAAATGCATAACATGAATAATGTTTACATTTTACAGGAAACTACTTCAGATAAACAGGAAGTTCCATGTAGTGTCATGTGATCAGTTGATGGTGTTCAGTTCTGAGGTTTCTGTTTCTGTGTATTTGAGGAACCTTACTCTCTTCCTCCCTCCCTTCCCTCCCTCCCTCCCTCCCTTCCTCCTTCCCTCCCTTCCTCCTTCCCTCCCTTCCTCCTTCCCTCCCTCCCTTCCTTCCTTCCTTCCCTCCCTTCCCTCCCTCCCTCCCTTCCTCCTTCCCTCCCTCCCTCCCTTCCCTCCTTCCCTCCCTCCCTCCCTTCCCTCCCTTCCTTCCTTCCTTCCTTCCTTCCTTCCTTCCTTCCTTCCCTCCCTCCCTTCCCTCCCTCCCTCCCTCCCTCCCTCCCTTCCTCCCCCCCTTTCCTCCCTTCCTCCCTTCCTCCCTCCCTTCCTCCCTTCCTCCCTTCCTTCCTCCCTTCCCTCCCTCCCTCCCTCCATTCCTCCCTTCCTCCCTTCCTTCCTCCCTTCCCTCCCTCCCTCCCTCCCTTCCTCCCTTCCCTCCCTCCCTCCCTCCCTTCCTTCCTTCCTTCTTTCCTTCCTCCCTTCCCTCCCTCCCTCCCTCCCTCCCTTTCTTCCTTCCTTCCTTCCTTCCTTCCTTCCTTCCTTCCTTCCTTCCTTCCTTCCTTCCTTCATTCATTCTTTCACAAAAATCACAATGTGAAATACAGAAAATTCTTTATTAGATTCATTCTCGTAAATTACATTCTAATACGTTCTTTGACATTTTACAGGAAACTGTAAGTTGATAGAAGGTTGAACGTAATAAAAGCTATTTTTTTCAATCAACCAAAACAGTACATCTTAATTTAAGTCTTTTGTGTGTGTTTTTTTTTTGTGCAAACTCTAGCTGCGTTGTTTTTTTATACCTCCGCTGTAATCTTTTGACCTTAAGTACAGTAAGTAGCAGCAACAGCAATCAAGACAAGGCTGATTTGTGTAAAAGAAAAGCAAAGTAATGAGCATTGTTTTATCTCATGATCTCAGTTATTCTCCTGCCTTTCACTTATTTTTGGTTGTGACTCACTCACTTTATCTTCCACTTTATTTGGGGGGGCAGTTAATTATGCTGCAAAGCCAAAATCTACATTTTTCCAGGCAATCATTTTGTCGTCTGAGGAACCAGGCGGATGAGTCATTATGATTAAGACTCTGGCGTTTTAAATATCTTTAGGACATTTTTGGCTAAAGGACACTTGGCTACAGGATCGTCTCAAGCCGTACAACAATTCTTCAAGCCTCATACAGAGCATGGCTTCTCCGTGTTACTTACATGCTTCACTCTTTTTAAACATCTCAGGCCCACACAGTTATTCTCATTATATCCACAGTTTCTGCTCAACAACCTTTATGCTCATGCTAATCTGTCCATGTCTAGCAATTAGCAAGACTGTGTCCTGAAAGTTCCAGGTTTAGAACAAAGGTGAATCAAGCTGAAACAAGTCCTTGTACCTGAAGTCAGCCAGGCTTCAAAGCAGAGCCCTGTGACCCAGCTGCTTGCTAGCCAGTGGCAATTAGCATGCCATAGAGCTCTCTCTCTCTCTCTCTCTCTCTCTCTCTCTTCTCTCTCTCTCTCGCTCTGTCTCTGCTGAAGGGGAAGCCGAGGGCAGGAAGGCTCTAATAATAACACCATGAATCCGGTAAGAGATGTAAGGTTCCACAGTCAAATCCACAGACAAATCCCACACAATGAGCGAATCGATTCCACTCGTCCATGTTCTCTGAATGAAGTGCTGCCTCAAGAAAGTGTGAAAGGCCAACACATGCTGAAGGTCAGATGAGCAGATGCGTATCGACATCAGGACGACGTGACAGGATAGTCCGGGGTTGAACCATCCATTCAGTGTCTCTGTGTTTGTCTTGAAGGTTAAAATGGTATCTGGATCAGGGTCATGGATTATCCGGACCATATTCCTGGTACCTCATAGATGGGACAGCTGAATACTTACACTGTCTGGAGAACCAACATGGAGAAACTGTAGATAGACAGGAACCCTGAGTGACGAACCCTGGAGCGTTGTATTACAGGAAATTAGATTCAGGCTTTTAATTGGATTAATTAATTTGCTTTTTATTAATTATTTGAAAACAGCTTTACACGAGGCAGCAGCTCAAATATATTAATGAACTATTCATTATTAATTAGCCTGTATTTTCCACTAACAAGTTTGCCACTACAGAGTAATCAAGATGAATTGATTTTTTTGTCAATTCCTAGCTTTCACACAATCCCACTGGTCATTAAGTTCACATTTTTGTTGCTGCGAATTGCACATAATGCCGTCCTTTCTCTAAGTCACTCTTCAACGTCACAGTGCACTTTGTATTTTTTCTTTTTTTTTTCTTTTGGAGAAGCACCACTAAAGAACTTTTGTCTAGACTTAGACCTGAATGAGAGATAATCACATTTCAGCTAGCTGGTCTTGCTTTTATGGTTTTCTATTAAAATGATTTTCTAAACAATGGAGATGCATTTCAGGTACATGTCTGAATTAAAAACGGAATTATTAATATTGTTCTGAGATGTATGGCCCATTAGTCTCATAAAAGCTATGAAAGCAATTTCATTGAAGCAGCCAGGATATAAAAAGTATTCAAAACTCTAGTTCATCTATAAAATGTCCCGCCCAACCACAGACACAGCAATAATCAGTAAGACCCATATTTCAGGGCTCCAGACTCCCTGCTGTGGTTAAAGCTTGGTCCACGCTGGACTTGCGGGTTATATACACAGGAGCCTGATTGTGTCTGTTTACAGCCGGGGCCTTGAGGCTCGGGACCAGTGGGACTCTGCAGGAAGGATTTGTGAGTAGCTCTGGCGTGGATGCACTTAGCACCCTGCTTTTGCACTTCCCCAGTGGGCCACGCTCCTCCATCTTGGCCATGGTGTCAGTCTGATTTATTTAAGCTCCATCCAGGGACATGGCAGGCAATCGGCTAGACCAGTCAGGCAAACAGCTTCTCCTATCTTCTAGTGCTTTTCTTCAGGTGCTACTGCTTAGAAATCCTGCCATGAAAGAAAAAATGTCTTAGTGAGTGCTTGGCACATTTACCTTTTTCTGTTTGAACATGGCTAGAATCGAAGCCATGCAATATTCCTGGGGGAGAAATACTGTTAATGTTTGTTGATTCGAGGCAAAAAAAAAGGCTAATTAACAAGTCATGGTGAATTGCAATGTGAATTAGATTAATGTAATAGCAACCAGTATTGGCGCAGTGGTAGCTCAAGTGGGTAAAGCTCTGGGATGTTGATCAGAAGGTCAGGGTTTAATCTGCCTCTATTGGGCAATTGAGCAAGGCCCTTAACCCTGTCTGCTCCAAGGGTGCTGTATCATAACTGCCCCTGTGCTCTGACCCCAGCTTCCTCAGCTGGGATATGAGAAGGAAAGAATTCCTCTGTGCTGTAATGTAGGTGTGGTGATAATAAAGGCTTCTTCTTCTATTAGGTTTCTATAGGGAGTACAGGATAACACCAAACCCACTGGACAGCTACAAATACAATCAAATGTAAACATGCTAATGGACTGGACAGAACATATCTAAACTGATTTCTGGATTATGACATGACCAGAACACCATAATTATCTTCACTGTACACTCTAACATGACACATAATGACACACTGGATATGTTTGAGAGATCTCCTACAGTATAACACACACTAATCTAAAGAGACTGCAGACATCGCACAGGTTTTCATTCCAGCCAATCAGAAGCCACACCTGATTCCCAGTGTTTGTTCAGTTCACTTCTGCTTGGTCTGAATAAAAACCACTGATCCATTTCAGATCCCACTGGACACCTTTGATCTATAATCTTGAACCCCACTGGAATCTATTCTTAAAAAATCAATAGTTTGATGGCAAAAACCCAGAGATGTCACACCATGTTGTGAGTTTACTCTCTGAGGCTCATTTTCCTTTTCAGTGCAATGCTGAACTCACTCTATTTGCCAATGAAACCATTAAAACGGGTTCGGCAACCTGGCTGGCGTCGCACAAGGCCTCTTTTCAGAAAGAAAAAGAAAAGAAAATCAAGATGGTTCCTTAAGTAATTTCGATTACTAGTTTTGGACTGGAGTGGATGCCGCAGCTTGGCTCGTGCTCAGAGCACTGAGAATGAATTTAGCATCAGGGTATAAGAGGTACAGAGGAGACAGTTTTGTCTTCCAAACCACACCTGCAGTAGGAGATGATTATTTACCCGCATGTGATGGAGGTTCCACAACTCCGGGCGGTACTCAAGAGCTTTCCATCAGCACAGACACTCACTGTTTGCTTTCTTCTGCAAATCCTTACATCTTCGCAGGCAAATGATTCAATCACAGTTCTGTTTTATTTTAGCTAGCAGGCCCACTCGATTAGCATGAGGTGATTTGCAATTTTTGTCTGAAATATTCAGTGACATCACAACCTGGACTCAGAGAGAGCTCAGTGCTGAGCACAGCTGTAACCTTAGTGTCCAATCTGAATAATCAGAATTAGTGTATTGAAAAAGTAATGAAAATGGAGTTCACTGAATTCAGAATTTAGTGTTAGCTGTACGGTAAAGGTAAGAAGCGATTATTTGCAGTTATTAGATTAGTAAGTGGACTGTTTGCAGTCAGATATGATGTGTACGGTGTGGATAAGTGAGCGTGACACAGCACAGGTAGCAGGTTGCAGGGTCCCTGTCGATCATGTTCTGCCTCAAAATTAGGCGACATGGCGTTCTGTTTTAGCTTGGCCATCTGCTACTTTAATTACACCCAGAGATGTGCGTTCAGATCAAATGGTTGCCGCATGCTGCCACACGCTACCGTGATGGTTCTGAATATTCGGCCCTAATGAGGACGACTCCTCTGCAGCACCTCAGCACGGAGAGCTAATCACCGCTGACTTACCAAATGGGCTCCAATTAGGCCTCTCTCCATGCACCCGATGACATTTTGGGGGTAATTGTGTTTCACGATGGCAACTTACAAGTAGCTTGTGTAGCTGTCACCTCCTACACAAAAGACGGCGCCGAGTCAGGTCCGGATCCTTGTTAACGCTCTCGAGCCTTGTGGACATTTAAATAGAAAAGAAAAAGAGGGCTGTTCGAGGTGGCGGTGACGGAGAGTAGGAGGGGTCGCCAAAATTCACATTCTTCATGCAGAGAAATAACAAATACTAATCTAACACTTCAACGCGCTCTAAACCTCTGTACATATTTTGCCCTGACATTGCCTTTACAAGTCAGGCAGAAAATCCCTGAGCAGAGCACGCCATGCTGATAGCTGAAGACTGACGACACAAACAGCAAGAGGACGAGCATTTGTATGTGTGTGTGTGTGTGTGTGTGTGATTTAGCATGTCAGCACGTTTTATGCAACTAAATGGCAAGACTGCCTTGTTGTTCATGTGGTGTTTTAATAAGCCTTTACTGGTGACCCAATATCTTACTAACCTCCTCTCTCTCTCTCTCTCTCTCTCTCTCTCTCTCTCTCTCTCTCTCTTTCTCACACACAGGTGGCTAATCTGGCATGTTCCATCTCTAACAACGAGGAAGGAGTGAAGCTGGTGCGCATGGCTGCTACACAGATTGACAGCCTGTGTCCTCAGGTACGAATCCTCGTCATGGAATGTAGTAGCTTAGTGGCTTAGTGGTTGAGGTGTTGGAAGGTTGTGGGTTCTAGTCTTGGGTCCACCAAGCTGCCACTGCTGGGCCCCTGATAAGGGCCCCTTAACACTCAATTGCTCAGTCGTATAAATGAGATACATGTCAGTCTCTCTGGATAAGAGCATTTGCCAAATGCCAGAAATGTAAATGTCTACATTAACCATTCTTAACAAGTCACATTGTCTCAAAGCAGCTTCACAAACATCCAGATGTGAAGTTTAGATCCATAACCAACCAACCAGATGTGACAAAACGGAGCACATCTGCATTCAGAAGTTAGGCGAGAGTTACACAAGCAGGGTCGAGGTTTGAGTAAAGTGATGAGCACGATAAGTATAAGTAAGGTCTGATGCTTTAACCACAGTGTGTCATGCTGGAACTATAAATACACACAAAATATTATCATTAATAATAGAGTAGTATTATTAATAGTAATAATAGAGTAAGTCTGAAAATCAGCTTAACAGGTGCGTAAGTCAATTCTGAATACGACGAACTTTCCCTGCATCAATATTGACGTCTTTTTTTTTTTAAGATTGTGAATAATCATTAAGGTTCTTAATCACTAAGGTTGATAAAGTTATAGCGAATATAATTAATTATTAGCATATTATATAGTTTGGAATATTAGAGTGTGAATACTTAATATCCTTTTGAACAGAGATCTCATTTGAGGCAAGAATATAAATACTGTTATATATTTTATGGAAAAGATTTTGGATCAGATAGAAAAACCTTCTTAGATAAATTATTCTAAAGTAAAAAAAAAAAAAAGAAGCAAAACATTGACATATATGGAAATAATTTTTCGGGCATGGGCAGAAAAACAGACCTGAGATCTTTAGACAAGGAAAAAGTGTTTTTATCAACATGATGGATACTCGCTTACGCTCTTCATTTCTTTGCTAGTCATTTACTGCAATCTGCTAGATTTCTCATAAAAAGCCAGCAGTCAATCATATAGAAATTCATGAGGACAACAAAGCTGCGGAAATTACTCACTTATTCAGAAAAGACGAAGAAGAAGAAGACGAAGAAGGAAACACACACCATCAGGTCCACGCTGGTCGGCTTCAGAGCAACAAGTGTTGTCTGTTTTTTACTTACACGCCCTTGTTCTGTCGGTTCTGTATCAGTAACCCCGGTTCTGTTAAAGAAAGAATGGCCGCGCTTCACAGAACAGCGCTCCAGATGAACTCATGATCTGAATGAACGAGCACGGACTGAGGAAGGTGAGCTGTGTTCTCCGATCCTGTACATGTTCTCATTCCTCCAGGAATGCGATGTGAAGGAACTCGGTTCTGTTTCTGTTCTGGGTCTGGGTTATTTCAGAGGAGCGTCTCGGACCAGAATACGCTTTAATTACAGACTCTTTAATAAATGATTGCAGGCGATTTCTGTAACAGAGCTTCTTCAAATAATATTTAATAATAATTTTAGCACATGGGCAAGACGACATTCCCGTTACAGCAAGGAGCGAGGATTAGATGATAATTAGTCTGATGTTGGTGGAAATTTGATCAGGGAATTCTTTGTTCATCTGGGAAGTTATTCAATTATTAAAATACAGCAGGTTTAATGAGCGTAAATTATCCAGAGTGAATGAAACACAGGACTAACAGCAGAAACGAGACAAAGAACCACAGCAAAGAAGCATGTGTAAATCTAAACATGAAAAATAAACTGAAGAAACAGTGAATTAGTTCAATGCTAATTAATTAATCTTGCTAATTATTCTGGACTGTCCAAACTTTTAATCAGAGTTAATAAATATTATATCGTTCATCAATGTTGTTGATTTAGACAAGAACGAGAAGACTTTCCCACAGCTCTGCATCACTCTGTGGACAGTGAAGCTGCCGGGTTTTACGGCATGTCTGTGAAGATGGCTCTGGGACTGAGCTCTGGGCTCTGGGACTCTGGGAGCGAGCTGACCATGGCATGGCTTTTATTCAGCTTGACATCCACTTCATCAGAGATCTTTCTGAAAGTTCAGAGGTTGTGCAGGCATGCCTGACTCCAGCTCCCTCAGAGATCCCTCACAGCCTCCAGGCAGTTTTGAAGCTGGAGATGGAAATGTAATTTAACTCAGCAGAGGTGTTGATTTTCTCATCTCATCTTCAGAGGGTCGGTCAGTCGGACAAAGATGTGTTCTGGGTTTCCTCAGGCTTAATGTTTTTTTGGACAGGTGTGTTCTCAGGTAAATGAGCATCATGATGTTCAGCAGCTTTCACCTGCACTTCCTGTTCTGATATTGTGATGTGCTCACGTGACTGGCAGAAGAAGCAAAGAGCAAAGGGTGTGAGTGCTGCTATGATGCTCATCTAAAATCCGCCAATAGGATGACAGCAAACTTAGAGGACAGCTGTGATGATGATGATGATGATGATGATGATGATGATGTTGATGATGGTGTTGATGATGATGATGATGATGATGATGATGGTGTTGATGATGGTGTTGATGATGATGGTAATGATGATGATGACGATGATGATGTTGATGATTGTGTTGATGATGATGATGATGATGATGATGATGGTGTTGATGATGGTGTTGATGATGATGATGATGATGATGATGGTAATGATGATGATGTTGATGAGGATGTTGATGATGATGATGGTGTTGATGATGATGATGATGATGATGGTAATGATGATGATGTTGATGAGGATGTTGATGATGATGATGGTGTTGATGATGATGATGATGATGATGGTAATGATGATGATGTTGATGAGGATGTTGATGATGATGATGTTGATGATGATGATGATGATGATGGTGTTGATGATGGTGTTGATGATGGTGTTGACGATGATGATGATGATGTTGATGATGATGATGTTGATGATGGTGTTGATGATGATGGTAATGATGATGATGACGATGATGATGTTGATGATGGTGTTGATGATGATGATGATGATGATGATGTTGATGAGGATGTTGATGTTGATGATGTTGATGATGGTGTTGATGATGATGATGTTGATGATGATGTTGAGGATGTTGATGATTGTGTTGATGATGATGATGATGATGGTGTTGATGATGGTGTTGATGATGACGATGATGATGGTAATGATGATGATGTTGATGATGGTGTTGATGATGTTGAAAATGATGATGTTGATGATGATAATGATGATGATGTTGAGGATGGTGTTGATGGTGTTGATGATGATGATGTTGATGATGATGGTAATGATGATGATGTTAATAAGGATGATGATGATGATGTTGATGAGGATGTTGATGATGATGATGATGATGTTGATGATGATGTTGAGGATGATGATGTTGATGAGGATGTTGATGATGATGATGATGATGGTAATGATGATGATGTTAATAAGGATGATGATGATGATGTTGATGAGGATGTTGATGATGATGATGATGTTGATGTTGATGATGGTAATGATGAAGATGTTGATGATGATGTTGATGATGATGGTGTTGATGATGATGATGTTGATGATGATGATGATGATGATGATGTTGATGATGATGTTGATGATGATGGTAATGATGATGATGTTGATGATGATGGTAATGATGATGATGTTGATGAAGATGTTGATGATGGTGTTGATGATGATGATGTTGATGATGATGATGATGATGATGATGTTGATGATGTTGATGATGATGTTGATGATGATGGTAATGATGATGATGTTGATGATGATGTTGATGATGATGTTGATGATGATGATGTTGATGATGTTGATGATGATGATGATGATGATGATGATGTTGATGTTGATGATAATGATGTTGATGATGGTGTTGATGATGATGATGATGATGATCATCATCATCATGAGGAATATTTGTGTTGACGTGACCTCTAAACCAATTTCAGGATCTCACTGATCAATGATGTAGGTCTGAGTCTAACATTAGAGGAACTTCCTCATATTATCTGATGTGTAGAACACACACACACACACACACACACAGACTGTGCACTGAACACAGAACACTGCTTAAGACAACGCTCATTTGTTCTGACCTTCACCCAGGTGATTAACGCTGCCCTGACACTGGCGGCTCGCCCTCAGAGCAAAGTGGCTCAAGACAACATGGACGTGTTTAAAGACCAGTGGGAGAAGCAGGTGCGCATCCTGACCGAGGCTGTGGATGACATCACCTCCGTCGACGACTTCCTCTCTGTCTCAGGTAAAGTGACATGTCTCAGGTTTATATTTTTTGTATTTCTTCATGATGATGCATCTGAGATACACATGCAACAAACTTGTTAATGGAAACTAACGTTAAGTCTGAAATAAAACACTCATGGCATGCTGTTAGAGGAAAATAATCATTGTGACCCCGAGCTATTTCAGTGAATCACTGATCAAAGTAAAAGCAAACGCACCCCTCCATGATACTGCATTACTGCGCGTCTGCTTCCTCTAGTTCTTATGCCAAATCCACAGAAAAGTGATCACGAGAAAACAAAAAAGAAAAATAATAATAATCCATGACCACTTAGAACTTCTGTAAGAACATGTTCTAGAGGTTCTGATCATTTACTCAAACTGAAATAGCTTGATGTCTGTGCCAGATTTTCCCTCGATACAATTACGTGGTGAAAAAACTGAGTCATGATAATGAGAAAACAAGAAAGAAAAAAAATTAATAATGCATGCCATCTATTTTAAAAAAACAAAAAAAAACAAATAAATAAATAAGTGTCCTTTTCTGTCTTGAATTCATAGGAAACGTTACAAGGGAGGTTTTTATTTATTTATTTATTTATTTATTTATTTATTTATTTATTTATTTATTTATTTATTCATTCATTCATTTATTTATTTCTTTTTAATAAACAGCAGCTAAGAATGTGTTGTGAATTATTATTATCGGTTTAAATAATAAAACAATGATTAGCCTTCTCATTTCCACATCATTCCAACCCCATTAAATGAAACATATAAAAAATAAATCTGTTTAACAGACTTTAGATTTGATTCGATTTAAAGCCACACACAACAATAATCAAAGAAATCGGTTGCTTTTAATTAATAAACTCCTGCTCCTAATAATAAGCTTCATGTAAAAAAGTCTTGTGTTGCTGGTGTCTTTTACTTTAAGAATACAACGGTGTGCATTTTATTGGAATTTATTTTAACCATTCTCTCATGTAAATTATATGTGAATTATGTGTGAACTGAATAAAATAAAAAAAAATACTTTAACGCTTAAATGACAAGATTTATCTATTCTTAATTAATAGATTTATTTATTTATTTAATTTGTTTATTTTACAAATGTAACCTCACAATTATCAACTATTCTTTTATGTAAATTATATTGCCAAATATGCGTGAATTAAACAATACATTAATTCATTAGTTTTTGTAATCATTTTAATTTTAAATGATTAAAACTAAAATAATAAAAATGAAATTAAAAGAGTACATGAATGCTTAATTAATAAATAGATTTATTTATTTTTAAACTACATTTTTTTTACTTCTTACTTCTAACTTTTTTTTTTTTCTCCCCCTGTGCCTTTAGAGAACCACATCCTGGAGGATGTGAACAAGTGTGTGATAGCTCTGCAGGAGGGGGATGTGGACACGCTGGACAGGACAGCGGGGGCGATCAGAGGTCGTGCCGCTCGCGTGGTCCATATCATCAACGCCGAGATGGAGAACTATGAGCCGGGCGTGTACACTGAGAGAGTCTGGAGTCCATCAAGCTGCTGTCTGAAACCGGTGAGCCGCTCGCTCTGCAGCACTACGCTGCACTTTACTTTCACTCCGAAACTATTTATCATCTTTCCATGAAATGTGTGGGCACGGACGAGCTGGACACACTTCCACAGCAGTCTGTCTAGAACTGGTAAAGGAGTAACTGGGTGCTTTGTGAGAAGACTAGGAGCAGACACGACCCTAGCTGAATAGCGACGAGTTTCTCAGGGAATGCGGAGGTATAGACTGGAGAGAGAAACCTTATACACTCTTCTACACACTCGCACATCAAGGTGAACTCGTTAAAATGAAAAGAAATCGTTGGAGATGAAATACATCACCTCGTCTCTGCTTCACAGTCGATAGCTTTCGATTTTTTTGAGTTCATCTCAACTGCACTGCTACTATCCGTGACTGAAATCAGAAGTAGGCGTGGCCTAAATTGGAAGCTTTTTTTCTTTCTTTCTGTTCTTTTACTTTAAATAAACAAAGCGTCAGCATGCTGTGAGAATTCAGGCGCTGACGCTTTCTCCGTCTCAGCTACGTCACTGTGTTTTCAGTCCTGCTCACACTCACGTTGCTGCCTCAGGTGTTTGCTCGGATTTGGGAACGGAGCTGGTGCAGGACTCCACCTGCTACAGCCTTTAAAGTTTCTAACCCGAGAATCTTTCTGTCATTTTAAACATGAACTCAGAAACAGAAACCAAAAGATATTCCACTGGAATAAAGCTGTGCATGAAAATATATAATATTTATATATATAATATAATCCTTTAGTATAACCCCTTCCTTATTTTTTTTTATTTCCCCTATTTTTGTTTGTTTCTTCCTTTTATCTTCCTTCCTTCTTTCCTT
>JAUCMX010000029.1:1426457-1531457 GCA_033459395.1 Hemibagrus guttatus | reverse complement strand
CTTTCCATCCTTCCTGGTGTCTGTGTGACTTACGGTCATGTATCAGCGTCGTGTTCTATTATACTGGCCATTTCATTGGAAGAATGGAGAAAAAAAAAAAAAAAGCCATGTTTTTAAACTAACATTATTATTATTATATAGTCATTTTTCTGCCTTGTATTTGAAATGGACACAAGAAAAGCTCTAAACCTTTAGTAGAAAAGTTTTCTAAAAAGAACTGGACAGGCTTTTTGTAAAGGGAGTGAAAGAAAATGTCAAAAGCCAGACAGGAAGTCAGTGTGAGTGAGAGACTTCAGGTGCCACCTGTTGCTTCTTTTTTAAAGCTGGTTTATCTTTCATCAGTTTTTCCCACCACCACTTTTCACCGTCCACCCTCGGTTTGTGGACGGCAGCAATTTAGTCTGTGATGGACATCCCGGTGAGCCCAAACACGCCACCGCCACAGAGAACACAGAGATTTTTGCTCCCGCCGCAGATCCAGTGCTTTTAAATTACACTCCATCAGAGCCGCTGGCTGATGAGAGGAAACGGCTTTTATCTCAGCTGCAGTGTCATAGTAAAAAAGAAAAAGGAAGTTAAAAAAAAACCCCAGCTGCCTTGTGATGTAGTGTTTGTGTGTCATGCATCTCTGTTATTGTTTTTAAATCCACTGCTGAGAGGCTGGAAAAATGAGAGCAGCGTGGCTGTGATGCTGACAGTTTTACTGTGTGTGTGGTTTTTTTTTTTTTACAGTAAAACAAAGATGTAAGAAAATCACACGCTAGGGTGACGATACTCTCTGCCTTTATTCTACAGCTCCATACTGAGATATCTGTTTCTTCAGCTATAGACATCACACACTTACGGGATTATTTACATACTTTATTTATTTACTTTATTTCACTTTTCCCAAATTACGGGTGAAAGAGAAGGAAGGAAGGGAGGGAGGGAGGAGGGAAGGAAGGAAGGAAGGAATTTACATACAAACACCTATTTCACTTCCTCATTTACTTCCTTACATAGCTACTGTCTTCTTTATATACTAATATATAATTTATGACTTGTTAAGCACTTCCTTCCTTCCTTCCTTCTGTCATTCTTCCTTCCTTCCTTCCTTCCTTCCTTCCTTCCTTCCTTTTTTTCTACCTTTCTTCCCTCCTTCTTTATTTTTCTTCCTTCCTTACATGCACCATTACTTCCTTCTTTCCTTTTTTTCTTTCTTCTCTTCCTTCCTTTCTCCTTTCTTTTTTTTTTCTTCCTTTCTTTCTTTCTTTCTTTCTTTCTTTCTTTCTTTCTTTCTTTCTTTCTTTCTTTTCCTTCCTTCCTTCCTTCCTTCCTGTTTTTTATAGTGTAAGTGTAAGAACAACAATCCTATATATTTTTTGTTATATAAACAGTATGTTGGTGTAGTAGTAGTACTTGTAGTAGTAGTTGTTGTTGTAGTTGTTGTAGTAGTTGTAGTAGTTGTAGTTGTAGCTGTTGTAGTTGTTGTAGTAATTGTAGTTGTTGTAGTTGTAGCTGTTGTAGTTGTTGTAGTAATTGTAGTTGTTGTAGTTGTAGTTGTAGTAGTAGTAGTTGTAGTAATAGTAGTTGTTGTAGTTGTAGTTGTTGTTGTTGTTGTTGTAGTTGTAGTTGTAGTTGTTGTAGTTGTTGTAGTAATTGTAGTTGTTGTTGTTGTTGTAGTTATAGGAGTTGTTGTAGTTGTAGTTGTAGTAGTAGTAGTAGTTGTAGTAATAGTAGTTGTTGTAGTTGTAGTTGTTGCTGTAGTTGTAGTTGTTGTAGTTCTTGCAGTTGTTGTTGTAGTTGTAGTAGTAGTAGTTGTTGTAGTAGTTGTAGTAGTAGTAATTGTTGTTGTTGTAGTAGTTGTAGTAGTAGTAGTTGTTGTAGCTGTTGTAGTTGTTGTAGTTGTAGTTGTTGTAGTTGTAGTTGTAGTAGTAGTAATAGTAGTTGTTGTAGTTGTAGTTGTTGTAGTAGTAGTTGTTGTAGTTGTAGTTGTTGTAGTTGTTGTTGTAGTTGTTGTAGTAGTTGTAGTAGTAGCTGTTGTTGTAGTTGTAGCTGTTGTAGTTGTTGTAGTAATTGTAGTTGTTGTAGTTGTTGTTGTAGTTATAGGAGTTGTTGTTGTTGTAGTAGTTGTAGTAGTAGTAGTTGTTGTAGTTGTGGTTGTTGTAGTTGTTGCTGTAGTTGTAGTTGTTGTAGTTCTTGCAGTTGTTGTTGTAGTTGTAGTAGTAGTAGTTGTTGTAGTAGTTGTAGTAGTAGTAATTGTTGTTGTTGTAGTAGTTGTAGTAGTAGTAGTTGTTGTAGCTGTTGTAGTTGTTGTAGTTGTAGTTGTTGTAGTTGTAGTTGTAGTAGTTGTAGTAGTAGCTGTTGTTGTAGTTGTAGCTGTTGTAGTTGTTGTAGTAATTCTAGTTGTTGTAGTTGTTGTTGTAGTTATAGGAGTTGTTGTTGTTGTAGTTGTTGCTGTAGTTGTAGTTGTTGTAGTTCTTGCAGTTGTTGTTGTAGTTGTAGTAGTAGTAGTTGTTGTAGTAGTTGTAGTAGTAGTAATTGTTGTTGTTGTAGTAGTAGTTGTTGTAGCTGTTGTAGTTGTTGTAGTTGTAGTTGTTGTAGTTGTAGTTGTTGTAGTTGTAGTAGTAGCTGTTGTTGTAGTTGTAGCTGTTGTAGTTGTTGTAGTAATTCTAGTTGTTGTAGTTGTTGTTGTAGTTATAGGAGTTGTTGTTGTTGCAGTAGTTGTAGTAGTAGTAGTTGTTGTAGTTGTTGCTGTAGTTGTAGTTGTTGTAGTTCTTGCAGTTGTTGTTGTAGTTGTAGTAGTAGTAGTTGTTGTAGTAGTTGTAGTAGTAGTAATTGTTGTTGTAGTAGTAGTTGTTGTAGTTGTAGTTGTTGTAGTTGTAGCTGTTGTAGTTGTTGTAGTAATTCTAGTTGTTGTAGTTGTTGTTGTAGTTATAGGAGTTGTTGTTGTTGTAGTAGTTGTAGTAGTAGTAGTTGTTGTAGTTGTAGTTGTTGTAGTTGTTGCTGTAGTTGTAGTTGTTGTAGTTCTTGCAGTTGTTGTTGTAGTTGTAGTAGTAGTAGTTGTTGTAGTAGTTGTAGTAGTAGTAATTGTTGTTGTTGTAGTAGTTGTAGTAGTAGTAGTTGTTGTAGCTGTTGTAGTTGTTGTAGTTGTAGTTGTTGTAGTTGTAGTTGTAGTAGTAGTAATAGTAGTTGTTGTAGTTGTAGTTGTTGTTGTAGTAGTTGTAGTAGTAGTAGTTGTTGTAGCTGTTGTAGTTGTTGTAGTTGTAGTTGTTGTAGTTGTAGTAGTAGTAATAGTAGTTGTTGTAGTTGTAGTTGTTGTAGTAGTAGTTGTTGTAGTAGTTGTTGTAGTAGTAGTTGTTGTAGTTGTTGTAGTAGTTGTAGTAGTAGTAGTTGTAGTAGTTGTAGTAGTAGCTGTTGTTGTAGTTGTAGCTGTTGTAGTTGTTGTAGTAATTGTAGTTGTTGTAGTTGTTGTTGTAGTTATAGGAGTTGTTGTTGTAGTAGTTGTAGTAGTAGTAGTAGTTGTTGTTCTTGTTGTTGTAGTAGTATTAGTAGTAGTAGTAGTAGTTGTTGTTGTAGTTGTAGGAGTTGTTGTTGTTGTTGTAGTAGTTGTAGTAGTATTAGTAGTAGTTGTTGTTCTTGTTGTTGTAGTTGTAGTAGTATTAGTAGTAGTAGTAGTAGTAGTTGTTGTTGTAGTTGTAGGAGTTGTTGTTGTTTTGTTGTAGTTGTAGTAGTAGTAGTAGTTGTAGGTGTAGGTGTAGCTGTTGTAGTTGTTGTAGTTGTTGTTGTAGTTATAGGAGTTGTAGTAGTAGTAGTAGTAGTAGTAGTAGTTGTTGTTGTAGTTGTAGTTGTTGTAGTTGTAGCTGTTGTAGTTGTTGTAGTAGCAGTTGTTGTTGTAGTATTTGTAGTAGTAGTAGTAGTTGTTGTAGTTGTAATAGTAGTAGTAATAGTAGTTGTTGTAGTTGTAGTTGTTGTAGTTGTTGTTGTAGTTATAGGAGTTGTTGTTGTAGTAGTAATAGTAGTAGTAGTTGTTGTTGTAGTTGTAGTAGTTGTAGTAGTAGTAGTAGTTGTTGTTGTAGTTGTAGTAGTAGTGGTAGTTGTTGTAGTTGTTGTAGTAGTGGTAATTGTTGTAGTTGTTGTAGTAGTTATAGTTGTTGTAGTAGCTGTTGTACTAGTTCAGTCTCTGTGCTGTTGACAGTCTTGTTTGTAAAGTAATGGGTGTTTTAACAGCACTCTTCTCTGCTCTTTATAAACGAGCTCTCTGAGTCTGAATGGGAGGATGGATCATCACCGAGCTGTGTGGAGATGACGAATACCGGGACCTGTGTGTGTGTGTGTGTGTTTTGTTTGTTTGTATGTTTGTTTGACTTCACTAGTCTCTCATAAGTCTCTCTCCTGACAGCATAAATACTCGTTCAAGGCGAAGGATAACGAATCGTCGCCGGGTGCAATTTAGCCGAGCCAGTGTAAAATCAGTTGACTAGAAAAAGCTCTCGATGACGTGAGAGTGGAGTAGAACTCGATCTCACGTCTGTGTGATGTGTGGCTCGGCAGCGGCGTCGAAGCGCTCTGGTAGTTGATCACATCCATACATCATATTTTTAATCATCAAACAACTCAGTGACGTGTTAAAGATTCATCCCAAAGGTGTTCTGTGGGGTTGAGGTCAGGACTTTGTGCAGACCAGTCAAGTTCCTCCACACCAAACTCGCTCATTCATGTCTTTATGGACTGTGCTTTGGTCACTGGTGTGCAGTCATGTTGGAACAGGAAGGGGTCATCCCCAAACTGTTCACACAAAGGTGGGAGCATGAAATTGTCCAAAATGTCTTGGTATGCTGAAACATTAAGAGTTCCTTTCACTGGAACTAAGGGGCCGAGCCCAACCCCTGAAAAACAACACCTGAACTCAATGATTTGGAGGGGTGTCCCAAAACTTTTGGCAATATAGTTTAGATTTAAAAATCACTGACTTAATAAAGTTTCCTTAAAGTACAGAGATGTTTATGTATCGTGTATGGAAGGAGTCTGCAGTGTCAGAACTCCGTATCAGTCCGAGGTAAAGCTGGAGCGTCTTTGTGTGGTTGCTTAGTAACAGGGAGTAGGAGCTGCGTTTCGTAAAGAATGAAGAGGATAAATGTGAGGAATAAAAGGAATAAAACACTTCATCACATGGCTCAGTCACTCAGAACCTGTTTATTTTATTTCTTTTTCATCTGGCTTACATCTGATCAGTGATGTGTTACAGTAAGAGTCATTATTTTGGCCCGCACCCCTGTGGGTTGAGTGAGAACTAAGTGAAGCAGTTTATTTTCTTTTGCCTGAAGCTGGTGTTGAAATGGCGGCTCAAGCATCATGTTCACTGCTCATTAGATTGTAATAAACCCTGATAATATCATTTTTCATACTTTTCTGCTGTAAAGTGACACGGAATGCGCAGGAAACCCTGAGCAGTAAATCGCTACGCTGGCTTCAGAGCGTGAGGTCCGGCTATAAACATCAATTACTACACGAGAGAGACTTCTGAAAAGAAAAAACTTTTTTACAAAGTGTGTGTGTGTGTGTGTGTGTGTGTGTGTGTGTGCACTTTAAGCAGCCTTTAGATTGGGATTAATCATTATTGGCTCCAGGTTACCCCGTCACTGTCCCTGTCAATCACAGCAGCCTTAGCCAATCACAGTCAGGCGTTAGGGTGGGGCAGTGAGCATTTCTACTAGGATGATGATGATGATGATGATGATGATGATTAGTGGTGTGGATAAGATGATTAAGATTTGTCATGGAAAATCAAGAAAGCAGGAAGGAAGGAAGGAAGGAAGGAAGGAAGGAAGGAAGGAAGGAAGGAAAGGAAGAAAGAAAAAGGGAAGGAAGGGTGTCAGGAACAGCTGGACAGTTCCCTGCCAGGCCTGGTGAATCCCACAAGCCTGCTTGTTTGTGTGTGTTTTGTGTCACGCCCTCCCTATTGTTCTCTCACCTGTTCCCTATTAACCTTGATGTTTTGCCCTATAAATAGGGATCCCTGTGTTCTTGTCTTTGTCAGTCATTGTTCCATGTTCCATGTTCTGTAGGTCAGGTTTTGTTTTATTAGTGTCATGTCCAGTGTCAGTGTTAGTTCTCCCCATTGTCAAATAACTGCTGCTGAGCTGAGCTGACGGAGCACGCTGGTCGTGCCGGTGTAGATGAATCAGACCCAACGCGGAGATAGACGGTGGACAGGGGTTTTATTAAACAAAAGGACACAGAAGCACACGGACGTTACACAAAGACAAGGACTGGCCAAGTAATGCAGACAGACGGCCACTATAAATAAGGAACATAATCACAGACACATTAGGAACAGGTGAACACAGGCATGAACACATTAGGGAAAGGCGTGGCTAGAACAAACACATGACTAAATACACAAAACCCCTGCTGAAGGTCCCCTAGTGGTCCATCAGGGCACTTGCCCCCGTAACAGTACCCCCCCCCATGGCGCGGCTCCCGACGCGCCAACCCCTCCCCCTAGTCCGGAAAAACCTTCGGTCCAGGGAAACCCGGAGAGGAGCGAAGAACACGGAGAGGCAACAAGGGGGGGGAGCAAGGCGAGGCAAGTGGGGGGAGCGAGGAGCAAGGCGAGGTAGGTGACGGGAGCAAGGAACACAGTGAGGTGAGTGGGAGGAGCGAGGAGCAAGGCGAGGCAAGTGGGGGGAGCGATGGGCACGACGGTAAGGCCAGAGGGTCCCAAACGACGTCCACAGCCGAGCAGAAGCGCCGAGCGACATCCACCGCCGAGCAGAAGGGCCGAGCGACGTCGAGGGCCGAGCGACGTCTACCGCCAAGCCGCAGAGCCAAGCGACGTCCACCGCCGAGCAGCAGCACCGAGCGACGTCCCCTGACGCGTAGTTGAACTGAGCGACGACCTCAGCCCGGCTGGGCCGAAAACTCCCGAAGGGAGGGAGGGAGGGAGGTATGGCCGGCGATCTCCTCTGCCGATGAGGAGTGAGGCGGAGCGAGTCCCGGCGAAGACGAAGACGAAGAAGGTCCGATTGGGGTCATCCTCCGCCGATGGAAGTGAGGCGGCATCCTGTACAGAAGAAGAGCAGAAGAAGAGCAGAAGAAGAGGGACGCCGCCCACAGGGAACAGAGGCGGAGCGATGTACCCATACTTGAAGAAAAAAAATTCCAAACTGGAAACCTCACCGGAACAGGGAAACAGGTTCTTAGGGATGAAAGAAAAAAAAATTTCACTCCGGAAAAAATCAACTCAAAAAACAGAAGCGAGGGCAGCCGGTACTCCACTCCGCTAACGGAAGTGAGGTAATACCCTCCACGGAGAACCGGAAGTGGAGCCGTATTCCTCCCAGGGAAAAAAGCGGAGCGAGTACCGGCAAAAAAAAAAAAAAAAAGGCAGGTTAAAAACATCTTTCCGCTGCGAAGGGGAACAGACATGGAAAGATGTGCCGGAGAAAAAAAAGTCCAAAATGGGTGCGTTCTAGGGAGAGCAGGAAGAAAGGAAGCCTCGCATACCTCGCGCCGCATTGGGTCTGCACGGTTTAGGCCAGTCCTTCTGTCACAAATCAATGAGCTGAGGGAGCGGAAGCACGCTGTTCGTGCTGGTGAAGAGAAATCAGACCCAACGCGGAGATGGACGGCGGACAGGGGTTTTATTAAACAAAAGGACACAGAAGCACACGGACGTTACACAAAGACGAGGACTGGCCAAGTAATGCAGACAGATGGCCACTATAAATAAGGAACATAATCACAGACACATTAGGAACAGGTGAACACAGGCATGAACACATTAGGGAAAAGCGTGGCTAGAACAAACACATGACTAAATACACAAAACCCCTGCTGAAGGCCCCCTAGTGGTCCATCGGGGGCACTTGCCCCCGTAACACCCATGTCTTGTGTTAATGTTAATAAAGGCAGCGCTTCGCTGAATCCCGTGTATGGGTCTCTTTCCACGGCGTGCAGGCGCGTGCACACGGCAAACATGGAAGTCCGGGTTCGAGCCGTGCATAGGGTGGGGGTGCCCGGACGTTGCAGAATGATTGACCATTCTGAAGACCCAGCGGGATTCCCAGATAGTTCCTGTTCCTGACCAGGTGCTGTAGTCTACCAGCGGGAACCCCAGATTCCCAGCGAATGACATCCGACAGACCACCTGCCTCGGAGGGCATTCGTGCAGGTGGATCCCCTTCCCATTTCCCCAGTGTGGTGCCTCCATCCTTGTCCTGGTCGAGGACATCGCTTCGTGATGGAGTCTTTCCACGGAGAACGCCGCTCGACTCCATGCCCCTTTTATATCTGTTCCTCTGGAAGTGTGGCTTCCACCACTTTAGCCGGGGACTCCGCTCCGCGATGAGGTTTTCTGTGGAGGACGTTGCTCTGCACTCCCGATGGTGGGTGCTTCCCCCCATCTTGTCTACATTTCGGATGTCACTGTATCCCCAGGACCTGGGGCACCATTGTGGACTGCAGCTATGAACTTCATCATGCCTTGTACCTCCCCTCTATATGATCTTCATCTGTTGCCTACCCCTGGGGCGCCCTTTATCTTTGCTTCAGGAGCCGCGCCTTAGAGGGGGGGTAGCCCTAATGTTTAGCCCTATAAATAGGGATCCTTTTGTATCTGTCTTTGTCGGTCATTGTTTCATGTTCTAGGTTTCTTTGTTCATCATGTTTAGTGTTTAGGTTAGTTTTCCCCATGTCTTGTGTTCATGCAGCTCTTCGCTGAATCCGCGTATGGGTCTCTTTCCACGGCATGCAGGCGCGTGCACGCGGCAACCATGGAGGTCTGGGTTCGAGCCGTGCATAGGGTGGGGGTGCCCGGATGTTACAAAGGGAGGAAGGAAGAAAGAAAGGAAGAAAAATAAAGAAAAAAGGAAGGACAGAAGGAAAGAATGACGGGTGGAAGGAAGGAAGGAAAAAGGAAAGAATGACGGGTGGAAGGAAGGAAGGAAAAAGGAAATAATGAAGGAATGATGGGTGGAAGGAAGGACGACATATTTTTAGATTTGTCTTCCGAAGCAAACTTAACAATCCTCCAGAGAATGCAGTGGATACTTGAAAAAAAAGAGTTCTATTCAGTTCCTTATTCTGTTCTGTTAATAGTGTGTGTTTATGAAGGTTAGTGTGTGTTTATGAAGGATAGCGTGTGTTTATGAAGGATAGCGTGTGTGGTTTACTGAGTGTATAAAGTCGCTCTTTAAAGAGGGAGAGAAAAAAATAAAAGGAAAAAAGAAGGTGTTGCTCTGTGTGGCTGTGCACAGATTAGGAATTAAACCTGAACAAACATCAGAGAAAAAAATAAAACCTTTCTCTTACGTTTTTCTGTCTCACTGAACACTGAAGTGAAGAAACCTTAGAGTTAAGCTCACTAGATTTCTCTCTCACTCTTCTCTCTTCTCTTTCTCTCTTTCCATCTTTTCTGTCTCTCTCTCTTTTTCTCATGAACTCTCTTCTCTTTTCTTCTCTTTTCTTCTCTCTCTCTCTCTCTCTCTCTCTCTCTTTCTCTCTCTCTCTTTTTCTTTTTCTCTCACTTGCTCTCTCTGTCTCTCTCTCTCTTACTCACTCACTCTTTTCTCTCACTCGCTCTCTCTGTCTCTCTTTCTCTCTTACTCACTCACTCTTTTCTCTCTCTCTCTCTCTCTCTCTCTCTCTCTCTCACTCTCTCTCTGCAGTGATGCCCCGTTTCGCCGAACAGGTGGAGGTGGCCATTGAGGCTCTGAGCACTAACCCTCCTCAGCCCTTCGAGGAGAACGAGTTCATCGACGCCTCGCGTCTGGTCTATGATGGCGTGCGTGACATCAGGAAAGCTGTCCTCATGATACGGGTCAGTAAAACACATATACACTGTGAGCATACATACGACTTTATAAAGCCTGAGCACATGGCTCCCTAATGTCAGGATACATATCAGCATTATAACAAACGTACAATAACTTAGTGTAGAAACTGCTATAATTTGTTATAACATACTTCTGATTCAGAGTAATGCACTCATATTCCTATTATGCATTATAAAGCAGGCTAATGTATTATAGTTTCTGATATGAACCTCTATAAATGTCTATAAGAGCTTATATCACAGCTACATGAATAGCACTTTATAAAGTGCTAAGAGTATGTGAAAGTAAAGTAATTGACCATGACATTATAACATACTTCTTTCCTGTATGTATTATGTTTAAAATGTATTAAAGCCTTTATTAATGTCCAAATGCATTTATTACACTAGGCAAGTTTATGTATATGACCTCTTAATGTCACATTACATGAGGCATTATAATATCTGTTCATAAAAAAAACCCATGAATGTCATATGTTGTGAAGTGTTATAGCGCTAGGCTCAGGTACTTCGTGGTATAGTTCAGTATATCATTCCAAGGAATGCTGTATTAATAATGATTTATGATGAGTTATAAGCCATGCATTGTGCCTGTAAATGCTCATATGAAGCTACAGCTACATTCATAACACTTTATAAATCTTTCATATATGACTTCCTTAATAGTTTATAAAATCACATAAAGTAAGCAGAAGCATACTAAAGCTATAATGCATTATAACAATGGCTCTGATATGGTATCTGTACCACAGCATGTAATGTAGAGCCTGTGTTTCAGGTATAATGCATTACAACGTTTATTATCTACTTATGAACAGACACTATAACATGTTATTCTTATGGTTTACTGTCATGTATGTAACTCTATCTTATGTAACTTCTGAGCATCTGTCCAGGCTTTTCCCAGGGATTACGAGGCATTATGAGTCCTAAAGAAGAGCAGTTATAACGCATTATGAATACAGGATGTGTAGGCAGTGGTACTGATACTTGTACACTGTGCTGGGCCAAGAAATAAAACTTAGCTGCACGAAACTTTGCATTTTAATACAGATCAGAAAATAAATAAACATTTTAATCCGCGGTTAGCGATCACGCAGAAGCAGATGATTAGCCACACATTTGAAAAAAAATGATGACATTGGAGGATCATAGCGATGAATAAACACAAAATAAGCCAGTTATTTATCCCCAACACTGACAACAAACTTGAAAAAAAAAATTCCCAGAACTAATTTCACCCCATCACACAAAAGCAAGCGAATTATTTTTCAGTAACATCTGGTGTACTGTAATAATACAATAACGACACCGCTGCGCCTCCATTTATCTGGCATACATCTGGTCCTGTAGCACTTAATGACTTCTACATATGGTATAATGTGTTTTATACACTGATTTATTTTATAGGATCATTCAGTTAGCTATAGAAATATTGGCTTTGAAAAATACGCTTACTTAGCAATGTGTGCACATAACTGATTATCATGTACATTTAGCCTGCTATAAGTTTTTATAATAATAATAATAATAATAATAATAATAATTATTATTATTATTGTTATTATTATTATTATTATTATTATTATTATTATTATTATTATTATTATTATTATTATTATCAGTAGAAGAAAATCAGAAAAAGAAGATGCAGAAGAAGAAAAGAAAACAGTAATCCATTATCCAGGCTGAGGCTGTGAAGGAAATGAATTCCTGCTAGGCTAGTTCAAATTTAAAACGTGCCAAAAATATTTTATTAGCCTGCAGCTTTGTATCTGACGTGTCATAACACATCAATTCCTCCTCCTGCCGTTTCATCAATACACTTTACATCACATCTACTCCCGCTGAAAAAAGGAGGGATTTATAGAGCAGCATAACACTGTGCTATGTCACTGCAAGGGATTCTGGACATTCCAATCGTTTCAGCTTTCAGGCCAGTCAGAAAGCTGAATCAAGAAGAAGTGGGGGCATGAAGCCTTTATTATCGCCACACATACATTACAGCATAGTGGAATTCTTTTCTTCGCATATCCCAGCTGAGGAAGTTGGGGTCAGAGCGCAGGGGCAGCTATGATACAGCGCCCCTGGAGCAGAGAGGGTTAAGGGCCTTGCTCAATTGCCCAACAGTGGAGCCTGGTGGTGCTGGGGCTTGAACCCCCAATCCTCCGATCAACGACCCAGAGCCTTAACCACTTGAGCCACCACTGCCCCCAAGACATTGGTGTATGTTATAATGCATTATAAACTCTTTCTGGGGTCTTTTGCTTTGGTAACATAATGCATTAAATACAATTTTTGCAGGTTATAGAGCATTCATAATGCCTTATAGTCTCTGATCATACACCATATTGAACCTACACTTATGTTATAATGCATTATAAACTCTTTTGGGAATAGTAAGTGTAGTAAACACTATAAATCATTTAATTTGGTAATATAATACACTAAATACATTTAGTGGGTGTAATAAAACATTCATAATGCCTTATAGTCTCTGATCATGGTGAACATACTTTATAATGTGAGGCTACATAATGCATTATCAACAGGCACTAATGTAATAATGCATTATATAAGAGGTCTCCCTAGTGTAGTAACAGGTTAATCGTTACAGCAGAGATACTGATGTTATAACACATTATGAAATGTCATAATGCACAGGCTCTTAGATTAGCTGTTCTACAGACTATAAGTGATTATAACATACTCCTTGGTTTCTAGGTAACTATTCCAATTAATGCTGTAAATGGTGTGCTTGGTGTATAACAATCAATAAACACATTTATAATGCATTATGAACACACAGTATGAATGACACATTAATGAAAACACAGGTCTTTTTTTTTTTCATTGGTGAGAATTATACCTTAGCTTATAGGTGATGCAACACTCTATAATGCTTCTTATGAACACAGTGTTCTTTATAAAGTGTCTGTGTTCTTATGAACGGATGTTATAATGCATTATGTATCCTGACATTATGATGTCTATTTCTAAATCAGCATTTGCACTTATTTCTACATTTATATTGTCTTTTACACTGTATGATGCCTTATAATTACTGGAATACACCTATATGAATGTTCATAAGGCATTATAGCAACATTAACCTTTAATTCAACTTTTTGGTGTATTTTCAGTTATAATTATTGGCACCTTTGCTAAAAAACTGAATAAGAATTGTTCTTAATGCTGTACGTTATATTCCATAGCTCATAAAGGCTGTGAAGTTAATTAGGCATTATAACAGAACCGTGTTAGAGCTACACTGGTTGTCTTTTCATCGAGTCCCACAATAGAACACAACAGAAGAAGCATCACATGCCAGGCAGATGAAGAGAACGCTGTCAGGAAGCACAGGAAAGCTGAGCTGTGGATTGGCAGCGAGCAGGAGAAGCTCTGGATAATTAAGCAGTGGAGATCTGCTTTCTGCAGAGAGAAGACACACTCGGCTCGTTTGTCAAGCATGACTGGTCGGGAGCCGTGCTGCTGCTGCCCACTAAACCCATTAGCATCGCCGTTTAGTAGCCAGACTGCTTTGTCCTTCCCTTAGCTGTTGCATTTTGCTGGTTCTTGTTCCTGATGAAGAAGTAGAAGACAGCGAGTCAGGCTGATGAGTGGACGCATTCGCACTTAGAGTAAAAAAACACAGATTTCCATCAGATTCCAGCAATAATGTGATGCAGAAGTCATTTTTTCCTGGATATTAATATTCTACATGCCGTATCATGCTGTACTGGGGAACATAAGTGCCAGGAATTATAGTGTGTAAGCTGCATATAAAGCAGAACACAACAAATATTCATTCATTTATTCATTTGTTCATTCACTGACAGCAAAAAACAGCTTCTTGTATCATAAGAATCTCAGAAAAGGACAAATGTACAGATAATTAAAATGAAAATCAAAATGAGTTGGAAAATATCTGAATCTAATCTACCTGCAAAAATATTCAAATCTAATTAGGTATTTTTTGGTGGAAAAAAAAGAAAGAAAAAAGATCTCTCCATCCTGGAAGCTGCAGAGTTTTCTAATCATTTAAGCGCATGATAGATAGAACAAGAAGGAAAGGACTTTAATATTGATTTCAGGCGCCACTGTTTCATCCAGTTTATCCCTGTAGTTTGTCTATAACTGGACAGTATCGAGGCTTTAAGCCTGCTTGATCTAGAGGGTGGATGGTGCTGATGTTACAGAGAAACACATTTCATTGAGTGCATGATGTGATATGAAGAGGGAATTTGTGGTTACAGTGCACACACTTATACACAGAGGCGAGGAGGAGTTTTAAAAAACAATGATGTAAGTCGCTTGAAACCGGAGTGGTGTGAATAATTGATGATGAGCTGTCTGTCTGTGTAGCTGACATGTCTTTAGGAACATTCACAGCTCCTTTTTGTTCAGAGAAAGGCACTGAATGTCCACACTGTCAGTCCACACACACACAGAATAGACGAGGACATGCGAGACACACTGAAATACAGCGCTCTGATTGGACACGTCATAAAGATGCAGATGTTTGTTAGCTAGATGAGGAAGATGATGTGATTCAGCTGTAGATCATGCAGTGTTTCATGAACAGTAACGTACACATGTCAGTAATGCCTCATCAAACAACAGACCAATGCACTCTTGGTGCTTGGACCCACCAATCGCTTCTAATCGCTATATTTGTCTTGTGGCTTTTGTTAGCTTCAGGGTTTAAAACTGTTTGCTTCTGTTTTTCCCTCCAGACACCTGAAGAGCTAGAGGATGACTCTGATTTTGAGCAGGAAGACTATGACACCCGGAGCCGCACCAGCGTCCAGACCGAAGATGACCAGCTCATCGCCGGCCAGAGTGCAAGGGTGAGTTTTCCTTTTACTGTAGATTTAGATTATTACTGAACAAGTCAACTCCCTGAGACGACATGTGGAAGAAACCTTGAGAAGTACACAACAGCTTTGTGGTATTCTGGAACCTTTGTCCATTATCACCTCATGTTCTGTCTCGTCAACATACTGCGGCTTTGTCACTTGGTCCAGGACCAAAACAATGATGACCGCAGATGAGATAGTGTTTCAGTGATAAAGTCATGCAGCTGGAATACGAGTAGATGGACCACAGATGATGTTCTGAATGAAATCCCTACTTTAAATATCAGGTTATTTGTCCAAATCTCGATCAGTTGCGAAGTTCAGACGTTATCAGACTTGACTGCAGAGGTGGGTGGAGCTGTACAGAGGTGAGTGGAGCAGCACAGATGTGAGTGAGGCTGCACAGAAGTGGGTGGACCTGCACAGAGGTGGGTGGAGTTGCACAGAAGGGGGTGGAGCTGAATCAGAGGTGGGTGGAGTTGCACATATGTGGGTGGAGCTGAACCAGAGGTGGGTGGGGTTTATAAATTAATAAATTATGCGCAGACACAAGAGCAGGACTGGTTTATATTTTCCCACTTCAATAGAATCAGACTTTTCCAGAATAGTAACGCCAAGAGACAAAATATATACGACTTCTTTTTGTTGTTTGTGGCGTGATGCACCACCTAGAAGTGGGGGATGTCAACCGAGGACAAAGAATTTCAGCAGATCAAACTGCAGCCTCAAAAAACGCTATAGCTGAAATGATCTGTGTAGGAAAAAATCCGGCTGTATTTTTAAACATGGAACAGTGAAGATTCTCCAGCAGATCCTGCAGCATTTATAGAATTTATTTTCACTGAAGATAGAGAGAAAAAGGAAACAATGAAAACAGAAAGTTGAAAATAGACGTCTTGTCGTCTGTCTCAGAGCCTGTGTCCAATTTTACGTAGCTGGACTTTCACAAATGTTTGTTAAACCTGTGATTTAGAAACTAACGTCTTCAAGCCAGAGAAATGAACCATTTTTTCTTCACATTCACAATAAAACATAATACTGAAACGTTACTCCCTGATCCGCTCGGTCACACGCGGCGCTCTCGCTGTGATGGTACAACACCTCCGTCAGGTCAACTTTAAAATCACACACCAAACCTCCGGACAATTTCCTTCAAATAAATCATATTTAAAAGTGCAGGAAGGCTGGGTGAAGAGCGCACGTTCCTAATCCGAGGGCAGAAACGCAGGCTGTCGATGAAAGTGTGTGTCGGCGTGGTTTTGTATGAGGAAGGATTTTCCAGCATTGCTAAGCTCCTAGACCCTGCTCTTTTTATCGCCGAGCGGGAAGAGGGATTTGGGTTAAATGAATACTGAAGTAGGGCGAGAAAGAAAAGCGGTGGCTCGTAGCAGCATATCTTCCAGACACCACATTCATCTCTCTCTCCTGGCTTCTGCTAAACATCATTCAACAACTTTAAAACATGTTTAAAGGGATGTTTTGTAGATTGTAAAGTTGTAAAGCCTTCAAGAAGCTCGGAATAACGGAGTGCCGTCAATCAATAATACATCCATGAAGAACTGATAGCAGACACGAGCTTCTTTTAGGATAAATACGGCAGGCGTTAAATTGTGATTGCGGATACGGTGTGTCTCTCTCTCTCTCTTGTTGGTCTTTCTGAAAAGCCATTATTATGACGGATCCCAGTTCAGAATGGACGCTGTAGAAGAATAAATAAAATACTGGAAGAACTTTGTCAAACACTGGACAGTTTTAAACACCATTAGCTCTACTGAATAAATGTAAACATTACTCTTTGCTCCAGTTTGTCAATGACACTTCATTTAAAGCCAGTGTTTATAAAGCTGCATGACACCTACACAAGCGTTTCCTTTAATTCTTTCTGAACCAATATACCCATGATTACATTCATTTACATTCATCTTGCGTAACATCCATGAAAAGCATTTATTCTTGTTCTCAATTGCAACAGCTCCGTCCAGGGTGTATCCTGCCTTGATGCCCAATGACGCCTGAGATAGGCACAGGCTCCCCGTGACCCGAGAATAGTTCGGATAAGCGGCAGACAATGAATGAATGAATGAATTGCAACAGCTAGAAATATCTATAAACTCTTATTCCTTCACCAGTCTCTCTTTTTCTTCTCTACCAAAAAACTGAGGCTTAAACTCCTCTGTAGAGAGGAGAGCTGGAAAAAAACCTAGCTTTATGTCTGACTGAGCTGAAACTGGAGACTCCTTCCATGAATTTCAACTAGAAGTTTCTTTAGGATGCTTCACCACATCAACAATTTCTTAAAAAAACACCTCTTATTTGGAGCTTTCTCTATCCTTATCCCTGTGAAGGAGCCGTTACTATAGAAACGACAAGCTATTTAACCAATCAGAAAGCTTGGATCGATCGTGTATATTTTCTTGTATAGAGACTTTAATTGAAAATACAAATAACGACCGGCTCTGAACCTCTGTTACCTCTAGAATTCAGCGCTGATTTTTATTTTGATTGAGTGACTTTTGCTTCCTATATTTAACTTAAATTAAAGTCTTTTATTGTATTTTTTTATTCCTTTGTATAATATAATATTAAATCCTGTCTATATTCATCTCTAATCCTAACTGACATTTTCTTCACTTCACATTTTTAGTCTTTTGTACTGCTATAACGCACACACACACACACACACGCACACACACACATTGCCCTCTTTTGCCTCTTTCACCTTTTCGACAGAGTGTGGAACAAATGCATAATTCATTGACCGGTGTAAGTGAGGTAATTATACATTTATCTTACAAACAATATTGTCCCGTTGACCTTGCAAAAAAAAAAAAAAAAGATTAATGCCTCCTCAGACCTCCTGAAAATTGCTATGGAGGGAGAATTTAATACCCTAACAGAGGGCCAAAAATTGGATTGGCTCTTTATGAGTCCGGGATGTCATTGGGGTTTCAGAAGGTCCTCCTGCATGATTAAGTGTCAAATTTAAAAACTTTATTCAACATCATTTTAAATGGAGTGAAACAATGTCACTCTTTTTCTCCTTTGAGACTTTTTTTTTTTTAAGGGAACGACTCCTCTCTCTCAATTTTTACTGTTTTTTTTTTTCTTCATCCCAGGCCATCATGGCTCAGCTCCCTCAGGAGGAAAAGGCGAAGATCGCTGAGCAGGTGGAAAGCTTCCGGCAGGAGAAGAGCAAGCTGGATGCTGAGGTGGCCAAATGGGACGACAACGGCAACGATATCATCGTGCTGGCCAAGCAGATGTGCATGATCATGATGGAGATGACAGATTTCACCAGGTACACACACACACACACACACACAGATGTGATCTATTAAACGCTACAGCGCTGTTGTTTTCTGGATTCTGATTGGTCAGATGGTATCAATTCATTTTCTATTATTGTTTCTATTGTAACATCTTGGTATGGTTTTCTGTACAGAGATGTTTATTTACCTTTATAAAAAGTCTCCAGTGTGTTTACTGGAAATTGGATACTAAATAAGAGGAATAAACCCCTTTGAAGATGTATGTTATTGTAAAATAATGTGGTAACTTGTGTCACTCTTAACCGTATTGAGATATACATGATATCTCCCATCTTACAGCCGACGTTGCAGACCTCAGCGGGTTCCAAAATTCGTTTTTTTTTTCCTCACCATCTGCGTTTTCAGCATGCGAGTGAGGGATTGTCTAGCCTTCATCGCAGCGCTCAGGAAACTTGATGCGTGTTGTGCTGATTCAGTAGTAATGCAGTCATTTGTTTGTGTGCTTGAAGGGGAAAAGGCCCACTGAAGAACTCGTCTGACGTGATCAATGCTGCCAAGAAAATCGCAGAGGCCGGATCCAGAATGGACAAACTGGCCCGAGCTGTGGCTGACCAGGTGAGAGCCAGTTAGCACGTCCCCTCTTATTTATTTAGGGGTTTTTTTCCAACACAAAGGATGTTCCTGGATGAATATTTGTATTTTTCCTTCCCGCCGGTCGGTAGATTTCAGATCTGGACCTCATCAATAGATGGGCTGTGAAAAAGAGTGAAGGAGAACGGGATCAAACCCGGTGTCTGCTTTTAATTGAATTAGCGCCTTGAAGGTGTTGCGTTCATTATCAAATGAGCAGCTTCTCACTAATGCACTGACAACCCCTTTTTAATATCCAATCCATCACAGCAGCTGCTTTGATGACAAAGGCTCAGAGAACGAAGGTGTCACGAAGAGTGAGTGATGGTCCATGTGAAGGCATTGTCAGTGTGCCGGATCAGCCGTTCGTCATCGCCTGGGCTGGTGTTTTGGAAGAAACTGCTGAGTCATTGCTGGCCCAGTGGCACGCTGTGTTAGTTAAACTCGTGAGATATTTCTTTTCCCTTAGATAAAGGAAAAAAGGCTGCTGGAAAGGAGAAGTGGATCGTCCTGCTGATGGGGGAGTAACCCGAGTGCTGGACAGTGTCAAAGACAAAATGAGTGTTTCTCTCACTCCAGCATGACAGATCAGAGAGGAGGATGCTGGATCTGTGCATACCTTCTTTCTCCTAGCAGAGTTCAGCCATATTTGTGGATGAAGCCAAACAGGTGGCTCACATGCCTCTCATCAAACCTTTCTCCCTGCTAGCAATGCGTTTACATTTTACAGCCATCTGGACGGTGCGAGAGGTCGAGAGTACGGAGGTGTGTGCTGAGGCTGGATTGATCCTCGCATGTCAAACAAGATTCTCCTTCATCTTCTTCAGAGTTGGGCTTGATCAACAAACCAGTGACCGTTTTCTGAAATCAGACATTTAAGGGTGCTTCCTCATAGTGTTTAGTCTCATAGAGCGTCTGAGCAAGGTGTCTCAGTCCACTTCCAGCTGCACTCACACAATTTTGAGAAGCAGGGATTTTGCTTCATTTTTGGCCAGCAGCTGAAATGAGACTGCAATAATAATCCATCCTGGAAAATAATACAAAATGTTTTAAACTGTGTAAATAACTCAATGGGTTGGTGGTAGCTCAAGTGGTTATGGCTCTGGGTCGTTGACCGGAAGATCGGGGTTCAAGCCCCAGCACTGCCACCATTGGGCCCTTGAGCAAGGCCCCTAACCCACCCTGCTCCAGGGCACTGCATCATAGCTGACCCTGCAGTCTGACCCCAGCCCCCAAGGATGGGATATGCTGTGCATTACTGTACATGTGACTTAACTTAAAAAATAGCTGCAAATTCCTGTTCTAGACTAGCAGCATTCTGGTAGCTAAACAGAAGTGTGGATCGAAGCTGAAGCACCATGCTGGAGAAAATGGTTCATGAGTCACAAGTCCGAAAAACAATGGAATTTGGAAAAGAATAGAAAGTATGTGTGAGTACTGACACATACGCCTTCGTCTCAAATGCTTGACCAGGTAGTTTCTTGAATAAAAGCGATTGAAGGTCCAACACCTGCCATTTCTGACATGCATTTACTCTCTGTTTCTCCATCAGTTCCTCTAATTAGCTATAATGTGCTGTAGTGTTAGTGACTATGTGACTGATTCAGCTATCAGGTGTGTTGAATTAATAACCTCTCACAAACTGCAGTGTTAAATATTAATGGAAGAAGGCAGTAGAAAGGTGTGAGTCAGATCAGGCATTTAGACTCGAATGAATGTTTAAAGGGTAAAGCAGAGATGTCATAAGTGTGCCTTTTTTTTTTTTACTTTCACCTCCCGAGTGTACAATAGAATTCATTTATGGATGTCCGGGGCACTGCATGATCCCTAAAGCGCTGCACGAACTGAACTGGTTCAAACCGGAGCTCTGTGAAATCCCAAGAACACATACTGGGTCAGTGAATGAGGGGATATTATTCTAGGTCCATGGCAAAAAAAGGTGCTAAGCGACATAACAAAACCTGAAGCTGCCTTTATTAAACCCTATACACTGTACTTCCAGCTAGAATTCCCCAAACAAAATCAGAACATGAAAATATTTCACCAAGACCCTAAAGTGGTTTATTAGAGCTTTTGTAATAAATACTGACACTATGATGTTTTACAAGAATAAATCTGCTAGAATTTGTAATTAAGTTTGTACTCTTGCTGTCCTTGTGCATGTTTCCACCCACAAGCTTTCATTCTACAGCACAGCCGAAGTCATACAACGTAATGAATATAATCTAATCCTGTTTCTGTGACAGGAAGTGATGGAACTGTGTGTGTGTGTGAGGTTTGTTTTGTATTTTTCCACCACTGTTAGAAATCGCTAGAATGTCATTCACTAACAGCTCCACAGGTCATGCAGTATGATTTGAATCAAGGCCAAACCTGGATCGTTAGCTTTGCCGCATTTCCTTCTAATTCCACCCAGAAGAACATCATACTGTTAGACAGATCAGTAAATTAGACATCGACAACGTAACCCGACCGAACCCTCTGTAGTGTAGAGGGAGCGAGGGAAGTGTATGTTTATATTTGCAACAAGATTGTGTATGACTCCACCTGTAAGAGCTTCACTCCTGTAACACAGCTGAGCTTGTCATGTTGTGTCACCAATATAGGTATTAGTTCCTTTGTAGTGCAAAACAAAGTGTGTGTGTGTGTGTGTGTGTGTGTGTGTGTTCATTTGGAGCAAAACCAAGCCGAGTCGTCACCCTCTGTGCACTTCTGCTTGATTTCACCAACAGCAATGTCATTCTGTAACACCGCTGAACAAGTCTTGTAGTGTCATAAATATTTCCACACCCTGTAGTGCAAAGGGAGCGAGGGAAGTGTTTAGGAACTTGTTTTTGGAACAAGGCCAGTCTTGAGACTTTGTGATACTTAACTACATTTCTAACTGCAAAAACGTCATTAGTGTAATCCAGCTCGTGTTGTGTCACAAATTCAGAAAGAGGAGTAAGAAAAGTGTACATGTTGATTTGGAACAAAACCTAAACCTGAGTCATCACCCTGGCTGTGTTTCTGCTTGATTCCACCTACATTAGAGTCAGTCTGTTAACACGAATCACACATGCAGTGAGTAATTGTTCTGCAGTGTGAAGCGGAGGCTTGATTTTGTTTGAGAATGGGAACCGTTCCAAATCTAAATGTCTTCCTTCCTTTCGATTGTGTTTCAGTGTCCTGATTCAGCTTGTAAGCAGGACCTGCTGGCTTACCTGCAGAGAATCGCCCTGTACTGCCACCAGCTCAACATCTGCAGCAAGGTCAAAGCCGAAGTCCAGAACCTCGGAGGAGAGCTCATCGTCTCAGGGGTACGTTCCTGCAACATCAGCACCGACGCAATACATAAACAATCGAGACTCAGAGATTTGGACGGGCGAAAAGGCTGCTGCAGCTTTTTTATTCAACATATTGAATTGAATGTTGTTTGCATTGATTTTGAAGTCATTACCAGCTAAGCTAATGTTACACCGCATTGAAGTGCACACCCTAAGATGTGCTGAGGGAAGGTGAAATAAAACCCAGAGAAAGTCACCTGACTGTGCTGTCTTTTTTCTTTCAGCTGGACAGCGCTACTTCCCTCATCCAGGCTGCCAAGAATCTGATGAATGCCGTGGTCCTGACAGTCAAGGCTTCATACGTGGCTTCCACCAAGTACCAGAAGGTGTATGGAACAGCAGCGGTCAATTCCCCCGTAGTGTCATGGCGCATGAAGGTGCCAGAGAAGAAACCGCTCGTGAAGAGGGAGAAGCCTGAGGAGTGTCAGACCCGGGTGCGCCGAGGCTCGCAGAAGAAACACATCTCACCGGTCCAAGCCCTCAGCGAGTTCAAGGCCATGGACTCTTTTTAATTCAACAGGTGGCAAGAAAAAAAGTTTCCAACCCCTCAAACTCTTCAAACGCCTCCTGACTTTACCCGTCTTTCCCTCCTCTTTCTTTCCCATCTCCTGTTTGCAGCTTATCCCGTTCCACGTAGAGGAAAAGGTGTTGCCATGGATACTCTTTCTGGAGTGATCTGTACCACAAAACCAAGATACGTGGAAGAGAGGGGCATGTGTTTACTCTTGGAGATTCAGCGCCATTCCTGTGGTGTTTAGTTACCGGTGTTAATTACTGACTAGCCTGACTAGCCATATTTACACAGATGTTGCTATGGAGTCATTTTGCTGACATCCCTACTTAAAAAAAAAAGCAACATATTTAAAGCATGGGAATGAGATAACTACGCAAAGAGAATGAGATAAGTGAGTTATGGTCACCAAGAGGGAATGAGATAATTACATCATGCCCACGACTTCGTAACTCAAGGGAACAAGATCATCAAATCGCGGCCTCGTTCCCGCAAGTCGCAAAGTTGTGGCCTTGACTTAATTATCTCGTTATTTCAAGTTACAAATCCATGGCTATGACTTAATTATCTCGTTCTCAAGTTACGTTCCAATTGTCACAACTTAATTATCTCATTCCCTTAAGATCATGGCCATGACTTCATTTTCTTGTTCTCTGGAGTTACACTAGCATGCCCCTGACTTCTATATCTAGTTTCCTTGCGTTATAAAGTTACACCAATGACTTAATTAGCTCATTTCATCATGTTACAAATTCATGGCCATGACTTAATTATCTTATTCTTGAGTTACGAAGTTGATTTGATCTCATTCGGTCAAATTTAGTTGACATCATTTCCTTGAGGTCTGAAGTTGTGGCTACGACTTAATTAGCTTGTTTTGTCAAGTCGTGGTCACACTTTTTTTTTTTTTTGAGGGATGCCACACGAAAGAAAATAATAATAATATATTGGTGGTGTAAGTGAAAGCTGAAGCATCCTGAAGCTCCTAACTCTGACTGAACTTTGAAACTCAGTATGGCTTGTAGTGTTAGAAATAAGTTTAAAAAAAAAAGATAATTATTTGTCCTGATGATCAACGATCCACATATTCCACATGGTGACATGACGTACAAGGTTTTGCCATTTTATTTAATTATTATTGCATCACTAACTATTACAGCCTGGTTGGCCATGGTGTTGAACATGATACTAGAAACGGACCGAGTCGACTAGTTGTGTGGTTTGTGCAGAGAGTAAGTAGAATCCTGCATATCTTTATAGTCACAGTTCTCTAATAAACCTTGCAACTGTGTTACTGAGCCTGATTCTGGATTTCTTTACGCGACGATTATTTCTTCTTCCACTATTATGAAAGGTTCCAGTTTATTCCTCGTTGAAAGACTACAGGAAGTGTGAGCGCTCTTTATTTAGCTGAGAACTTCTCAGTAGATCAGGTGTGTAAAGATATAATCTGGCGTCTGGAAGTGTGCAGAAAAGTGTTCACTGCTATAAGAAAGTGAGAGGTCTTCACCTGAAATGCTGATTGAGAGAACTCCAAGTAAAAAACAGCTGTTTTGCAGGCGGCTCGCTGAACCAGCTAACAAAATCGTGACAACCTCCACATCAGCCAGGTCTCGTTACAGAGATATCGAGCTGATGAAACCCGAAAGCAAGCGAGTGCACGAAGGAGTGCGGTGTGACCTCGGGTGGAGTGCAGCGCGACTGAAGCCGCCTCCGCTATTCCTCCGGGTTTAGCACAGTGACTCGTACCTAATGAAACTCATTACAGCCGGATTACCCAGGAGGTCGCTGTGGCAATACTCCTACCTGCCATTTACCTTAATTAAAATCCTTCCTTTAAAAACCGCAGCTCTGCTCGAGGATGGGGGAATTAAAATGGGACCACGGCCAAGAACTCGTCAGGACCGGTTCTGTCATGATTATTAAGTTTTAGCTGTCATATAAATAATTGCGAGAGATTCAACAGTCTTTTCCATTCACCTTATGCTACAGTTACAACGGAGGCCTAACGGTAGTCAAGATCGGACTAATAAAGATCGGACACTGAACATGAACTTTTAGGTCTGAGCCCAAGTGCTGAATTTGTGCAGGCGTTCAATTCTAATAGTATGTTCTTCTTCTTTTTCATAAATTTTATATGGGAAGCCAATTTAAGGTACTTTTTTTGCATGGATTTAACAGAGTGATGGAAAATCTACAACCTACAGAGTCTACACATCAATATTTTGGCTATTTAGCACTCTAGAACCAACAACGGGATTTGGACATTAATGCTAATCCCTAAACACACAATTCTACATTCCTTTGGTTCATTAGGGTTTAGTGTTTATAATGAGATTCGTTTCCACCATGTTATATTTTCCGCCATTTTGAATTTAACCCTAACCCTAACCCTAACCCTTCTTCTCCAAAAAAGTTTGAATAAAATTTAGGTTATATTATTGTTCATTGGATTTTCTACATACAGGAAGGTTTATCTACAATAAACAAAACAAATATGACAGCAAACAGGAAGTGAGGAAGTTTCTTAGTGATGCTTTTTTAAGTCTTGACTCCAGATTGTTTACTTCATCAACATGACCTGATCTTCAGAAACATTTAGATTTTATCTGCAACTTGCTTTTAGCTCTAACCCTCCTTCATCACTAAATTAACTTACAACTCAGGACACACTTCAGGACTGAGGAGATTACGCTTTGAGGTTTCTCTCTAACATGAAAAACTGCAGTGTTTAATATTATTAAATTCAACAGACAGAAAAAAACCCGAGAACAGGAACTAGTTTCATGGACTATACACTTTTCTTTTTTTTTTTTTTTTTTTTACAAAGTATGCCGTGCCATTTAAAAAATAACAATCTGCGGCAGGTTCTGTGTTATCTGTGGTATCAGAGGAGTAAAACACTCTGGTTTTTTTTGTGAGAACAGTGCTAAGTGTAACTTCCTGTCATGTTTTATTACAGACACTGCCCACAACGTACTGCAGCATGAATCAGATTTGAATCAGCTTTTGAAAGTGGACACAAAGAGAAAAAACAGAGCATTTGAAGCTGATGTGAGATCATAAATACGCTTGAGGCCTGCTGTGAGTCTCTTCACGAGCCGTGCCATCTCACGCAAACGGAATTTTTGAATTGGCTCCTGCATATTTAATACCGAATGTGTTTCACAGATGTTTCTCTACACGGAGCCTACCTCATAAAAGTGTTTCAATTACTATTTCATCAAATAATACCTGATGCTGTTAGGACGATACGACGTGGCGCTCGCCACACCTGCTTTGATGTGAAAATGAACTGAGCTGTGCATTACACACGGGAGGAAAAGAGCACACATCATTAAACAGACAGGTGATATCAGTGTTGTGCACATGAGAAATCGTCTAGATGTTTAAATAAGCCGTAACGTGTGGCTGTGATATGATACAGAGTCATAAATGACTGATGAAGAAGAAGAATCTCAGATGATTTTTATGATCGTCATGTCTAGTTTCATCTCCATCGATTTTTTGCTGTTTTCCGAAAACCTTTGTAAAGCTTCCCGGGGCAGTTCCCCTCCCCTGCAGCAGGGGTCAGCGTTCACGGAATTCTGCTCAGAAGCTCACTTCCTGTGTACTTCCTGGTTTTACACTATATGGACACATGCTTTCCAAACACTCGTTTCTGAGCATTCCTTCTGAGCATAAGCTGCTCGGAAGATAAAAGAAAAGATATATGATGCAGGAGAAACAAAGCAGGATGAGTTAAAGGAATGGTTTAAATTCTAAAAGATTTGTTTCTTTCGAAAAGAAAAGCACAAAAGGCTTCCTGAAAAACTTCAGGTTTATGGCATTATCTTTAAAGATTCAAGCTTCAAATACTTTGGTCAAGCTTTGACCAAAGTATTTGACTTGTTTATAGTTTCTGGTGTGGATATGAGCTATGAAGCTAAAAAAAAATAAGCAGAAAGTAGCTGGTTTGAGCTTTAAGTTAAACAGAAAGGAATTTATTATTTCATGGCTAAAACAACGAAGTCCTAAAGTAAAGGAAATGTCCAACAGGAACTGAGACTACGGTTTTATTAAAGGTTTTACCAAAATAAGTAATCCATTGTATAGAAAATTTGCAGTGTCCTAGAAATCATGCACTACTGGTTTGTTTAAACTACTAGCATTCCTCACCAAGCAGTAGTACAGCATGACAACGCTAAACACTCCTCCAGTTTTTTTTAATGCTAACATAAAGCCACAGCACGCTTCACTTGTTAATAAAGTCCACAATGTAAACAGAGGTCCACCTTAGAAGGTCTCCCTGAGAAAAGAGCAAGCAATTCAGACTGAGCGGCTGTGAAGCACCAAATCAAACCGAGCTGTTGTTGTTGTTGCTTTTTTTCTAATTGGCCCTGAGTACAACCAAGATGCTGCTTCAGCTAGCGCTTTTAGAGAAGTTTTTAGAGAAGAGGAGTTTCACAGTGGTATAAGGTTATGTTTTCTGTGAAAAGATGAGGGAAGAGAAAAAAAAATATAAACCTAAAAACAGTGGTAGAAATCTAGCAGACTATTGGCAAAGCAAGAAATAAAAAAAAAACTAATGGAAGAAAACTTGAATTTCTTCAAATGTGATGCACCACTCCACTCTGACCTTAAAGAAAGCGAAAAATTCCCATGAGTGTCCGAGAGTGTTAACCCTTTAAAATGCTGCTGAATTCTGATTGGTCAGAAGAGCAAAATAAAGCCTGGTTAAGGAATGAGTGTTTATAGCTGTTACATCCTGAGTAAGCACAGGAACTAAGACATTTAAATGAATGGACTTTTCATCAGTAAAATCCACTAAAATTCTGTTTAAGGTTATCCAACAGAGGGGAAAAATAGAGTCCTGATTCATTTTAGATCAGACTCCGAGCCAGAATATCGTTCGTTTCTTTATACTGATAGAAAACGTTCACTAAATCCATCTGAACATCAGTGTCCTAGTAAAAAGGGTTAAATAAATAGTTAATAAATGGTTAAAATAATTAAGAATGCTTTTCTTTAAGGAAAAAAGAATTGTAGTTTTTAAACCACAGTGATGTAGTTAAAGAATCTCGGCTTATTATTTCTCTTTGCTTCGTCGTTATTTTCTTAAACAGCGCTTTAGTGTTGTAGTCCTTAAATATTATCCATGTTGTGTCATTGTGGTACAGTGTGTCATGTTTTATTTCTGACAAACGATGTTTAGCAAAATAGTTTTTCTTTTCTTAATTAGCATGTAAATGCGTCCTGTTTCACTTCGGAAGTTTGACTTTAATTACTTAAGACGTGACGGCTCCTGTGATCTGCTCTGGCATAACAAGAGCTGAAGAGGAAGATGTGGTGATGTAAATAAGAAGAAACGAGGATAAATTTCAGGTGAAGTTTTGCCTGCGGTCTTGTGATGACAGTTGCAGTGATTAACCGTGAACGTTCTGAAAGTGCACTTCCTTAGTGCTAAAGCTCCGGTTCGAAAAAAAACTCATACACCTGATGAGGGGAAGGAATTTTTACAGCTTTTCGTTTTTCACCAGAAGTGGTTCGATAAACTCTTTAAACATCTACTACTTAAACACTGGTGTAAGGAATACATTTTGCACTAAAAATATTGCCTGGTTTCCTGTGGAGTTAAATATCATGGATAAAAGTTCGCACTCTGGTAAATCAGACAGGTTGCACGTCAAAGCAATCAAACCACTCCAGAAATTCTGAGCTATATGAAGTAAGATATGAAATATAGCTGACAGGTTGGCAAGACGCAAAGAAACAGTGAAACAACTTGGCTAATAAAATCTCATGCTAACAGAAAGCACATGACAGGAAGCAAATTACAGGAATAGTGGACAGTGGTGGTTCAAGTGGTTAAGGCTCTGGGTTGTTGATTGGAGGATCAGGGTTCAAGCCCTTAGCACTGCCAAGCTGCCACTGTTGGGCAATTGAGCCTTAACTCTCTCTGCTATCATATCTGCCCCTATGTTCTGACCCCAACATCCCCAGCTGGTATGCATGAAGAAAAGAATTCCACTGTGCTATAATGTATGTGTGGCTATAATAAAGGCTTCTTGCCCTCAGTTCTTCATGGAAGCTTAGTGGTCAGAAGAGGTACTGCATGTAGCTGTGTGTAGCTGCTGAAGCTGTAGAAATACTGGATATATTTATCAATCGTGATCTTAACTCATTGTTCAAGTGTTTCACGCTGAAACGTCACAAGTTTCTACTTTTGGTGCTGGGAGCAAACCATCAGAAATCCAAGCATCAGGACAAATCACTCTAATCAGCTGGAAGCTTCACACACTGTTCCTGTAAAACTGACAGGTCTCCAAACGTACAGCTTACTACCCGATTACAGCAACGTTTGTCAATGTGATGTATTCCAGTAACAAAGAGATGCACTTCTTTATCAGTTTCACTGCGTTTCCTCCCAATCACTTCCTCTCAGGTCTGTTCTTATTGGTCAACACGCATTCTCCTGCTCAGTAATGAAATCTCTTAATTAAACCAAGATAAAGGTTACTGCCAATTAAGCTCTTAAGGCTCCATTTATTTTTCATCAGAATGAATATGGAAGCACAGCGTGTGATGTGCAAACAGCTCCTTATAATAATGACATTATCTCTGTAGGAAGCTGAATCCATCGAGGGGGAACTGCTCAAAAGTTATTGAAGCCGTCATATTACATGAGTCACTCAAGGCAAAGTGACAGACTCCGAACCCGGTGTTATACAAGCGCGCCAAAAATTGTTGTTGAACAGACTGCCCAGGTAATTGACGCAAGACTCGACAAACCCAAACTTCAAATTAAGGACTTGGAGCATCAGATAAGAAGTTGCTTAGACACGCAGATTAAATTTCAGCACTCGATCAATCTTCAGAGCTGAGCAGAAGAGGATATTAAACAAGAGTCTTATCAAATAAAAAGGGAAACCATTATCACCTTGCTTCCTTCTCTCTCCGACGATACACATGACTGTACAGATGTGAAAGAAAAAACTGCTCTAAAGCTCGGGCGAAAACTTCACATTAAATCTTTACCTTCAGGTCTGTTGATTTTTAAAGAGGAAACGTGTAGAACAAGTCTGAACTTTTAAACAATATCCAAAACCTCATCCTCAGACCCAGAAATCGACTGAAGGGCTTAAAGATGTTCAGAGAGTGTATGATGTAAAGTTCCACAAGAGGAACATGGACTCAAAACTGTGCATGAAAGTTAATTAATATTCCCTTAAATGAGTGAAATAAAGTTATGACTAAAACATCAACATTTAACCCTTTAATATATGTGCAATAAATTTTTTTAACACCGCTTCAGAGACCATGTCTCATTTGTTGAATTTGTGTTCTCCATGTACTTAGTTCCTTTTCCACAGAAGGAAAACAAGAAAGTGACCAATCCACAGCCCATTTCTGATGGGAACAAATTCCTCCAGCATGCTACCATGTTCTGTCCAAACATCAGTGGATCATCTGTCATATGTCTGGATTTTGAATTTGGTGGATTTGGGTTGTTCCGGATGTATGCTGAAGTTCCTGATTTTTAGAGGAATTTTGCTGTGAATCGGGTTCTGACTGATAAGATTGAAAAACTACACCAATGCATGCTCAGAATTGACTCAGTAGTGAGTCAAATCATATAACTCTGCTCATTAACCAATGAGTCAACTCGTCTGCTCCTAAAATGCTCACTGCTGATTTTTTTCTTTTCTCTTACGCACTACAGATGTTCACTAAAACAATAAGAATTCACAGCTGACTCCAAGCATACGATTCAAATAGCTGACACAATGAATCAAACGGACGACTCAGTGAGATGATTCACACAACTGAACCAGACAGCACACCTAAGTCAAAGATCCACCTCTTCAGAGAGCTGGAACAAACGACTCCATAAGCTTTACTCACTACTTCGATTTGATGGGTTGACTCAAAGAACCATCTCGCTTGCCAGCGACACATCATTAATGCTCAGCATTTATGCAAATAACCCAGGACTTAACACTCACAGAATCATCTGCTAAATAGTCCGACTGTTCTCAGAAATCCGTGGATGGAGCTGAAGAGCACACGGCTGTGCGAGAGCTGCCAGGAGCTCGGCTGTAATGAGCACGCAATTAAGAGTTTGTCTGTGAAGCAGGCCTGTGTAATTATGAACCTCGCTCCCTTAATGACAATGAAGCGCAATGGTGCCATAGCCAGCTAATGGAGATTGTTCCCTGTGGTTTAAAGGGATACTGGACTTTTTTTCTTTTTTTTTTTTTAAATGGAGTTACTGGGTTCTAGTCGGTTCATCACCAGATGTTTCAGAGCTTCCTCATGCATGTATTTGAAGTCACCTCGGGTGTTCGATAGACTGATGAGCGGCTATATCTTGTGTTCATCCAGGAAACATTTAGCACTTTATTCCCCAAATCAGAGCGTGTGATTTTGCCTCTGAGTGCAATGTTGATTTGTGATGGTGTCTGTTCTTTAGTGCTGTAATGCCCTGAAGTTTAAAGGGCACATGCAGGAGCAAGATACAGAAAAACAGACCGTCCTTTTTACACTGAGCTAATGGCCTCCGTCTGCTGCAGCGTCTTTAGTTCCGTCTTATGTACGTTTATAATGATGCTCTTCCCTGCAGGAGACGCAACCATTCCAAGCTCAATCCCGGCAAATTACTGACAAACACGAGAGGTTTAATCATGTGAGCTCATGCTTCTTAGATTTCTTCTATAGTGAAACTGTAGACGTCGGTCAGAAGGGGTTGATTCATTTTCTATAGCAGCAGCTCTGACGGTAGCACAGGTTTCTATAGTAACAGCTCATTCACGTAAACGACAGATGTTTCACATGACGAAACGGAGTTCTTGGAGTAAACAGATGTTTAACATTTTTAGAAGGAGAATGTCAAATTCATGTAGCGAGAGATGTATGTATGTATGTATGTATGTATGTATGTATGTATGTATGTGTGTATATATATATAATTGTGCCAGTTCATCTCTGGTGGTTTTGTCATGCTATACAATGTTAGATTTATAGCTCTTTATCTGCAGTTGGATAATTCATCAGACTTCAGTGTGAAAATCTCTATGCTCACCTCATTAAAAATCGTGAGCAAAGAATCATATAAAATGGCATCTATTTTGCAACATGAACTCCATCTAACTTCAAAAATCATGTTTACTGGCTGTATTTAACTTGATTTGACTGTATTTAGCCTATTTCCTTTGCTAACACTAGTCAAATTCTGGCTAATGGTGAATATTAGTTATTTACAGGATATTTTAATATTCATTAACAAACTCAAATCAATTATAGCCGTTTCAGAGAAATTATCAAATACATAAAAACATGACCGACTGACTAAATTTCATCAGTTAAAAATGATTTTTTTTTTTTTTTTACTTTGAGTACTTTTTTTTTTTTTTTTTTTGCTTCGTTTTATTAGAGTAAGATTTTGTTTCATTGTCTAAACTTCCACTTCTGTGTAATTTCTCAGCTCTTATTCCGTCCCCTGGATATCTCATTCATTCAATCCAATGCTGACTTTACATGTAAATCTATTTAATTAAAATATTACTCTACTTATTTAAAGTATCTCTATTTTGAGTATTAACCTTTAAAGCTAGTTCAGGAAGGGAACCATTTCGCTTACCTGGGGAACACATGGCACCAGGATGCACTATGGGAAGAAGGTTTTGCTTTGGGCAATGTTCTGCGGGGAAACCTTGGGTCCTGCCGTCCATGTGGATATTACTGTGACACGTGGCGCCTACCTAAGCATTGTTGCAGACCATGTACACCCTTTCATGGAAACGCTATTCCCTGATGGCTGTGTCCTCTTTCAGCAGGATAATGCACCGTGCCACAAAGCAGAAGTGGTTCAGGAATGGTTTGATGACCACAACAACCAGTTTGAGGTGTTGACTTGGCCTCCAAATTCCCCAGATCTCAATCCAATCCAGTATCTGTGGGATGTGCTGGACAAACCTCACAACTTACAGGACTTAAAGGATCGGCTGCAAAGATCTTGGTGCCAGATATCGGCTGCAAAGATCTTGGTGCCAGATACCACAGCACACCTTCAGAGATCTAGTGGAGTCCATGCCTCGATGGGTCAAGGCTGTTTTGTCAGCAAACGGGGGACCAACACAATATTAGGCAGGTGGTCATAATGTTGTGGCTCATTGGTGTATAAGGCAGCGGTCTCCATAAATGTCACGTCTTTTCAAGAACCTCACTTTCAGTAAAGGCCTTCATCAGACACCACAAAGTGACACACCGCTCAAACTCGGTGATGAACAGAGGGACAAGGACTCCTACAGCAGAGCATTAATTGAGAATGATGGACAGGAATATGAACACACGCGCGCACACACACACACACACACACACACTGCAGTAAACACCAGACATTATGTAATTAAAAGTTTAATCAAAGTATTGCTGACTAGCATAAATAAATAACAAATAGGATGAAGTTTATTTCAGAAAATGTGATGCTACTATGTAATTTATTTAAGGACTGAAACTGTTTCAAAGGATAAAAATAAAAACGTAATTTTTATAAAAATAATTTCGTACATCATTGCCTATGCATATCAGGAATGCATATTAATGAACGCATGCACTGCACATTGTTATAAACACACTGAAAATTTGTAATATCAGGCATTCGTCATATTTTGTGTTGAGTTTGACTTCTTCTACATATTTAACAAATATTTCAGGTGTCTGTCTCAAAACATCAACACCCCCCGCCACACCCTCTCTCCACTGCCCCATCCTGGGGGGGGGTTGGGGGGGGGGGGGGGGGCTGCGTAATAAAATCAAAAAGGAAAAACACTTTGTGGTCTGAAATATTCCACGATTTTGATATGACCCTGGGTCAAATTCTTTTTAATATTTCTGGCCCTGAATAAATTCCACAGATTTGATCTGATGAAATCAAAATGGACCGAAATGCACCTCTCAAGCAGGCAATTACTGGCTGCACTCTGACAGAATTTATTCATCACAAATATATAAAAATAAGCATCAGCCCTCACACTGTGTATCAGCAGAGCACAACTGAAGCTCTAACAGTGTAGAGCTAACAAGCACTCCAGTGCTGGAAACATCTGGAGTAGAATTCCAGAACAAGGCATTTGGCGTTTTTTAACAAAACACTTGATTATGGGGACGTTTCTTAAATATTGATGGAAGGAGTCTCCAGTGTCAGTGCTTTGTAACCAGAGTTTACACTTAAATGACTGTTTATAGCTCTGCTGTAGCATAAGAGAGAAGTTGCAAAGTTCTCAATCTTTGGAAGGAGTCTTTACTGTCAGTGCTTTGAAACCGTAACTTAAGAGTTTTCTGGCATCTTCAGGACCAGGATCATACATAAGTATTTATTACAACTAACCATTCGGACATGATGCCAACCCCATGTGGACTTTAAGAACAACAAAATTCGACTGTAGTTTTAAGCCAACTCCAATCAACATGAAGTTACTGGATAAAGATCAAACTTGGATTTAACTGGTGCAAGAATCTTAACCACTATACGCCACCTCAGGAAAGATCTCTTGGATTTCTTGCCATTCACTCAAACAAGCTGAATTTCCCCCAAAGTTTGTTTTTTGAGGCAATCAAACCATTGGACTTGTTGTTTGCGAGTCTTGAAATCTGGCAGAAGAATATGCCATCGCAGGTTCTCGACTATAGCCTCTCCTCAGGGTTGATGGGTTGATGTGATGACAGCTCACTCGAGTGTACGAAGGGAAGAAAGCTTCCAAGTCGACACACAGAGAGAAAACCTCACCTTCCGTGCATCTGGAAGAGGATTTAAATCTGACATGCTCATGAGACCAAAAAACCACAACTTTTTTTCCTCATTTCTGAGCTCAAGCTAGTTTAGGTGCATCTCAAATCCCATCAATACTCAATATACTGCTCTCAAACCTTCAGGGTAGTCGAGAGGTAAATCGTTAAAAAGCGCTGTCCTCCTTCCCCTTTCTTCTTCGTCCAGTGGAGAGTTTGAAGTGCTGCTGGATCGATACCCTCACAGAGGTCAGATAGGACTGGGAGATTTTTACTCTCAATATTTCTTTCAACTCAGGGGAAAAAAAAAAAATACAATGTCACTTCATGACAGTCTGAATAATCTTATTTATAGTCCTTCTACGATGGAGAAGATTCTGTGCCAGATACAATAGCAATCTTTTTAATATCTGATGAGGATAAGGACAACACTGAAGAGTGAAACCTTTCACTGTATTTGTAGTGAAAATATAATGAGCAGTAATAGTATCTTGTACATATAAATAAAAACACATGTTATGGGTTTACATGAAACAGAATCTACTCCATAACCTTCTAAACAATTTTCTACGTTTCTTCTGCTCTCACACACTTTCTCTCGAAGCAGACGGGATCCATCTGAGTCAGCAGGTTTCTTCTTATATCTTGCTGAAAATAAATACCTGACGTAGAATGTCCATCATCCATATGTTCATCTCGGATGTCGCATGAGTTTGCTGAAAGTGTATGGCTGAAAGGTTTGCAGCCATTTTAGTGATAGTTCTGACCATGTGCTTGCTCATGTTACAGTACGTTGATGTGCTCTGCTATGTTGATGGCTGTAAAGACTCCAGGTCCGATTGTTTTATTACAGACCTTGTTCACTAAACCTAGATTTCATTGTTGGTTCTGAGGTTTAAAGCAAAGAATAGATCCCACTTCCTGTCAGGAGATCTCTGGTTCTGTAGGCTCAACTTTGAAATGTTAAGAGAACCTTTATTAGTCCGGGATTGGCCATTCACTTTGAGATGTAAAGGTCAGCTGTGTCAGGCACTGGGCACCAAGAGGAAGGCTGATTTTTGAGTGCTGTAATTAGAAGATTGTATTTGCACATTTATATTCAAGGAGCTCATTCTTTACCTTTCAGATTATTTCTACAAGAGTGCATGAGGGCTTCCTTTCCAAGGGACCAATTAGTTATAGGGGGAGATATGAGACAAAGTCTGCCAACTCGTGCTTAAGTCTTGTCTCCAATAATCCAGGCAGAAATTAACGCTCCATCGTGCCGGTTGGTGCCGATCGTCTCTGCTCAGATGAAGGAAAAAAGACGATTTCTGTGCACAGGATATTATTATTATTATTATTATTATGGCCAGCTCTGTCTCACTGAGCCACAATGTCAGAACCTTGACAACTACTTTTTTGAGGGAAGTGAATCATCGAGAGAGGAAAAAACGAAAGAGAAATTTCGGCACCCTCACTGTGCCCTAAATGAGCCTATTGTGGTGGGCTGTAATGAATTGACCATCTCCACATGAGGTTCCTTTCTGTTCTGCCTCTGAGATAAAGCTTCATTGTGTGAAAGGCCAAAAGTGGAGTATTACTCCTGCAGTTTCAAGGCAGGTCTGAGAGCCCTCAGAGACAGATGAGGTGAGACATAGGATGATAAGAAAAGCAAAATGAAATGAGAAAAGCCAGAACAGCAACACAAGGAGATCCACAATTGCGATGGATCCGAGCAGCGTGATGTGAAGGACGCTGAAAGATGTCCCCGTAAGCATGGATGTAATGACACACCTCCACGATGAAGCCATTAGATTTACACCAACAACACTCGTCAGCACCATGCCGTGAAGTGCTCCTCTTACGGAACTTATGGAGGAAAAGGATCATTAAAGAACACGATCTACTTTTTTATAAGTTTCACCTGCTTCACTTTTTATCTCTTTCTCTTTAAAACTAATTTATTGTCTTCGTTCCTTATATATTCACACACAGAAATAAAAGAAATTCCAAAGATAATTGTAAAGAAAACATTCCCATCTAATAAATAGAATGATCAATAAGAAAAATGGTTTTTGTTTATTCTGTTTTTTTTTTTTTAACTTTATGTAAATATTAAAACTAAATATTAAAGCTAAACAATATAAAGAAAGTTAAATATTATAAATATTTTGTGAAGATTATTCTGCTCTGGTGTACAAATTAATTATTTAATTGTTTTTTTTTTTCTATTTAATGCTCTTTTGCAGTCTGAAAAATTAATTATTTAAATAATAAATTAAACAATATATTAATAAATAAATATGAAGATATAATGTGAAGGGGGGGGGGTAACCTGATTCTGTTGCTTTGCAAAAATAACTGCATTAATGTCCAAATTCATGTTTAGTGACTGAATGCAGTAACAAAAGTGTACTTTGACACAGGATGGGGAAAAAAATCTTTGTATTTGTTATTTATTTTTTTTAATTAATGAAGGACAATGTTTCTAAATTAACATCAGACATGTTAAAATAAATTCCACACACTTTTCCATTCATAATAAACTTCCTGACCTGGAAAATACAGATATGAGAAACAGGGAGTGAGAGAGGAAGAGAGAGAAACTGTGATGAAATGATGGGTGTATTATACAGCTGAACAGCGAGAGCAGCATCCAGATAACCTTCCACTACAAACTGACCACCAGACACTACCAGACACTTAATGACCTTCATAAATAACTCCACCTTATTACTGACCTGAGTGTTCCTGTGTGCAGCTTAAAACCTGGACAATAAAACAAGCTCTAACTGCACAAATAAATATGAGTAGAATAACTGGGAACAGGACGGTTGTAAAGCACCTCAATCTCCCCTGAGGGGCAGTAATTAATTCACTCAAGAACTTTTACAGTCTTAAAAAAAAAATACTGATCTCTAAATTGCACAAAGCAGAACCTCGGGCGTCAATTTAAGCCTAATAAAACGCAGATTTCTAAAAAGTGCTGGTGTTCAGATATGATGAAGCTTTAGAGAAGCTTTAGTTTAGAGGTTTGTGTGGAAGGAGTCTCCAGTGTCAGTGCTTTTGAAACCGAGGTAAAGCTCAGGGGTAGTGGTGGTTCAACTGGTTAAGTCTCTGGGTTGTTGATTGGAAGGTCAGGGTTCAAGCCTCACTTTTGGGCAATTGTGCAAGGCCCTTAACCCCTCCTTGCTCCAAGGGGGCTGTATCATAGCTGCCCCTGCGCTCTGACCCCAAACTCCCTCAGCTGGGATATGCGAAGAAAAAAATTCCGTGGTGGTGATAAAGGCTTTGTGCCCTCAGCTGTAAAGTTTTCTCACATCTTTACTAACTTTCACAGCATTCACTTTAACTTCCATGCCGAGTTCACTCGCATTTCCAAGACTCCCTCCCAGCATCATGGTAGTCCACCTCGGCGCTGACCCATTTCAACACCCTGCGTTCTGACCTCCGAGAACATTCTGAACGTTCAGAGTTCTGAACAAGCTGCTAACACACTGCTCTGATGAAGCCATTAATTAATGAGTGATGTCATGTGGAGTCTTCAGTCAAGATGGAAGCTCTTCCACTTCCTCTGACAAAACGACCTTTACATAGCAAGACAGCATGCAAACGAAGGCTCATGAATACGTAATGCGGGCGTATCGGTGAGATGTTGCAGCACTGCCACTGGGGAGGTTTTACATCTACATTGGAAATGTAAGGAGCTACTGGATCTTTTAATTTCAGGTATAATAACTATGTCCTTGATGGCTTAGCTCAGGGTGGTTACAGCTACAGTGGTGAAATGTGTGTAGCATTCCTGGGCTAATCTTCTCCATCTATATCAATTGTTTGCTAGATCAGGGAAGATGAATCATTTCGCATATGGCACAGCTGCAGCGAACCAAGGGTGGTGGTGGTGGTGGTGGTGGTGGTGGTTGTTTACTTGTACTACTATTTAAATGTTACTAATCCATTGTTAACCCTTTTTATTATAATTTATTTATACATTTAGCTGGCAAATTTTGATTTGTCATATAACATTTATCTGAATTTTTTTGAACACCAAGAAATCACTTTTCTTGGAATTTAATTTTTTTTATGTTTTTTAGTTGAAAAACTGTGGTGTGTTATGGAGGAAAAAAATGTCAGGGTGGAAATGGTAGCTTTGTTTCTTCACACCACTGCACTCTATTTTCCTATAACAACATGAAACACAGTGCTTTATTCCCTACACATTTTACTTTAACAAGTCGCGTAATCATGTATACGTGTGGGGAAGTTTAAGCTTTACTCATCTTTACCTCATGTGTAAACGTATCTCCAGACCTGCCCTTGTGTAAGTTCACCTCCGAATTGCTCTATATCCCCCCAAAAAAGATATGTTTTTAACAAACTTATTCGCTTTGATTTTGGAAAGCGCCCTAAAAGTGTCAGAAATCATATCACAAAACACAGAGTGAGGTAATAAGACCATCCTGAACTTTTTCTCACTCACACTTCTAACTGCCTCAGCTCCCTGTCGGCACTCCAAGGTCATGCCAGTCTCTTAAAATGATTTCAGGGGTCAGCGAGTTCACTTTGCTTCACCACGACTCCAGGGAACAGAAGTGGAGGGGGAAAAAGTGTCTGAGTGAAACACTAAATCAAGATTACAAGACTGTTCAAGATTTCATTAGATGGGTTTTTTCAAGTGTGTCAGTGGTGGCAGGGTGGTGTTGACTTCCTGACCTCCTTCACCTTTTTCTTAACATCTCCTCCAAATCCCAGGACAGGTGCAGAAAAACCAGTACAGACCACTAGAGAGATGAAGGACGTGACATCTGAATGTCAGGATGACTTTGCTGGATTTTATACAAATTAGAAAATAAAGAAAATGTTCATGTACAAGCCTCTAACTCATCACAACCTTTTAAAACACGTCCACTAGCCCTGCTGTAATTCATCATAAACCTTTGCCATATGTACCTGTGCTAGCTTAGCCATGCCCAAACTACTGTACAGCCTCTAGCCTAGCCGCTAACACATCAAAACTTCAACTCCTCCTACAAATGTACCTCAAGCTAGCCTTGGCAACAACCTCTGAACCCTTCAAAACCTGTCCACATAAAACTTTTAAATACCAGAACGAAACTAAATCTTATTCTTTATACGTTTTAGTGACCAAAAGCCCCTTGATGGTTCTGCATAGAACTTACAAAAGCATCCTCACAGTTCCATTCAGCTCTTGGAGTAAAAGCCAATTCAGTAAAGTTGAAGGAACATGAGATGTAAAACATCTGCACTTGCTTCAGTTATGTCTGCTTTGTGCCAACTTTATCTAGTTGAATTTTGACCTGTGAACTGTTTTTTATTTATTTTTATTTTTTTTCCCAACAGTACTGCAAGACTCAATTAAATGTAAAACAAAAAAGATCAACTGCTGCCTTTCAGCTTTACAGTAAAGTTCAAAATCCAAAACAACTGGAATTAAAGAGAACAGATAAGTTTACATAATTTAATAAGAAGATCCTGTTTTACTCCGTGGAATCCTATTAGTGCTTTTAGGATCTCTGAGAACCCTACAACAACAGAACCTGGTGGAACTCGTCAAGGAATCCTAGAACCCTTGACTAAATCCCTTAACTGGGAACCAGCATAAAATCTGTGCATGTCTGTAAAGCTCAGGATTTATCCCAGTATGGGTTTAAGGAGGAAACTTAAGTCATTATTTACCTTCTGTGTTGAAGTCAAGACCGTCAGGTCCGAGTCCAGATGGGGACAGAAGAGGGTCAGGTCCGAGTCAAGACGGGGCCAGAAGATGTTTGTGACCAATCTGAGCCAGAAATATTTCATATGCTGGTTTAAACAATGTTATCATTGAATAAATATAAAACAGAATAAAAATAAAAATAAAACAATGCCACATCCTCAGTTCTGAATGTAAATACAACTTTATTACAATTAGGTAACATGGAGCATAAAGCACATGCCATGAAAATAAACTTAAACTGCTTTTCAAACGTTTAAGCTAATACGCACGATTACATTCCAAGAACTTTAGCCAAACAAATTACAGTATTATACAATAACTGAAATAAGACACTTGTGTAGGAACACTCAGTGAAGCTACACTTTTATTCTGTTTGTAGAATTTCCGGGTCCTGATCTCATTAGCGGTCAAGAAACTCCAGAAACTGAATAATCACCTGTAAAGTCTTCTCCTGTGTGTCTGAAACAGACACTGATCCTTTCTAAAGCTACAAATACCATTCAGTCAAGAGCACTGACTATTTATTTTTTTTCTCCTTTTGCTTGTTACAGTCAAGTTTGTCAACATTTAACCAAATAAATTGTAGCACACGCACAGCATAGCCGGTTGTCACTTTATTGCAGTTTATTGATGCGCTTGTTTATGGTCATTTGAGACATAACCAACTGAGTATAGGTAAATATTCGATGGACAGGGTCATTTGGACATTTGTTTGTGTGTTTGACCGTTTGCGTGTAAAGTCATGACAAGAGAACTCGTTACTCGCACACGGTCTGAAAGGTGGTTTTCTGTGCATGCGAATGCCGAATTGAGTTCTCCCTCACAGCCTATTGTGCTTAGAACAACTCCTTTTTAATCTCAAATTTTTTAGTTTCATCCATCTAAGTGTGTTTATCGCACTGACGTTACATTTTAAAACGTAAAACCAAGATGATAAAACAATTTTTCTTACCTTTCTTTGTGCTTTCTCTCAACATGTCAATGGAAGTTGGAAGTTTTTTTTTCTCTTTAATTCAGTAATGGTGTCATTTGTAGAATTCGCACTGAGCTGTGTGTTTGTTAACGACTTACTGTAGATGAACTGTTTGTTTTTCATCTACATGAACTGAAAAACTGACAAAGTTGATGTTTTCCAAACCAATACTGTGTAATACAAGTTCAAAGTCACGCGCAAAAGATGGTGACCAATCATTGGTCGAGCGATTTATCTTATTTCGGTCGATAAGTAATTGGTTAATATTGGCTGTCAATCAAGTTGTCGATTTAGTGAGATACATTTAGGGAAAATAAGTGAAGGAGAAGAGGAGGAAGAAGGAGAGAATTTTTTTTTTTTTTTTTTTTTTTTAAAGAAACTCTACTAGAATCTTAAGTATGATTCTACATTTGTTAGGGTCCGAGTCCAGGTCTGGTCTCACGTACTACAACACTTGCTTTTATAATGAATCATTTGACCATTGAGGGACATTACTTTTAACAACTTTTCAAGCCCTAATGGAAAGAAAAATGAAAAATTATTCATTTAATCATCTTAGAGTAGTTGAATGTAACCCTCTTGTCATTTCCTCTCACCCCTCTGCGGGCAAAAGTCATTTAGCAGATTTAACAGTTTACCCATCACAAGATCTTTCTTTCCCTTTCCTTTCAGTAGACCTGCTCCATTCAGGACATCAAACACAATGGCATGAAGGAGGAAAGAAAAAAGTTTGGATTTTTGTAATCGCTGTAGACTTTGATGTGTTTTGGAGATCAGACATGGCACTGATGTGATCTGAGGCAGCCTCTCAAAGGACAGTGTAATTGGACAGACATGGGGACTACGCACTTGACTGGCGAGGTCAGCACAAACGAGCGAAGGCGAGATCGACACACAGATCTATCGGGCCGATACGGGACGGCGCTGCTTATTTGTGTCGCTTTATAAAGAGGTGTTTAAAGCATTTTATAAAAGCACCAAGCAGCCAAACATCAGGTTGTTGCATCAATGCTAGCTTTCACCTGGGAACTGCTCATGAAAAGGGCTCTGATTTCTTTAAGGTTCAGTCTGTTTCAGAGGGAAAGCTAGAGGGCAAGACAAGCAACTGCTCAGGGCTCCGAGTCACATGGGGCCTCCAGACAGCAAACTAAAGAAGTGCAGAAGTTCAGTCACTGTGGATGTAGTAATAATAGTGGAAACATCTTCAGTGTTATTGTGGACTGGATAAAAAAAATCATTTATCGTCCTCATTTTTTCAATTAGTGGTCATTTAAAGCAATTTTTATTATAAAAATGAACACTAATTTAGATTAAACATTCAATTCAGTTTTATTTGTATAGCACTTTTAACAAAGAGCAATGTCTTAAAGCAGCTTTACAGAACATAAGAAACAAACATACAGTCCTAGTTGTTAGACAAAATTTTCCCTAGTGAGCGAGCCTGAGGTGACTGAGGCAACTGTGTCAAGAAAAACTCCCTTATATGGTATTAAGAAGAAACCTTGAGAGGAACCAGACTCAAAAGGCAACCCATCCTCATCTGGGGGACATCGGAGAGTGTGATATTGACAATGTCCTTTCTGCATTAGTTGTGTGATGCAGATACAGCATGTGTAGAATGTTATGTGTAAATTAATTAGGAGGTTGTTGTCGTCCACATAGGGTTGGCAGAGTTGCTTTGAATACTCCAGTCCTCACAAAGCAGAACCCGGGTGGAGCTGGTCCATCTCTGGAGGCCACTGGAGCTGGCACAATCTCTATATATCTCGGGATGGGTAGAAGAAGGGAAACAAATGGAAAGTAATTAGCGTAGCTGCTGTTCATAATATTAGTAGGCACTAGATGATGTGCATTTAATCAGATGTATTGGAGCACAAGGTTATGTGATGTATTAAATTGTATGCCTGGCTAAAGAGTCTTTAGTCTATGTTTGAACTGGGAGACTGTATCTGAGCCCCGAACACTGTTCCAAAGTTTAGGAGCTAAATACGAAAACGCTCTACCCCCTTTTTGTATATTTTGATATTCTGGGAACTACCAGAAGTCCAGAGTTTTGAGATCTTAAGGAGCATGATGGATTGTAACGTGTTAGAAGACTGGTGGGATATGTGGGAGCTAAACCATTTGGAGCCTTGTACGTAAGTAGTGCTAGTTTATCATCATTGGAGCTGGGTCGCGGGGGCAGCAGTCTAAGCAGGGATGCCTGGACTTCCCTCTCTCTAGACACTTCCTCCAGCTCTTCCGGAGGTATCCCGAGGCGTTCCCAGGTCAGCCGAGAGACATAGTCTCTCCAGCATGTCCTGGGTCGTGGAGGAGCAGGGGTTCTGGTCCGAGCTCCTCCCGGGTGACAGAGCTCCTTACCCTATCTCTAAGGGAGTTCCTCGCCACCCTATGAAGGAAACTCATTTCGGTCCCTTGTATCCGGGATCTTGTCCTTTCGGTCATGACCCAAAGCTCATGACCATAGGTGAGAGTAGGAACGTAGACTGATTTGGTAAATCAAGAGCTTTGCCTTCTGGCTCAGCTCCTTCTTCACCACAACAGACCGGTACATAGACCGTGTTACTGCTGCCGCTGCACTGATCCGTCTGTCAATCTCACAATCCATCCTTCCCTCACTCATAAACAAGACCCTGAGATACTTAAACTCCTCCACTTGAGGAAGGAACTCCCCTCCAACCTGGAGGGTGCAAGCCACCTTTTTCCGGTCAAGATCCATGGCCTCAGATTTGGAGGTGCTGACCCTCATCCCAGCCACTTCACACTCAGCTGCAAAATGCCTCAGTGCATGCTGTAACTCCTGGCTTGAAGAAGCTAACAGGACAACATCAAAAAGCAGCAATGAAATTTTGTGGTCCCCAAGACGTACTCCCTCCAACCCCTGGCTGCGCCTAGAAATTCTGTCCATAAAAGTAATGAACAGAACCGGTGACAAAGGACAGCCCTTCTGGAGTCCAACATGCACTAGAAACAGATCTGACTTACAGCTGGCAATGCGAACCAAGCTCCTGCTCTGGTCATACAGAGACCGAACAGCCCTTTACAGAGGGCCACAGACCCCAAACTTCCAGAGCACCTCCCACAGAATGCCATGAGGGACACAGTCAAATGCCTTTTCCAAGTCCACAAAACACATGTGGACTGGTTGGGCAAACTTCCACGAGCCCTCAAGCACCCTGCGGAGGGTATAGAGCTGGTCCAGTGTTCCACGACTAGGACGAAAACTGCATTGTTCCTCCTGTATCCGAGGTTCAACTAATGGTTGGACTCTCCTCTCCAATACTCTGGAATAGACTTTCCCTGGGAGGCTGAGGAGTGTGATCCCCCTATAGTTGGAACACACCCTCCGGTCCCCCTTCTTAAAAAGAGGGACCATCACCCTGGTCGCCCAGTCCAGAGGCACTGTCCCTGACTGCCAAGCTATGTTGCAGAGACGTGTCAACCAAGTCAGCCCCACAACATCCAGAGACTTAAGGTACGAATAAGGCCAAATCTCATCCACACCTAGTGCCTTGACACTGAGGAGCTGCTGAACTACCTCAGTGACCTCAGTTTGGGAGATGGATGAATCTACCTTTGAGTCCTCAGCCTCTGGTTCCTCTATGGAAGGTATGTCAGTGGGATTGAGGAGATCCTCGAAGTATTCCTTCCACTGTCCAACAATATCCCCAGTCGAGGCCAGCAACTCTCCACCTCCACTGTAAACAGTGTTGGCAGAGGCCGTCCGATAGTCCTTCTGCACCCGAGACCCGGGCTGCAGCTCGCTTGGCCTGCCGGTATGCCTCAGCTGCCTCCGGGGTCCCCTGAGCCAACCAGGCTTGATAGGACTCCTTCATCAGCTTGACAGCATCCCTTACTTCCAGTGTCCACCACTGGGTTTGGGGATTGCCGCTGTGACCGGCACCAGAGACCTTATGGCTACAGTCCTGGATGGCTGCATCAACAATGGAGGAGGAGAACATGGTCCACTCAGACTCAATGTCCCCAACCTCCCTTGGGATCTGGTTGAAACTCTCCTGGAGGTGGGAGTTGAAGAACCCCCTTACAGAGTTCCCAACAGACCCTCACAATTCATTTGGGTCTGCCAAGTCTGTCCGGCATCCTTCTCTGTAACCCGGATCCAACTCACCACCAGGTGGTGATTGGTTGACAGCTCCGCCCCTCTCTTCACCCATATGCAGGGATAGACATAGAACAGGGGTTTATTCAAAATAGGAACACTCATACACAGGAACACAGGGGAAGAAAACCAAACACTGAACAAAGACTCACAATAACGACAAGGACTAGCAACAAACACAGGCACGACAACCACTATAAATAGGGGTAATAATCATAGGAACACAAGGGACAGGTGAACAGAGGCGGGAACAGGTGGGGCTAAAATGTCAACACAAAACACACATGGCACAGAGAAACACAACCCCTGCTAGAAGCCCCCTAGTGGCCCAACAGTGAACTTTGCCAACCATGACAGTACCCCCTCCCCAAAGGGGCGGATCCTGATGCGCCAACCCGTACCCATTCCCGAAAGTCTGGAAGGGCTGTGGGACCAGTGAGAACCAGGAAGGAGTGAGGAGCACGGTGAGGTAAGTGGGGGGAGCGAGGAGCACGGCGAGGCAAGGCCAAAGGGTCCCAAGCGATGTCCACAGCCCAGCTGGAGCAGAAAAAAACCCCGGAGGGAGGGAGGGAAACATCCTCCCACCAGAGCCCGAAACCAGGCTGCATCCCCACAGGATCAGGAAAAGATCCATGGGAGAAAAAAAATATCCCAAAGAAACAGGTGCGGCCGGTAACATCCTCTGCCAACAAGTAGTGAGGCAGCGTCCTCCCCAGAAAACAGGAAGTGGAGCGAGCGTCGGCAAAACAAATCAGGTAGGTAACATCCTCCACTGACGAGAAGTGAGGCGGCATCCTCCACGGGAAAACAGGAAGTGGAGCAACGTCCCCCACAGGGACAAAAGCGGAGCAGAAACAAAAAAAGTTCAGAAATATCAGTTCCAAAAAATCCGTAGGTGCTTGGCTAGGCTATCCCGCTGGGTCTGTATAGTTGTGGCTAGTCCTTCTGTCATGTACCGGTGGTACCAGGCGAGAGGGAGCTGACCCATGTGCAGGGATAGACATAGAACAGGGGTTTATTCAAAATAGGAAAACCAAACACAGAAGAAAGAAAAACAATAACGATGAGGACTAGCAACAAACATAGGCACAACAAATAAATAGGGGTAATAATCATAGGAACACAAGGGATAGGTGAACAGAGGCGGGAATAGGCGGGGCTAAAACGTCAACACAAAACACACATGGCACATAGAAACACAACCCCTGCTAGAAGCCCCCTAGTGGCCAAACAGTGAACTTTGCCAACCATGACAAATATTGGGGTTATATGATCATATTTTCTTGACCTGGTAAGGACTCTGGTGGCTGCATTTTGGACTAATTGTAGCTTGTTTATTGATGATACAGGACAACCACCTAGTAATGCATTACAATAGTCCAGTCTGGAGGTCATGAATGCATGAAGTAGCTTTTCTGCATCAGATACAGATAAAATGTTCCTAAGCTTGGCAGTAGTTCTGAGGTGGAAGAAGGCTGTTTTTATAATATTGGAAATATGATTTTTAAAGTTGCTGTCTAATATTATGCCCAGGTCTTTCACTGTTGAGCTAGTAGTAATAGAACATCCTTCCAAGTACAAGTTGAATTCTGAAAGCTTTTGTGTACTGGTTTTTGGACCAATCAGTAATATCTGTCTTATCAGGATTTAGTAATAGAAAATTATCAGTCATCCAGTCTTTAATATCTTTAACACACTCTGTTAATCTAGACAATTTAGATATTTCATCTGGTTTTGATGATATATATATATATATATATATCATCAAAACCAGATGAAATCACACTTTGCTGCACAGATAACATCAAGTACAGAGCTATTGCACCTTATTACTAAGTATCTGTTACCAGGGAAGTGTCATGTCTTTAGCTAAAATTAGCTTTTAGCATAAAGATTCAATCCTTAAAATAAAAAGATGCACCTAAAACTGTTTTAATGATGAAGGATGTATGCTGAAGATATACTGTTGATGATAAAGCTCCTGTCATTTCCTTAATCAATGAAAAATAAATGTTTGGTAGCTTTGTTAGGTTTTTTTTGTGGTTACTGTATGAAAACGTTTTCAGCTCCCAGTTCTTTGAATTGACCTCAAAAGTTCTATATATGACTCCAAAAAAAAAACAGGCTTTTACGGAACGTTCATAAAGTTTTTAACATGCTAGAAATGTCTGAGGTCCAAAGAGCCCTTGAGAAACTCTTTTTTTCCCTTTCAATGTGGCAGCAATAAAAAGCTAAATTAACAAAAGAGAGCTTCCTTTCAGTTATTTATGGGCCGAGCATGGCAGCGTTTGAAGCACACGGCGGAGGAGGAACCCGTGTGTATCAGGTTATGAACAGAATGAGACATGTTTGATGTCGCATCATAGAGAAGCTTGCACTCTTCTTAATTCCCAGTTAATCATGGGCTTTTATTGATTTTCCACTTTCATCCCTTGCTTTTATTGATTTTTCTCTAATTTCTTTAAAGTGTTCCTTTTTAACCACTCAGCACTTTCAGGAACTTTGGACCTGCAGACAAGACCTCACTATTCCCTCAGGAGCGTAAATACACAACACAATTTTCCATAACGCTAAGCATGAGAACCATGGCCTGATTCCAGCTCCGGAGAATTAAAGACTTCCCCTAGACACTTGCTCTTAGGACAATAAATACAAACACTTTTTTTTTTGGGACATTTCCAAAGTTTCCAAGTGAACCTTCTTTCATCCAAAGAAGTGTGACAGTGACAGGACAGTGTGTTCAAATGGTTTTGATGGTTGAAGTTTTCTCTTCATGTCTGAAGGAAACAAAGCAAATGATCAGCATCTTCAATTAATTACATTTTTATTTTGTTTAATTATTTATTTTATGTTGGAATACTGCAGACCGGGAACACCACACAAGAGCTGCAGTTTTGGAGATGCTCTGATCCAGTGGTCTAGCCATCACAATTTGGCCCTTCGTCAAACTCGCTCAAATCCTTATGCTTCTAACACACATGAGGAGATCAGTCTTATTCACTTCACCTCTCACTGCTCACAGTGTTATGGCTGATCGGTGTATTATGTCTGTATTTTACATGAATTTATGAATCGTTAATGTAGCCGGTTACAGTGTGTGCTTCATCAACTTTGTGCTAACTTCCTCCTTCATCTTGCTCACACTTTTTACTTAATTGTCCTTACAGCTTTGCCTCGGAACGCTACTGTAACTCTGCAGTTATTTAACTCTTTCTGATGGGAAGACGGTGATGCAAGCTTTTCCCTTTTTTATGTCATACTGTGTATGGTTATGTATAGGGCAAATATATAATTAGAATTTGTGTGAAATCTCATGAGGATGTTGGCGCTGATGGGGAAATATAAATCTAGAATTATACATTTAGGCAAAGTAAACACGAGTCTGCTGGAACACACCAGCATATCAGGTTGAAGTGTGAGCTTGGGGTTTGATTTCATTCAGGGATTTGAATAAACCTGATCACTTCATGTTGGATGTATGAACGTTAACATTACAATTCGATCACATTTAAGTTTAATAAATTCAGCTTTTTCTTTCAGTGTCTGTGTGTGGGTTGTGCTGTTAGTCTGGAATATTGATTATTATTCAGTTTCGTCGTGCGTTTTTATTTCTTGCATACAGATCCGAATGCTAAGATCTGAAGCTAATCTGAGCGCAGATTATGAGGTTAAAAGTTGTTTTGTTTTTTTTTCTTTAATAATTTGCTGTAGAGATCACACACTGCTACATCATTACCAGCTGATATGGAAGAAGTGGCTCAGATATCAACATGGACATCGACAGACTTCCAGCAGATCCTCTTCTCACGTAACCCGTTTGTAGATGACCTTTACAGTCTATGGTCTGTTTAGAACCGGCTGTCTATATATGAGCTGGAAAAATAAAACCCTCCATTTTTTTTTTTTGAAAGTCGTATCCTTTCTTTCTTTCAGGAAACAATACGTGAACTTTTTGAATAAAGAACTTTTACGTGATCCCATTCTTTTCTCTTCAGCATCTCTTTCTCTGGAGTTAATGGGTAGCGCTGCTGAAAGCCCGGCATCTGGCTCAGCATTCAGGGAAGTTTAAAGCTGGAGTATTTCACTCTGACGCTGACCTGCATCACAAAAACCTCTCTTATTCATCTCTTGCATCTCTCACCGAACTAAGATTGCACAACTTGCCCTGCTCCAGCATGAGGAACTCTTTATGGTCACTTTCATTCTGTAAAGCACTGACCCGTGACAGTATCGCCGTTAAGCGAGGCTCCATAAAAACCTTCTAACCGTCGACTTCCTGCTGCGTTTAAAATAAATGAATCCTGGAATGTTTAAAAATATCTAGATGTATGAATGACCTCAAATCCAAATCAGCTCAAATTATTACAAGTGAAAGCTTTCATCCAGAAGGATTTTTATTACGCATGCATGCATGCATGCATGCATGCATGCATGCATACATACATACATACATACATACATACATACATACATACACTGGGCCTCATTATATCTCTCCACGTTCAGTAGAGGTTGTTAATTATGTAACGCAGTGACGATGTACAGCATATGGAACATAAGAGAAGCATCTGTTAATTATTGTTCAACACACTTTCACTTTTTTTGCTCCACAGCTCTACGTCTATTTAATATAATCGATGTAGAATGACAGCATATACTCTTCGAATTTGCAGGTTTAATACTCAACCTGTCAGAAAATTCATGAGAAACATATCGGAGTCGGAGGGGGAAAAAAAGAAATGAGAGGAAATTTAATTGAAAATGATGTAGAAGATGCTCCGATGCTCACGCATTCGATGGATAGAAATCGATCCAACAATCACAAAAAGACTCCTGAAGGATCTGACTGATGTTCTAGCAGCTATAAACAATCCTTCCTACATGGGCTGCTCTTTATTTCTGGCATATAATGTACATATCTTTAACCATCACATGACTATAAGCATACCTAATATCTCTCTGGACTATCCATGACCCAGGGTCAGCTTTATGCTCAGGTCTTCAACATTTCTGCAGGAAGGAATTAGTGTCAAGTCTATAATGATCTCAAACTGCAATGACCTGTTAGTTCCATGGTTGCACTGTTCCACGTGACTATAAACTGTTGTAACTGTAGAAAGTTCATATTTACATTTACATTATTTCCTGTCCAGTGTCACCCAAATGAGGGTGAGGTTTCCTTCTGAGCCTGGTTCCTCTCAAGGTTTCTTTCTCAGATCATCTCGGAGGTTTTCCTCACCACCGTCACCTCAGGCTTCTCATTAGGGATAAATATTAGAGATAAACAATAACTTTAAACTTTTATAATTTTTTTCTATGTTTCTATATGTCTGTAAAGCTGCTTTGAGACAATGTCCATTGTTAAAAGCTCTACACAGATAAATAAAATAAAATTTTTTCTTTTTAAAAACAGATTAGAGTGCTGATACTGGAGACTCCTTTCATAATAAATAATTTCATTACATTTCAACAATCACACTTTTTTATATCAGTTGAATTTTGTCATACTGGACACGCCCTTGTGTTGAGCTGTTACTATAGCAACAAGATCTTCTGACCAATCAGAATCCAGAGTTAAATATACCGTATTTCCCGTCTACAGCTTTACACTCGCAAATCAGTCGTTTAAACTTTCTCTGCGAGTGTTTACCCATTTATTTGAGGAAGTCGCTCGGAGTCACACGGGCTGGTTAAGAGCTAGAGGAGACGCTCGGCTCGATCAATACGTAGAGGAGGATCAGTAACGTTCAATCAGCGCAGAAGCTCTCACAGACGGACGGAAGAGCACTTAGCCAGCTCTCAGACCAGCACTCAGCTCGCTCCAACACTCCAGGGTGAATTTGTTGAGAATAAAACACAGCTGTAGAGTAAATAACAAACACAGGAGAGTTAATGGTTGGAATGAACGCTTTAGTAGAGAAAAGGAGCAGAGTGACATCACTGAGCAGCGACCAATGATGAGACTTCTTACATTTAATAAACAAAATAAATAAATAAATAAATAATACACTTAAAAGTTTGCACAACTGCAACACAAACATCTGAAACGTCTTGCCTACTTTAAAAAAAAATTAATTCCTTTTTTCTTTCTTACCAACACAGAGCTCATGTCAGTATTTATCACAGAAAAATAAAAACAAATAAAAATAAATAAATCTACATACACCGTAAGTGATAAAATCAAAAAGAAAAACTTGAATTATTATTTTAAAAAATGGAACAAAGTATTCTATTAAATACTTTTTTAATTAAACACAAATATATACACATCATGCCCGGGGCATTGGTGGCTCAGTGGTAGGTTGCTCGCCTATCATGCGGACGGCCCGGGTTCGATTCCCAGCCAATGCCCCAACCCCAGCCACTGGTTGCAGTGCCGGTCCCAAGCCCGGAAAAATGGGAGGGTTGTGGCAGGAAGGGCATCCGGCGTAAAACCTGTGCCAAGTTGTTGTGCGGACCAGTTGGTCCGCTGTGGCGACCCCGAACAGGGAGCAGCTGAAAGCATATACACATCATGCCCACCTTGGTAATTGCAAAATAAAAATTGTTTATTCATTGTCTACCGTTTATCCGATCTATTCTCGGGTCACGGGGAGCCTGTGCCTATCTCAGGCGTCATTGGGCATCAAGGCAGGATACACCCTGGACGGAGTGCCAACCCATCGCAGGGCACACACACACACACAATTTAGAGATGCCAATCAACCTACAATGCATATCTTTGGACCGGGGGAAGAAACCAGAATACCCGGAGGAAACCCCCGAGGCACGGGGAGGACATGCAACCTCCACACACACGGCGGAGTCGGGAATCGAACCCCCAACCCTGGAGATGTGAGGCAAACGTGCTAACCACCAAGCCACAGTGCCCCCCAAAATTGTTTATTAAAATATTTAAAATATTCAAATTACAAAAGTGACTAACAAGTACATTTCACTAAAAAAAAGTTTACTTCTCAGCTTCTGATTTAAATTCATGCCCTAAAAATGTAAACGTGAGATGGAACAACATCTGGAGGTTTGAACAAAGCTAAATAAATAGATAAACATTAGACTGATTCAGACTTACAAGTTATAAAGGATTACAAGCTACAAGTAAAACATTTAAACACTTTTTTAAATAGCATTGAACAATTTGAGTAATAAAATTTTTATTTTTTTTTATAAAGCTCTGTTCTGATATCAGACTGTCTATGTACTGTTAGTTACAGTATTCGAGTTGGAGCAGCAGAACTAGCCTCATTTTCCAAAGTTTCCTCACTCTCGTCCCTGGAGAATAGACGTGGAATAAAAATATTCCTTGCTTGAAAAGGGCACGTCACAAAGACGTCACATTTAAGCAGAAGCAGAAGTTTCTTTGGGAAGAAATAAGGCAGAGGTGAGTCAGAAATGAGGCAGAGACGAGGCAGAGATGAGGCTGCTTTTAAAGTCCAGCAGCTTTTTATTTTCCCTAATACAAGAAGAAGCAGCTGTCTCTGATCCCTGATTATTTCGTCTACTCCGTATTACAATGTCCATCTCATATCACCATGTCCTGAGTTCTAGCTGTTGCCATGGTAGCTAATGAATTCCATATGCACCTCATTTAGTACAGTCTACTTAAACACTGCTCGCGTCGGCTTCCTCCTCCAGTCTGCAGTCACTTTTCTGAGGCTGGATTTAACTTTTTGTTTTTTGTTTTTTTTGCTTTAGATGAATAAATCCTTCGTATTTTTCAGCACTTCTCTGGAAACTCTATTCTGAAGCATGTTTCTCCTGCTAATTATAGCAAATCAATATTTATATTTCCATAAAAAACCCCAGAAGCAAACAGTTTATTTCAATAAATCTTTGAAATCAAGTGAAAAATCTTTAAACACTCGTTCATGTCTGACGTCCCTCAGAAAATCAGTAGCAGAAAACTTTGCATCGAGTCATAGTGTAACAAACATATCGTATCATATGATATGATATTTACAGGCAAGAATCACAGACCACAGATTTGTTTTGCACTGACTTAAATATTAATTTCCACAAAATCAGAAAATGTGTTTTTAACGTAGGATTATGTATAAAATTTCTGCTGTTGAGCGAAAATAGCTGATGCTAATGCAGCAAAACATCATTAAACATATAAAGCACATCGCATTAGCAAACAGAAGCAAAACTTAGCGCTAATGCTAACGGAAATTAGCGACAGAGTTGTTTGTTTAGAATAGCGTAAACTGGGTGGAGCCGATAATCTGGTAGATTAGCATATGCAAATATGACTCTGTTTGATTTCACAATCCAGTAGATTTCTATCCATCTATTTAGAAATTTCTATATTTTCTCTCGAGATTTGAGATCTTTCCTTTTACGATCAGTGGAATCGTGAAGCGGAGAAGCAGCCGAGATCCTGATCGTCTCCGGAAATGAAACCGGAGCTCAGAGAGTGGCAGAGTCTCAGTCAGACGTTCAGGTGGATGAGGAAAGAAGACGTTCTGATTAAAAGCCTGACCTCAGCAGTGGGTGTGTGGAGCGTTTCTCGAGCCAATCCTCAGCCTTCTGTCTGAGCTTATCAACACCTAATCAATGAATCTTCTCAAGCGCGGCCCTGACTGAAATGAAACGACACAAAGATCCGGCCGTTCTGCATATCAATCTGTTTATGAAAGACGTTTCTGTTCTGAATTCCCAAAGCGCTTCTGTACATCATGTAACTGACGTTAAACGCTGTCTCTGCTTATTTTTAGGCTTTAAGAAGTTTTTAGGTATCTCCAAGTCAGAGGAATTTAATAATCTTCCTCAACATTTAAACAAATGAAAAGTACAAACATACAAAAATAAATAAATCTATACATGCATACTAAAGTGTTTGTCATCATGGGTAATTTTCTGTTTTTACCAGAATAAAATCCTCCAAGAAAATAATCAGGGTGATAACAGTAATTCTTTTTCTTTTTCTCCATCACACCATTATACAGTTGATTAATTTCCTAAAACAGCATAACATACAGTGATACAGAACTGCTATGAGAAAATACTCTAAATAACTGGCGCTAGTCCTTTACATATCCTATGGTGACTTGCTGTGTTTGAGTTTAATAAAAGATTTTTTATTATATATATATATATATATATATATATAAGCATTGAGACATGGACTCCACGAGACCTGTGAAGGTGTGATGTTTCACCATGACGTTAGCAGCAGAATTTCAAGCAGCACCTTTAATTTGTGAGGCGGAGCTTCCACGGATCAGACTCTCGATCGGATTGAGCTCTATTCCTGAATAAATATACAATGCTCCTGCATCACGTCAGGAGATAATCTAGATAATCTCATTTACTGTAGAATGGTTTTAATGTTATGGCAGATATGAGAGAGGGAGAGTATATACAGCTTAAAATGTTTGATCAGACTTTGCCTGAAGCACTTTTCCGTCATCTTGGAGCTGCAGTGCTACAGTGAGAGATTTGATTTGGTGAATGTTTATTTAACAGCAGCTCATTTTCCTTTCACATGAACACACGCGAGCTGCTTCTGTTCGCTTTTGTACACATCAGCATGACAAAGTGCTTCATTCCTTTCTTCATCTATAATCCTGTGATTTACAGAAGGACTGATCTGGAGAATTAATCAGCAACTCTTCTCCTAACCAATCGCAATCCAGGGTCGGTTCTCAGCGTATGCTGTGCTGTTTTATGGATCTGTCAGAAAAATCCACAGTCAACGCAGCATGCAAATAAGCAGCTAGTGATGGTTTTGTCTCGACGTTCCTGTGTTTTCCGTGCTGATGAGTTTGTGTGAAGTGTTGGAGGCGGTGCTGTGCTGATTGCAGGGAGGATTCGGAGTGGGAATTGAGGTGCTGGAAACTTTGGCAGCTTAAACACCACTTCATTCATTTCCCCAGGAGCAGGAGATTCAGTCCAGTTTGCAGACACAGCCATTAGAGAGTCAGTGAGGCAGTAACACACACACACACACACACACACACACACACACACTTGAGATTCCTTTACCTACCTCCTGACCTTTTCCATTCCTTTTCTCTTTCTCTCCATCTCTCTCACTCAGCTTTTATACACCTCACATATTTAATCCACTACATCTCAGACAGCGACTAACCTCCAAAGCAGAACTTTCCACCATTTTCTCTTTATACACCAAAAAATGACTACAGCAACGATGCTAAAGACAACTCCATCATCAGTAGAGCCGTGCAAAAGTATTTACAGTATGAATTTTTTTGTAATGCAGAAACCTAGAACAGACATGGATTTAACCTGGCTTTTATATCATGAATAACAGAAATAGGCTCTAAAAAAAGGGTTCTCTGGTCTGATGGGAACAAAAATGAACTAAACTAAGGTGCTAGAATATGTAGAGGCACAACGCAATTCTACTGTGAAGTATGGTGGTGGTAACATCACGTTAAAGCTAACCTTTTCTGACAGCACTTCCTGTAACCTGTAATGTTTTGCCCACATCTGTGCAATATCTTTTCCATTTTTTTAAACAAATAATGATTTTAAGCTTCACCAACCCTGATTGATTATTTTTCTATCTTACTTTGTATTAAATTCCACAGCACCTATCGATCAGATAATTTTACACAGTTTCATTTAAGCCGGATGTTCACCGACTCTGCAAATAAATGACTTCTTAGCAAGAATAATAATAATAAAAATACATTATTATTAAACATTCTAGACATTTCTACTAATTTCAGAATTAAAATACTCCCAAGCTTGAAACTGGTTGAAAAATTAATTTTCTCGTTTTAAGCATTTATATCAAGAAAATGATTTGCCAGTAGACGAAAAGTATTTAGAACCACATTCTTAAAATAAATCATCCAGGGTGAAGCAAAAAGTGTTTTTCACAATGATGCCATAGAAGATCTTTGCCTTCAAGAACCTGCAGATGAGAGGTTCTTGCATTGAAGGACCTGTACCGCTTGCCAGAAGGCAGGAGATCAAACAGACAATGGCCTGTGTGATGGATTAGTTTGGTGGTTCTACTGAGGTGGTAGAAGGAGGTAATGTCTTCCAGTGAGCAACCTTTGGAGAGCTCTCTTGTCTGCTTCAAATGCAGAACATCAACATGGTGGATTGATAAAAGGCCTCCAGCAGTTTACACTTCAGGTGTTGGAAGACCAAGAGAGGTCATCAGATATGTGGACTCGCAGGAATTTGCAGCTGATGACCCTTTCTCCACAGTCCCTATTGATGTGCAGTGGAAAGTACTCAATTCTACACTGTTCCTCCTGGAGTCCAGAATGAGTTGTCTAAGCACCAAAGGGTCAGTTTCTAGACCATGTCTCTTTAGGCTGATTCATCACCTCCTGATGAGTCCAATCACTGCAGAACTATCTGCAAATTTGATGGTGTTGGTGGGATGGGTAGGCATTATGGTGGAAGAGAAATAGAGGTCAAGCTCAACAGCTTGTGGGTAGTTTGTGAGGAAGTCCTGTATCCAGGGGCAGATAGATGGGGGAGAAGCCTAGTGCAACTAGAATGCTGTTGAAAGCCAAGCTGTAGCCTACGAGGAGCATTCATACATAGGTTCCTCAGAGTTCCATGTAGCTCAGAGTGGTGTGAAGGGCTTTGTTAATGTGGGTTAAAGGTAGAGGGCAGGCTGATGTGCTGTGAGGCTAGTCTCTCAAAGCACTTCATGATTACTGGTGTAAGTGGAACTAGTCTGTAGTTGTTCAGGACGTCGGTCACTGGCTGTGAGGAACATGGATGGTGCAACGGTTCATCATATTCTTGCTGTTATGTGTATGTTACTTGTTTCAGACAGGAAGACTCCAAATTTTGTTGTATGCAAGGCTAAACACTGACAAAGGTATTCTATTCTGTTCTATTATATTTTGGTTCTTCAAAGAAACCCTTAGTGCCATGAAGGACATATTTATAGACTAAAGAACACTTTGTAGGGAAAAAAGAGCCATAAAAACATTCCATAGATGTTAAAGGTTCTTCATAGGACCATACGCTTTGACAGTACCATTTAACAACCTTGAGTCTGAATAAATGCTTTATCTTGTAATAAGAAATCTTCCTAATAACCCTGCCCTGCATTACGATGGTACAAAAGATAATAAATGTTTATAAATAAATGTAAATATGATTTGTCCACTTGTGTTCTAACGTTTTCCTAAATCTATGCATTAAAGCATAAAGTAGCAAATCACAAAGCCTTTTTTATCCTCTGGAAATGAATCCCGAAGCCCAGGCGTTGGGTAAACGGAAAAGTAGGACATGATTGGCGAGTGACTATTTGCAGTTAGTCATTTGGCTGACGTGAAAATCCATCGGGAGTAAGAGTTGCCTCTCCTGAGCAGCCAGAATTGACCATCGATCGATGGTGAGGGAAATTGGCCATCTGAGTTAGGGAAGCTGCAGAGTGACGGAGAGGGACAGTGTGTTTGGTGAGGCATTAGCCATGGATTATTTATGGACAGATATATCCCCCTGTCACAAGCATCCTCAGCTAACACTCCACCACTATTTTTTCCCAAATGAATTTAATTCCAGCTCCTAAATGGTGTGAAAATTCTGAAGATTTCAGCATAAATTGTTAGAAATTATCAGCATCTTGCCCAAGAGGATGCATATTTGTTTTTTTGTTTTTTTTAGTGCTTCATTTTGTTAGATTAGAGAGAGAAGCCGGAGATACGTCACATGTTCAGATATAAATCTCAGGAAAGGGTCATGATGGAGGAAAGATGGGCAAGACCGGAGGAGGAGGATGATGCAGAGCTTTGATACAGAAAATGATGGAAAAAAACAACAAAATGGATAAATCAGTTCATGTTTTTTTTTTTTGTTTGTTTGTTTTTTGTTCATAACCTCTGGTGTTTACATCATGTATGGCTGATTTTTTTTTTATTTTTTTTTATTTATTATTATTATTTTATTAATTTTTTTATATTTCATTCCATTGTCTGTACTGCTTATCTGATCTATTCTCTCATTCACTCACACAATCACACACTACGGGCAATTTAGAGACAAATGTCTTTGGACTGTGGGAGGAAAACGGAGCATGTGGCATGTCTAGATGAATAAAAATGAAATGCAATAAAGATATTTTTAGATTTTTTTTTTTTCTTAAACAGTCACTTTCTGTCCTTCATTTTTTCAATGCAGCTCTGACTGTATTTACTTGACCATTCAAAAAAAATCTGTGGGCGTTTTTATTTATATATTTATTTTGTATTGAATTTTCAGTAAATTACTATATAAAAATTTCAAAAATACAAAACTGCATTGATGTTGATCAATTCTGTAGCACTGGAGTGAAATGAGATGGTTTTTTGTTGTGTTTATAAGCAAAGTTTCATTGTTTTATATTTCTCTTTTTACTTAACGCTCGTAAATATAATAAATAAAGAATAAATAAACAATTTTATTGTGTATCAGCGTGAGTGTATTATTTATCTGAGGAAACATCCTGCTGTGTTTACAAGGCTGTCAATCTTTTTTTATAGACATGCCCCTAACGTTCTTTACACTCCACTCACATCTCAGTCTGCCTGAAAAATTCTAATAATAATAATAAAAACATGCTGTTCTTCTAATAAACTTAATAATCTTGTAGCTCAGAGTCTGAAAGCAAAGTCCAGCCACGCTGATGTTAGCTAGCATGAAATAACGACTTGCATAATTTTTGCTTTAGCTGATCATGTGATGGGGTCTCCTGTTGAGCAACGATCAAAATGGTGACTTGGTATTTATCTTCTGCTGAGGTAAAATTATTTTTCAATTTATATATTTTTGATAGAAATGTACGGTGGCCGAGAAGTGCAAGACAAAATAACAAATCCAGAAACAAAATAAACCAAAACAAATCTAAAAATGCAAGGAGAATCCAGACAAAGCAGAAAAGGTAGGTTTAGTTTGCGAATGGAATTCTTCCCTCTGATTGGACGAGACATCTGACACTCAGGATATACAGGAAGTAGAAAATTGTGTAACTTTATTTCTTGTACATTTGTGGAGTTCTGTGAAGTGAATAAGACTGATGATCTCCTCATCATGGCACCTGTTAGTGGGTGGGATATATTAGGCAGCAAGTGAGCATTTTGTCCTCAAAGTTGATGTGTTAGAAGCAGGAAAAATGGTGTAAAAAAAAGTGCAAGGATTTGAGCGAGTTTGATGAAGGGCCAAATTGTGATGGCTAGACCACTGGATCAGAACATCTCCAAAACTGAAGCTCTTGTGGTGTGTTCCCGGTCTGCAGTGGTCAGTATCTATCAAAAGTGGTCCAAGGAAGGATCCAACAGACGAGCTACTGTTGAGATACAGCTCAAATTGCTGTTAATGCTGGTTCTGATAGAAAGGGGTCAGAATACACAGTGCATCACAGTTTGTTGCGTATGGGGCTGCATAGCTACAGACCAGTCAGGGTGCCCAGGTGGTCATAATGTTATGTTTGGTCAATGTATATTTATATTTATAAGAAAATGGAATTCATTCAGCGCTACTTTGAGGAAGATCGTTCCTACGGCATGATTTTGGATATACTGATAGCGTATCATGGCGTAAAGATTACTTTGCGATCTCTAAAAACACACCTGGAGAACGCAGGAATGTTTGGAAGACCAAACTATTCCAGATTAAAGGATGTAAGGAGCGCTATAAGAGCAGAGCTGTGTTCATACACACACCAATCCACTTTCTACTGCTGCAGCCTGCTGGACTTCCTGTACATCCTGAGTGACAGATGTCTCGTCCAAGCAGAGAAGACAGACGTCCAATCCAATCCAATCAGAGAACGAATCCGAGAATTCCATTCACAAACTATACCTACCTTTTCCACTTTGTCTGAATTCTCCTCCTTTTTTTGGATTTGTTATTGTGTTTTTTTTGCATTTTCTGGCCGCCATAGAAATGTCATGGCGATCCTTGGTAATGCTAACTCTTACTGAACGACGCCTGTGTAGATTCTGGGGGGGGGTGTCTCAGTGAACACAGACATGGCGTGATGTTTGAACACAATAAAACTGGTTTGAGTTAAATATTACAAGTGAAGGAAAACGAAAACAATATTCAGAAATCAGGATTAAACATGACACTGTGGGATGCAGCAGGAAGTTTGTGTTCTAAATGAATTTTCCAGGTGAACGCTGCACACACACATTATTCTGCAGTATGTCAACAGCAGGAACATGTGAACCTCTGAACCTCCAGTGAGTTAAAGACACTGCGGGTGTTTAATCACAGAGAAACACCTGCTTTCTTATGTTTTTAATCACTTTTTTTTTTTTACCAAAAAAAGCTAAATTTTAAACACTTCCAGCACATGGAAACTGGAAAGTGCAGAATGGAGTTCTGCGTTTGTGCAACATTTCGTCGCATTTCACCTTCCTTCACCTTGTAGAGAGCATCTGCTTAACGGAGGTCGAGAAAGAAAGAAAGAAACGATGACATAATAAAGAAATATAGAAAACACTTTCTAACTGGAATTTTATGGTCAGCTGTGAGAATCACTTCAAAAAATATAACATACAATATTAACTTTTTTTAAAACTTATTTTTGTTATAATTGGCCATTTTTAAAACAATTAAAATTCAATGTACCGTTTATTTCTTTGTTTGCTTGTTGGTTGGTTTGCTTTTTAGAGCATACAAGCAAGAAATTTCATACAAGGTATTATAAAAGTATTGTAATTAACTAAATTAAAAGAAAGTCCAAAGACTAAACATTTTTACTAAAATTGAATTAAATAAAAAATTAAAAGCAGGAAGCCATCAGGAAAGAATAAAACACACAATGTCATGCTGTTGTAGTAAAATAATCAGTGCTGAGGTGGAGTTACTGTTCCATCTGGAAGCTTCCCAGGTTTTATTCCTCTTACACCACAGAATGGCGTACTTTTTATCCATTTTTTTAGTTCTATTTAACATCTGCAGAAGGAGGCATTGGTGGCTCAGTGGTAGGTTTCTCGCCTATCATGCGGAAGGCCCGGGTTCGATTCCCAGCCACTGGATGCAGTGCCGGTCCCAAGCCCGGAAAAATGGGAGGGTTGTGTCAGGAAGGGCATCCGGCGTAAAACCTGTGCCAAGTTGTTGTGCGGACCAGTTGGTCCGCTGTGGTGACCCCGAACAGGGAGCAGCTGAAAGCAACTTCTTCTATTTAACATCTGCAGAAGAAGTGAGTTCATCTTCGTGCTTCAGTTACAGCAGCTACAATCCATCGCTTCCTCACCTGAAGCTTGTTGGTGTTTTAGTGAAACTCTTCCACTATTGTGATGGAGATTTTTTACGCCTCTGTCACTTCCTGTTCCTCTTCGCTCAGTATTGGATGCTAACATCCCGGTAGCAACGGCCTCGATGCCTCTTCTAATCTGACAGGTTAATTTGAGCTGACGGTGAAGCTGACGGCTCGCTCCTCCGACCTGCACGCAGCCACGGTGTTATGTAAATAGCCTTCAAATGCCGCTTAATGAATGGCCCTGTAAATAAAACGAGGGTCGCTCATCAATCACGCCTCCTTCATCGATCAGAGCGTCAGGGCCGCTGCACCGAGCGACATGACCCGGCCCGAGAGAGCGTAACCGAAAGAACATGTTCTAAATCCTAAATTCTTTTAACCGATATTAATTTATTATTTAGTTTGGATTTTTCCAAAAATAATCTCGACTCATTTCCATAAATTCCACAAAAAAAATTGTTTTAGTGCTTTAAAGTGATGAAGACATAAAACAGCAACTAGAAAAAATGATAAATATATCAGTATAAACAAATGATAATATTTATTTTAAAAATCTAAAATCTTATCACACAACAATATTTTTTTTTAACTGACAATAAATTAATATTCAACAATAAAAAACCAAGCATTTTTTATGAAGCACAGTAGGTGTAATGTTTGTTTATTTATTTTACAGAAAATGGGATTATTTTTAAAAAAAGTTTTGTTTTGTTTTAAAAATATGTATTAATTGCAAAAGATTGTCCATTTGAAAACATTTTTTAACATTTTTCTTAATTGATTTTTTTTTTTTTAATGTTTTTGGTGTTTTTTTTTTATTTATTTTTTTTAGAATAATTTTATTTTTGAGATTTATTTTCATTTTGGTTTAACTATAAGTTGCATAATCATGGATTAGCAAATGCTTTTTTCCCCTAAAATTATACTTGTATTTAATTTTCTTAACATTTTTTCACTAACTGGTTCTCATGTTTTTTATAATTAATATTATTAATAATAGTGGAATAAATTTCCAGTTAAAGTTGGTAGTCAGTCTCTCTGCACACTGATACAGGAATAAAAACTGAGCAATTCTATCGAAAATTAAAAGAATTTTAGATACGAGTCAGTAAATTAGTCCCTTAAAATTTCCTAATTAATATAAGCAGCGCTGAAAAATATATATTTTTTTAAAAGAACAGTTTCAGTAAAAGTTTGTGTATTGCGTCAAAATCCACTGAAGAGAACTGAAATTAAAAAATGAAGTAAAGAGTGAAAATCTACAACAGGTTACATATGTAACCTGGTTCCCTGAGAAGGGAACGAGGCACTGCGTCATGATTGACGCTACGGGAAAACTTTGTTGAGGAAGTGTTTCGGACGCTCCGTGTGCACACACATGCCAATTCATTGGCTTGGGTAGGACACATGATGGAGGAATACACACCAGCATGTCCATATAAGGGCACCTGCGTCAAATCTATTCAGCTTGTCTTTGTCTGAAGGAAGCGCAAAAGGACGCTTGGGGTGTGGCCAGCAACACAGCGTCTCGTTCCCTTCTCAGGGAACCAGGTTACTTACGTAACATACATAATACCTGTTGTAGTTCCCTTTCGAGGGAAATCGACGCTGCATCAAGACTGACACTATGGGAACGTCAATACCCACACCACCACACACCAGTCGATGTCTGTCCCTGTCTGTAAGGGAGCACAAGCAGGAACAGAGCATCTGTTAGCCCTGAAGGACCTGAGACCCAGGAGTGGGGTCCAGGTCCAGATTATAAAACCTGATAAAGCAGACCGCCCTGATGGTTGATGTAAGCAACCACTGTGGTGCTGTCTGTGCACCAGCACATGGAAGCCCCTGAGGTGTGGGAGAAAGTGTTTCAGTGCTAGAAACATGGCCCTCATCTCCAGGCAATTTTATGTGTCACGAGAGTCGAGGGCCTTCCCAAAAACCCTGGGCGGGGCAGCCGTCCAAGACTGCACCCCAGCTCGAAAGTGTGTCGAAAGACTCCTGCCCTCATCCAGGTAGCTGAGTACACAGATGCCCTGGAGACACAAAGGTGCCAGGGCAGCATCCATGCACTTTGTAAAGGTGTAAAGCGACAGAGCTAGACTGAAAGGAAAAACCTGAAACTGGTAAGTTTCACTCCCAAAAGCAAACCTGAGGAACTTCCTGTGTTCTGGCTGGATGCCTACATGAAAATAGGCATCCTTGAGGTCTATCGTCACAAACCAGTCCTCTGATCTGATGTCTGATGTGACATAATCAGTTTTGTAGTGAGCAACTTGAACTTCATTACGGCAGAGTTCAGAGCTCGCCGGTCCAGAACTGGATGTAGTCCCTCGTCTCTCTTTGGCACAATGAAACATTGGCTGTAAAAGCCCAAATCCCGATCTGGAAGGGGAACATGCTCTATGGCCCCTTTTGTCAGAAGGGTGAGAGGTTCCTCTTGGAGGAACAAAGTTTGTTGTGTGCTGACGATAGTGGGCAACACTCCCTGAAATTGAGGGGGATGGGTGGCAAACTGGATCCTGTACCCTTTCTTTATGGTATCCAGGACCCACTGAGAGACAAGAAGCTTCCACGCTGCCAGGTTGTCTGAGAGAGGTGTCAAATTCATGTTGTCCCCGCCAGTGTCCTGAAACAGACCGGGAAGATCGATTTATAGAGTGATAATAAGTGTGATTTATAGAGTGATAAGTGATGATATCACAGACCATCACCTCTTAGTGTACACTCTACCTGTAGAACATATTAGGCATGTCTCTCCTCATTATCAATATGGTAGAACTATTATCCCGACCACTAAAGACAGATTCACAAGTAATCTGCCGGATCTGTCTCAACTTCTCACTAGACCCCTAAATGCAGATGATCTAGATGAAGTTACTAACACCATAGGCACTATTTTCACCAGCACACTAGATACTGTTGCCCCCATCCGATTAAAAAAGGTCAGAGATAAAACACCTGCACAATGGTACAATAGGCATACTCACGCCCTCAAGAGAGCAACCCGTAACCTCGAGCAAAAGTGGAGAAAAACTAAATTAGAAGGTTTTAGAATTGCATATAAAGATAGTATGTCCAGCTATAGACGGGCTCTAAAAGCTGCTAGGGCTGAGCATCTGAGCAAACTGATAGAAATAAACCAAAACAATCCCAGATTCTTATTTAGTACAGTGGCTAGACTAACAAAATATCAGATATCTGAAGAGAGTACTCCATCACAGTTTAGTAGTGAGGACTTTATGAACTTCTTCAACGAAAAAATTGATAGTATCAGGAACAAAATATCGGATGTTCAACCTTTCACAGCATCCGGTGATCTAGTCCAGCTTAAAACTACACATTTAAAGCTACAATGCTTTACAGGTATAGGGAAGGAAGAGCTATATAAACTTATCACCACGGCTAATTCAACAACGTGTTTGTTAGATCCGATTCCATCTAGAATGCTGAAAGAAGTGATACATACAGCTGGAGAGCCTCTCCTCAACATTATTAATTCCTCCTTATATTTAGGCCACATCCCTAAACCTCTCAAGCTAGCAGTTATTAAGCCTCTTCTTAAGAAACCTAAACTAGATCCTAATGAATTATCAAATTACAGACCGATTTCAAACCTTCTGTTTATATGTAAAATATTAGAAAAGGTTGTGTCTGCTCGATTATGCTCCTTCTTACAGGAAAACTTTATCCTTGAAGAATTTCAGTCAGGTTTCAGGCCCCATCATAGCACAGAAACTGCACTAGTAAAAATCACAAATGACTTGTTTTTAGCTTCGGACCAAGGCTGCATCTCAATATTAGTCTTACTTGATCTTAGCACTGCATTCGACATCATAACTTTCTCGTAGATTGCTTAGAAAATCACATGGGTATTCAGGGACAGGCATTAAAATGGTTTAGATCCTACCTGTCTGATCGAAACCATTTTGTAGATGTAAATGGAGAACTGTCCAGTGTAATGCAAGTGAAATATGGGGTCCCACAAGGATCAGTTTTAGGACCTCTGCTTTTCTCAATATACATGCTTCCCTTGGGCAACATCATTAGAAGGCATGGGATTATTTTCCATTGTTATGTTGACAATACCCAGTTATATATCTCATCAAAACCAGATGAAATATCTAAATTGTCTAGATTAACAGAGTGTATTAAAAATATTAAAGATTCATTCATTCATTCATTGTCTTCCACTTATCCGGAGCCAGGTCGCAGGGGCAGCAGTCTAAGTAGGGATGCCCAGACCTCCCTCTCCCCAGACACTACCTCCAGCTCTTCCGGAGGGACCCCAAGGCGTTCCCAGGCCAGCCGAGAGACATAGTCTCTCCAGCGTGTCCTGGGTCTTCCCTGGGGCCTCTTCCCGGTGGGGCATGCCCGGAACACCTCTCCAGGAAGACGTCCCAGAGGCATCCAAAACAGATGCCCGAGCCACCTCAACTGCCCCCTTTTGATGTGGAGGAGCAGCGGCTCTACTCCGAGCTCCTCCCGGGTGACAGAGCTCCTTAACCTATCTCTAAGGGAGCGCCCCGCCATCCTACGGAGGAAGCTCATTTCGGCCGCTTGTATCCGGGATCTTACCCTTTCGGTCATGACCCAGAGCTCATGACCATAGGTGAGAGTAGAAACGTAGATTGACTGGTAAATCGAGAGCTTTGCCTTCCTGCTCAGCTCCTTCTTAACCACAACAGACCGGTACATAGACTGCATTACTGCTGCCGCTGCACCGATCCGTCTGTCAATCTCACGATCCATCCTTCCCTCACTCGTGAACAAGACCCCGAGATACTTAAACTCCTCCACTTGAGGAAGGACCTCCCCTGCAACCTGAATGGTGCAAGCCACCTTTTTCTGGTCGAGAGCCATGGCCTCCAATTTGGAGGTGCTGACCCTCATCCCAGCCACTTCACACTCGGCTGCAAAACGCCCCAGTGCATACTGTAAGTCCAGGCTTGAGGGAGCCAACAGGACATCATCTGCAAAAATCAGCGATGAAATCCTGTGGTCCCCAAACTGGACTCCCTCCAGCCCCTGGCTGCGCCTAGAAATTCTGTCCATAAAAACAATGAACAGAACTGGTGACAAAGGACAGCCCTGTCAGAGTCCAACATGCACTGGGAAAAGATCTGACTTACAGCTGGCAATGCGAACCAAGCTCCTGCTCCGGTTATACAGAGACGAACCCCATACTCCCAGAGCATCTCCCACAGAATGCCACCAGGGACACGGTCGAAAGCCTTCTCCAAGTCCACAAAACACATGTGGACTGGTTGGGCAAACTCCCACGAACCCTCGAGCACCCTGCGGAGGGTATAGAGCTGGTCCAGTGTTCCATGACTAGGTCGAAAACCGCATTGCTCCTCCTGTATCCGAGGTTCGACTAACGGTCGGACTCTCCTCTCCAGTACTCTGGAATAGACTTTCCCTGGGAGGCTGAGGAGTGTGATCCCCCTATAGTTGGAACACACCCTCCGGTCCCCCTTCTTAAAAAGAGGGACCACCACCCCAGTCACCCAGTCCAGAGGCACTGTCCACCTGACCGCCACGCTATGTTACAGAGACATGTCAGCCAAGACAGCCCCACAACATCCAGAGACTTAAGGTACTCAGGGCGAATCTCATCCACCCCCGGTGCCTTGCCACCAAGGAGCTGCTGAACTACCTCAGTGACCTCAGCTTGGGTGATGAATCCTTGGCCTCTGGTTCCTCTACGGAAGGTGTGTCAGTGGGGTTGAGGAGATCCTCAAAGTATTCCTTCGACCGTCTGACAATATCCCCAGTCGAGACCAGCAACTCTCCACCTCCACCATAACAGTGTTGGCAGAGAGCTGCTTACCCCTTCTGAGGCGCCGAACGGTCTGCCAGAATTTCCCCAAGGCCGTCCGATAGTCCTTCTCCATGGCCTCACCGAACTCCTCCCAGACCCGAGTTTTTGCTTCCGAGACCACCACGGCTGTAGTTTGCTTGGCCTGCCAGTATGCCTCAGCTGCCTCCGAAGTCCCCCAAGCCAACCAGGCTCGATAGGACTCCTTCTTCAGCTTGACGGAATCCCTTACTTCCAGTGTCCACCACTGTGTTCAGGGATTGCTGCCGCGACCGGCACCAGAGACCTTATGGCCAAAGCTCCGGATGGCTGCGTCAACAATGGAGGAGGAGAACATGGTCCACTCAGACTCAATGTCCCCAACCTCCCTCGGGATCTGGTTGAAACTCTCCCGGAGGTAGGAGTTGAAGACCCCCCTAACACTGTTTGTATGTTTGTTATTTCTTATATTCTGTAAAGCTGCTTTGAGACAATTCTTTTTGTTAAAAGCGCTATACAGACAAAACTGAATTGAATTTTGGCCTGACCAAAGATAAAATTGATCAAAAAGAGAAAAACAGTTTCTCTCTGTGAACAAAACAGACAATCATGTGCAATGTCAGGGTTTAAAATGGAGATAAGAGTTCACAGAGATAATGCAATGTAATATCCTCCATTGGAGGTCGGCAGCTTTTTTGGTTAACGGTGGTTTGTACAGTGCATCTACTCTGGTTTTAAATTATCATTAAAACTTCTCCATGGGGTGTCTACCCACCCACTCAGTTTTTTTCTTTTTTAAAATCTTAACAGAGGCTCTGTAGAGCAGCTTCCCCAGATGACACTAACCCCAAGTCCATCTCCAACCTTAACTCTAACCCCTAGTCTGAGAGAGAGAGAGAGAGAGAGAGAGAAACAGAGAGTGAGAAAGTGTGTGAGAGAGAAAGACAGAAGCAAAGAGTGAGTGTGTGTGAGAGCGAGTGTAAGAGAGACCGAGAAAGAGAGGAAGAGAGAGAGACAGAAACGGGGGGGGGGTCACGTGTTACAAGGGAAGAAAAAGGACTGAGAAGGTAGCCTTCAGCCGGAAAACATAACGAGTGGCTTTGACACCAGAGGATAAAATTTTCCCGAGTCAGCCACTTCACTTTAGTTCACGCTGAACCATGAGCTTCTGCTATTTTCCCAGAATCAGAGCATCATTAAGAGCAAAAAAACGATTCAGCAGAGGGATTTTTATTAAAGTCTGTGCAATTAGATGATGAGAAAAGCGACGACTGATAACCCGGCCCTCGCCCTCCACCACCGCTGACCAATTATTCCACATTATTCTGCACTGTTCGGATGAGACGAAGGATTCAGAGTGACTGCGACATGTTAAACAGATTCTCACAAAAATAATGCTTTTTTTCACATTTCTGGGTGTGCAATGTCTATATTTAATATAAAATATAAAAAATAGACAAATATATCTCCATGTTTATCTCTTAAACATAGGTCACCCTGACTGAATGGATTACTATATAGATTACTATATGATTTAAATATAATATACTCATTTATTCAAATACTGCAGAGCCAGCAAGGAGCGATGTGCGGGATCCAAGCACCTTTTTTTTTCTTTCATGTATCTGGTTCTTTACGTGTATATTTACATTTGTGGCATTTGGCAAACGATCTTATCCAGAGTGACATATAAGAGTGCGCTGAAGTGTCCATCAGTGAATACATTAACACTGGTTCTGTAGGTCACAGACATAGCATCAGGCTAAAAACTATAAGTTTTATTTATTGTTTTGTACATACAACATACATAAAATAAACAGGGAAAAATAAGAGCTAGTGTTTCTGAAGTGTTTCAGGAAGAGGTAGGTCTTCATCTGTCGTTTAAAGACAGTCAGTGGCTCGGCTGTACGGACATCTAGGGGAAGTTCATTCCACTGCCTCGGTGCCAGAACAGAGAAAAGTCTAGATGTAAACCTACTTCTTACCCTGAGAGATGGTGTAATCAGTGGAGCAGTGCTAGTGGATCTGAGGGAGTGAGCATTGTAAGGAGTAATGAGAGTTTTGAGGTAAGATGGTCCTGGTCCATTCTTAGTTTTGTAGGCAAGCATCAGTGTTTTGAATCTGATGCACTACCGGAAGCCAGAGGAGGGAACACAGCAGTGGGGTGGTGTGGGAAAACTTGGATAGGTTGAAGTTGTGCAGCAGCATTTTGGTGCTGGTGGTCAGCCGTCACCACCATTTGTGGTGGACGAATTACACTTGGGGAAGGTCTGCCAGTAGAGACCTGCAGTTGTCCAGTCTCGAAATGACCAGAGACTGAACAAGCACCTGAGTAGCCTGTGCGGATAGAACTGGCCGAATCCTTCTGATGTTGTACAAAACAAACTGACATGAACATGTCACATTAGCAACATGGGTGGAAAAGGACAATTGGTTACCCTGAGATTGAGAGCAGTGGCTGAAGGGGAGATCATGGAGTTGTTCAGAGATAACACGATTTTGGGATGAATCTGGGGATGAATCACCTGGGATGTCCAGCAGTTCAGTTTTGCTGGGATTGAGTTTCAGCTAATGAGCTGTCATCCAAGATGAAATATCCGCCAGACATGCTGAGATCTGAGCAGAAGCTGTGGTATGAAGGAGGGAAGGAGAAGATAAGTTGGGTGTCATCGGCATAGCAGTGGTATGATATATACCAAGAGAGTGAGTATAGAGGGAGAAAGGGAGAGGACCAAGTGTTGAGCCTTGTGGGACACCAGTGTGGAGTCAGCAAACCATTCCCATTCAATTCCAAGACTCCTGAGGGTGGACAAGAGTCTTGTGGTTTACTGTGTCAAATGTTGCAGAAAGGTCAAGGAGGATGAGGACAGATGAAGCTTGGTTGATCTAGCAGCATGTGGTTTCACAGTGACATCCAAAAAGCAATCTCCGTGGAATGTGCAGCTGTGAAGCCAGACTGGTTGAGAAATTTGGAGGATGTTCTGCAAGTTGATTATAAACAATGTGTTTAAGAATTTTAGAAAGAAACAAGAGAAGTGATGCAGGTCTGTAGTTGATGTCAGAGGCATCCAGAGCAGGTTTCTTTAGTATAGGAATAACCCTTGCTTCCTTGAAGGCAGTTGGTACATGTCCAGATGCTATGGATCCATTGACTGATGTTCTGGAACATAGTGCAAGGGATTAGATCTAGTGGACAGGTGGAAGGATTGCAAGACTGGATAATTTGCAAAACCTTGGTTCTTTACAGCATGCACATAACACAACTTACAGTACTCAAGTTTGTCCTGTAAGTTCAGTACAAACAATGTGAAATCATTTAATAACTAATCTTATGCTTATTTAACTATTTTTTTGTTGTTTCTATATCTGTAAAGAATGGTTCATGTGTTTTAACACTGATTTCAGAAATAAATGTAAATATGGTTTTGAGTTCATTTGTTTATCGAAATCGTATGATTTTATTTATTTGTTTCTCATGAAAGCGTCATGGAAATGATGAGAATTGACAGTAAACTACATTACCCATCAGCCCCAGCACAGCCTGGCTCAGAATTATTCTTTGTGTCTCAAATCTGTAATTTATGGATTTCTAATTTTTGTTTGTTTGTTTTGCACTTCATAAAACAATCTGAAACTGCTTTGCATTCCGTCTGCTAAACTGAATTGTTTCGGGATTTTTTTTATTGTTTTTTAGTTCATTTGGATTCATTTTTTTAAACTGAAGTCTACTACATTTTTTATTCAGGTTTACATTTCTATAATATCTGAGAAAAAAAAAAAAATCCATTCGTTGACATTTTATCCAATCAGCACTCAGGAAACGATCGGCCGCGGTGTCGTGGGCTCCTGCGCCACACTTTTGTCCTGTAGCCAATAAAAACAGCCGATGAAAAGAATCCGTAAATCCATAAACATAATGCAAATTCCTGTTTATACGACGCCGGAGCGCAGCTTCAAAGCCTGGCTAAATAACAATGGTGTTATAAGTGATTATTGAATCATCTACGAAGCCTTTCGACATGTTTATTCATGAGCGTATGATATCAAAGCTGAAGCTGCTGCGTCGTCTCTTTCACTTCATGCAAATTCTTTCTTTCTTTAAAAAAAAAAAGATTTATTTATGCCATACTTTGGGCCTGAATGTTTTATAGACAGAGAAAAACAGAAACACGAGAAAAACAGTCACTAAATCCATCGCTAATGAATTTTCCTGTTGAGGTCTGAAGCAGGTCTGAACTCCACACGAGACGGGAGAAGTGAACGCTCTGATCTGCTTTCGGCTGAATGCAGATGGATTAGGACTGGCTGAAAGAAACAAAGAATGAAGAGAGAAAGAAAAAAAGAACAAAGCTGAAGAGCAGAAGAACATTTTCTTCCCTTTTATTCTGTTTCTCTCTAAACTTCATGCACTTAAGCACAATGAGCTCTATAGCTCCTTAAAAGCTGTTTGTTTGGTTTTTTTTACTCTTTCACACTTTCTCAAAATGCTTTTCACAGAAATAGACTTTCAGGAACTTTTCAATTCAGGAGCGTTGGTGTAAAAGTTTCTCATTGATCTGTGAAACTTTTTTCCCTCTTCATGTTCCTCAAATCTGTATAAATGTCATAACATTTTTTATAATGTTGTTTGCTAATTTAAAAAAAACCAAAAAAACAAAGTGTGTGTGTATATATGTATATGTATGTGTATGTCTGTATGTATATATTTATATATATGTATATGTGTTTATGTGTGTATATATATATATATATATATATATATATATATATATATATATGTGTGTGTGTGTATATATTTATATATATATATATATATATATATATATATATATATATATATATATATATATATATATATATATATATATATATGTATGTGTTTATATAAATATAAATATTGTGTGTGTGTGTGTGTGTATGTGTATATATATATATATATATATATATATATATATATATATATATATATATATATATAATGTATGTATATAAAAGAATCATAAAAAATGCATTTCATTCATTAAAAAAATGCATTTTCCCCCCTATAAATTAAATTGTATGAATTAATTGTAATTAATTAGGAACTCTGTTTCATTAGTTTTATGTTTTTATAATTAATAATATCATTAATGAAACTTTTCTTGAATATTTTATTTTGAATAACAACCTGCTACATCATAACTCTATATGATGATTTATTTACAGTTCATTTCAGTTCAGAAACAGATTTCTATTTATATATATATATATATATAAAAGAAAAAAAAAATCTATAATTTAGTGCAGGAATAATTTATTGTGTGTGTGTGTATATATATATATATATATATACACTTTTTAAATACATTATTCCTGCACTAAATTATAGATTTTTTTTTTTCTTTTTAATTAGAGGAGATATTTACATTTTGTAATGTAAATATTTTGTAATTCAGTTTTTTTTCTTTACATTAATTCTGTGTGTATTTTAATGGAATAAACTAGATATGCTGGTTAATTCACTGATTTACATTCCAGAAATTCCAGAAGGCTTTTTTCTATCACTGCTTTATTCCACAAATTTTAATATTTATTTTAACACTGAAAGTAAACAGTAAGTGAAAAAATAAAGGTGTATGTTATAAATCGCTAGCCAAGGGATTAGCGTGTAGAGTTTGTTGTATGGGGTGTGTGTGTGTGTGTGTGTGTGTGTGTGTGTGTGTGTGTGTGTGTGTGTGTGTGTGTGTGTGTGTGTGTGTGTGTGTGTTGTTTAAAATGTAGTGAATTGGAGATAATGAGATGTGTTTGACAATCTGGAATAAAATGTTCTGACATCCTGAGAGAGAGAGAGAGAGAGAGAGAGAGAGAGAGAGAGAGAGAACAAAAGAAAGCAATAGAGCAAGAGAGAGAGAGAATCTCCAGTATGAGGAGGTCGATGGACTCAAATCATCACTCATCACTTCTTTTATTTATTTCGTTACTATTTCTCTCTTTTCTTTTTCTCTGTCAAATCGTTCAACAGTGACTAATGGATCAGTGATGAAATGATGTTCCTTTGTTTTGATGTTTCGGAGGAAGTGAGCAGATGTTCCTGTATCATTGTGTTTCTTTTTTTTCTTGTGGTCTGAAATATTTTCTAATATGTGAAGAGAAACATGACCAAACATGAGTCTGAGCTGGTTTAAGTTCTGTTTATTTATTTACTTTATGGTTTTGTTGAAGAGTCTGATCAGAATGGGCTTCAGGAAAGAATTGATTAGACTCCTGAAGCTCTGAGGAATGACCCTGATTTTATCCAGTTATAAATAAGAGCTTGTGATCCATCTGAGATTAGCATTGTATCTCGAGATAAAGTGGTTGAACGTTTGTAGGATTTTTACAGAATTTGTGTAAACAGCAGATGAGCAGGTTCCATGTTGGAACTGATCCAAAACAAGGTCAAGGTCAAACATCTGAAAATGACTTTCTTACACCTACATCCTTCAAATCGTATGACCCAGTGACCATCAGGCTTGTATTCCATCAGTTTATCAGAACCCATCCACCTACACCATGCACAGCTGCATATGTATTTACACCCCTCTGTAGCAGTTTTTCCGAGCATCTCTCCGGCTGCAGCACTCCCCTCTACATCTCTTCATCGTTCTCAATAAAGTTGCTTTCAGCTGCTAACTGTTCGGGGTCGCCACAGCGGACCAACTGGTCTGCACAACAACTTGGCAAAATGTTTTACGCCAGATACGCAACCCTCCCATTTTTCCGGGCTGGGGTTGAGGCATAGGCTGGGAGTCGAACCCGGGCCTTCCGCATGATAGGCAAGAAACCTAACACTGAGCCACCAATATCCTGCTTCATTGTTTAGCAACATGAGCCACAAATCCAGCTCTATAGCAGCAGACAGGAAGTGACACGTGAGCCCTCAGACATGCTGTACAGCCATCAGCAGCTTCACGAGCACCGTGTTTCTGATGCACTCTGTAAATGAAACAAGACCTTCTCGGTCTGCAGGTTTTACTCCTCTGTTTCTTCCACGGGGATGTGATGGAGCTTTGATGGCAAAAAAACTAACAGGCGCTTTTCTGTATGCCGCTATATATTCCAGCAGATCCTGATTAAATCAGCTAGCCGGAGGAAATCCCAGCAGAGCGACGGTGAGCTCCGTAATCCCTCGCTGTAGAGAAGCTCACAGACACTCTATTGCTTTTCCCGAGTTCTCGCTCCGTCTGCTGCACATGTTCGCTTTATTGAGGTATAAAAGCACGCTCGTGAGACCAAACCAATATCACAGCCGCTGCCAATCAAAAGTTTGCAGAAAACCAGTTATTCTGCTGGATTTTATTCACAGACAAAAATCACTCGCCGTGACATTTATGATCAGACAGGAACTTTATCATAAATTACTGAATTATTAAAAACAGCTGCTCATAAAGAATAAACCACTTCATAAACAAGTGAAAAAAAACCCTGATAATTAGGAGAAAGAACAATTCTGCGTGATTGTGCTACAGGTTGGTAATTAGAGCCAATCATATCTCATAAAATATTAAATAATGAGATCTAAAGAAAAAGAGTAAAAAAATTATGCAGTGTTTTTCATGATTTTCATTTTATTTCTCTAAGCTACCTGATTAGTGAGAATTAAAAATAATCAACAAACATACAATCAGCACATCGAGCTAAAAACAACAATAACCAAAACTACATCAACCACAAAAAAGCAAAAGCAACAAATAATGCAACAACAATAACTACAACAACCACAACAACAAAAACCAAAGCACCATCAGCAACAACCAAAACTGTAAAAACAACAACCACAACAATATAGCAAAAACAAAAATAACTACAACTATAACAAAAATCAAAAAACAACAATAAGTACAACAATCACAACAGCAACCACAACAACAATAACTACAATAACAACAACTACAACAATAGCTTTAATAGCAACCACAAAAATAACAATAACAACTACCACAGCTACAATAACAACCACAACAATAACTAGAATAATAACCACACTGAGTGTGGTCTATCCTCCGTCACTGCTTTATAAAATCTTTCATCTTCTCACTCTTTCATATTTGAATGAGAGAAAACCAAAAAACAAAAACAAACCACTTGAAGAAATCCAGACCGTATTCTAATGTAATCATCTGGACGTGTGGTGTCGGTTTGATCAGACCACCAGAACTGACCAGCAGAACTCGATCAGGTGTCAGGAGTCGAGCTGGAAGCTGTGTGGATTGAGAGAAAAGACAAGGAAGGGAGGCAGATAAATAAGTCCTCACTCGGAGTGCTGCTGAGCTCGCATTGTTTTCCAACAGTGAGAAAACCCAAAGCCGTGCAGGTGAATTATTCAGCACGATCCTGCGGCTCTACATCACACGCTGAGTTCAGCAGCTGAGAGAAGAGCTTCAAGAGAAGATCTCCACAGAGAGGATCTTCAAGAGAAGAGCTCTACAGAGAAGATCTCAACAAATAAGATCTCCACCGAGATCTTTCAAGAGAAGAGGTCCACCAACTCAAAGCTTTTTTTTCTGTTTGTTTGTTTTTCAGCTGTTCATACAGACTCACAAGTTTATTTTTTACATTGTTTTAGAGGAAAATAAAAGCCGGGTCACTCACCTGGAGCTGGAAGTGAAAATATAATGAAGTGTATTTCTTACCTGGAGCAAAAGGTCAGGTGAGTCTATGAAATGTCAACATGCTGCTGGATAAACAATGTCTTTATTCTTTTCCAGAAAACACAAAGACATGATATATGTGAGAAATAAAATTGTTTATAAAAGAAGCAGATAAAAAGGCAAAAAAAAAAAAAATTAAATATCAATTGTATGAAATATGTAAAGATCACATGAAATTATATAAATAAATAATTATTAAAAAATTATTTCACTAAAAAATGTATCATGAAAAAATTTGAAAGGAATCCTGACAGAAATTAAATTACAAATGATATAAAGTAAAACTGGAAAAAGCAAATAAATGTTACAAATAATAAAAATTAATTAAATTTATTAAGAATTGACATGAAGGAAGTGCAAGAATTTGTATAAAATTAAAAAAAAAATGTAAAGTGTATCATAAAAAATAAACAATAAGAAATAAATCACTTATTTGTACAACAAAACCGCATGCAAATTAAATAATGAGATGAACGAAAAATAATGAGACTTTTATATTCTAAAAGTCTGTAATGTGTATGAAAAAAACTAATTATTATTTGCATTAAATTATCATTAATTTACAGATAATAGAATTTCAAAACCACAAATTCAGATTTTGTTCAATTGTACCTTAAATCCATAAAGAAAAGAAAAGAAAAGAAAAAGCGACATTTTTACACACAGAATCGAGTTTCTTGTTTATTGCTCACATGGTTGCTCTCATAAACTAAAAACTCTGAGCTTTAGAGAACACAGTCGTTTATCTTTAGCTGTCACTGAATAACATACCCTAATCACTTAGGCAGCGATGCTCCAGACTCTGAGCTCTGTATTCAGATTTCTAATGAAATTTTATTCTCATAACCGCGTCGGAAGAGCCGAAATCTTTACATTTTAGACAGAAGACATTTCTCTTACATTTTTATCCTCCTCTGATTTTGAAAAAAAAAACTATAATATGCATTAATAACATTTCCAGGAAAAATAAATAAATAAATAAATAAATAAAATTCTCTTCAAGAATCTGCAAGAGGTGAAATCAGTCAGGGTTTATAGACGTTTCAGGCATCAGGAGTTCGGAGACCGTAGCTAAGTTCTACTTTCTTATGGGTCATCAGGGTTCGTTGTTATATACGCCCTGGACGGAGTGCCAACCCATCGCAGGACACACACACACACACACACACACACACTCTCATTCACTCACGCAATCACACACTACGGACAATTTAGAGATGCCAATCAACCTACCACGCATGTCTTTGGACCGGGGGAGGAAACCGGAGTACCCGGAGGAAACCCCCGAGGCACAGGGAGAACATGCAAACTCCACACACACAGCGGAGGCGGGAATCGAACCCCCAACCCTGGAGGTGTGAGGAAAATGTGCTAACCACTAAGCCACCGTGCCCCCCTTTATTATTATTATTATTATTATTATTATTATTATTATTATTATTATTATTATTATTATTATTATTATTAATAATAATAATAATAATAATAATCATAATAATCATAATAATAATAATAATAATCATAATCATAATCTAGCCATGGGGGTCACAGTCCAGTGACTTCTGTGCCGGTCCCAAGCCCGGATAAATAGAGAGGGTTGCGTCAGGAAGGGCATCCGGCGTAAAATATTGCCAAATTTAACCATGCGAATCGTCAGTACGAATTTCATACCAGATCGGTCGAGGCCCGGGTTAACAACGACCGCCGTCGGCGCCGTTGACCTACAGGGCGCCGGTGGAAATTGGGCTACTGTTGGTTGAAGAAGTAGAGGAGGGAGGAGAGTGCACAGACAGAGAGAGAAGAGGAAAGGTAAGAGTGTAGGACTGAGAATAGGAACTCTGAATGTTGGTACTATGACAGGGAAAGGTAGAGAGCTGGCTGATGTGATGGAGAGAAAGCAGGTGGATATACTGTGTGTACAGGAGACCAGGTGGAAGGGTAGCAAGGCTCGTAGTATAGGAGCAGGATTCAAGCTGTTTTATTATGGTGTGGATAGTAAGAGAAATGGGGTAGGTGTGGTCCTGAAGGAGGAGTTTGTGAGGAATGTCCTGGAGGTGAAGAGAGTGTCAGACAGGGTGATGAGTCTGAAGTTAGAGATTGAAGGGGTGATGTTGAATGTTGTTAGTGGTTATGCCCCACAGGTAGGTTGTGAGTTAGAGGAGAAAGAGAGATTCTGGAGTGAATTAGATGAGGTGATGGAGAGTATTGCCACGGGTGAGAGAGTGGTGATAGGAGCGGATTTTAATGGACATGTTGGTGAGGAGAACACAGGTGATGAGGTGGTGATGGGAAGTTTGGAGTTAAGGAAAGGAACCTTGAAGGACAGATGGTAGTGGACTTTGCTAAGAGGATGGACATGGCTGTGGTTAACACTTATTTTCAGAAGAGGGAGGAGCATAGAGTGACTTACAAAAGTGGAGGTAGGAGAACACAGGTAGACTACATCCTATGTAGAAGAGGCAATCTGAAAGAGATTAGTGACTGTAAAGTGGTAGTGGGAGAGAGTGTAGCAAGACAGCATAGGATGGTGGTGTGTAGGATGACTTTGATGGTCTGTAAGATGAAGAGGTCAAAGATAGAGAAGAAAACCAAGTGGTGGAAGCTGAAAAAGGAGGAATGTTGTGAGGAATTTAGACAGAAGTTGAGGCAGGCTCTGGCTGGTCAGGTAGTGCTGCCAGATGACTGGGAAACTACAGCAGAAGTGATCAGGGAGACAGGGAGAAAGGTGCTGGGTGTGTCATCTGGAAGGAGGAAAGAAGATAAGGAGACTTAGTGGTGGAATGAGGAAGTTCAGGATAGCATCCAGAGGAAGAGGTTAGCCAAGAAGAAGTGGGACATGGACAGAACTGAAGAGAATAGACAGGAATACAAGGAGTTACAGTGCAGAGTGAAGAGGGAGGTGTCTAAGGCCAAGCAGAAGGCATATGACGAGTTGTACACTAGGTTAGACACTAGAGAAGGAGAGAAGGACTTGTACAGGTTAGCTAGGCAGAGGGATCGAGATGGGAAGGATGTGCAGCAAGTTAGAGTTATTAAGGATAGAGATGGAAGGGTGCTCACAAGTGAGGAGAGTGTACAGAGGAGATGGAAGGAATACTTTGAGGAGCTGATGAATGAGGAAAATGAGAGGGAAAAAAGAGTAGAAGAAGTGAACTCTGTGGAACAGAAAGTAGATAAGATTAGAAAGGATGAAGTCAGGAAGGCTTTGAAGAGGATGAAAAGTGGAAAGGCAGTTGGTCCTGACGACATCCCGGTGGAGGTCTGGAAGTGTCTGGGAGAGGCAGCAGTGGAATTTTTAACTAGTTTGTTCAACAGGGTTTTAGAGAGTGAGAGGATGCCTGAGGAATGGAGAAGAAGTGTGTTAGTGCCGATCTTTAAGAATAAGGGTGATGTGCAGAGTTGCAGCAACTATAGGGGGATAAAGTTGATGAGCCATACAATGAAGCTGTGGGAAAGAGTTGTGGAAGCTAGGTTAAGGAAGGTAGTGGAAATTTGTGAGCAGCAGTATGGCTTCATGCCCAGAAAGAGCACAACAGATGCAATTTTTGCTCTGAGAATTTTGATGGAGAAGTATAGGGATGGTCAGAGGGAGTTGCACTGTGTGTTTGTAGACTTGGAGAAAGCGTATGGCAGGGTGCCAAGAGAAGAGCTGTGGTACTGTATGAGGAAGTCAGGAGTAGCAGAGAAGTATGTCAGAGTGGTGCAGGACATGTATGAGAGGAGCAGGACAGTGGTGAGGTGTGCTGTAGGTCAGACAGAGAAGTTCAATGTGAAGGTGGGACTGCATCAGGGATCGGCTCTGAGCCCCTTCCTGTTTGCTATAGTGATGGATCAGTTGTCAGAGGAGGTCAGACAGGAGTCTCCTTGGACAATGATGTTTGCAGATGACATTGTGATCTGTAGTGAGAGCAGGGAGCAGGTGGAGGAAAACCTGGAGAGGTGGAGGTTTGTGCTGGAGAGAAGAGGAATGAAAGTCAGTCGTAGTAAGACTGAGTACATGTGTGTGAATGAAAGGGAGGGAAGTGGAACAGTAAGGTTACAGGGTGAAGAGGTGAAGAAGGTACAGGAGTTTAAGTACTTGGGGTCAACAGTCCAGAGTAATGGAGAGTGTGGGAAAGAGGTAAAGAAGCAAGTGCAGGCAGGTTGGAATGGGTGGAGAAAGGTGTCGGGAGTTCTGTGTGAGAGGAAAATATCAGCGAGAATCAAGGGGAAGGTGTACAGGACAGTGGTGAGACCGGCCATGCTGTATGGTTTAGAGACAGTGTCACTGAGGAAGAGACAGGAGTCAGAGCTAGAGGTAGCAGAGCTGAAGATGTTGAGGTTCTCTTTGGGAGTGACAAGATTGGACAGGATTAGGAACGAGTACATCAGAGGGACAGCTCATGTTGGACGTTTGGGGGACAAAGTTAGGGAGGCCAGATTAAGATGGTTTGGACATGTTCAGAGGAGGGAGAGTGAGTATATTGGTAGGAGAATGTTGGACATGGAGCTGCCAGGCAGGAGGCAAAGAGGAAGGCCAAAGAGGAGGTATATGGATGGAATTAATGAGGATATGAAGCTAGTGGGTGCAAGTGTTGAGGATGCAGAAGATAGGGATAGGTGGAGAGAGATGATTCGCTGTGGCGACCCCTGAAGGGAAAAGCCGAAAGAAGAAGAAGATTTATTATTATTATTATTATTATTATTATTATTATTATTATAATTATAATTATAATTATAATAATAATAATAATAATAATAATAATAATAATAATAATAATAATAATCTGAGAGGCATTGGTGGCTCAGTGGTAGGTTTCTTGCCTATCATGCGGAAGGCCCGGGTTCGAGTGCTGGTCCCAAGCCCGGAAAAATGTGAGGGTTGCGTCAGGAAGGGCATCCAGCGTAAAAACACTTGCCAAGTTGTTGTGCGGACCAGTTGGTCCGCTGTGGTGACCCCGAACAGGGAGCAGCCGAAAGCAATAACTAACTATTATTATTATTATTATTATTATTATTATTATTATTATTTTTATTATTATTATTATTATTATCATTATTATTATCATTATCATTATCATCATCATTTATACAGATATATACTTATTGATTTTATTGTAAAATATTATTTAAAACATGATTTAATAAATACATTATTATTTATTTATTGATTTTATCCCTGATATATAAAACAACACTGAGCACAAAAGTAACAACAACAACAAATGCAGCAGAAATTGAGTTGTCTTGACTCAAATCTGTTGTGGTCATTTCTGCAGCAACAACTTCTCAGTTTTCATATATTTTAGACATTTTAGTAGAGTTGCTCATCTCTGGTAGATTTTGAAGAAATCTCACAAAATAGGCGACAGATTTCACGTCGTTTCTCTTTATAGTCCATTTCCACGGTTTAAACCCTTTAAGTGCACTATTATACACTAACAGCCTAAATCCTACAGTAAACTGCTATTAAAGTGTACACACACATACACACGCACACACTCACACATACACACTTTCATTGACTTAAAGCAAAAAAGCTTCCTATAGTAAATTATTCCATATGTCTTCCCCTGATGTTCTCCACCATGTTGCTTTTTTTTTATATTGTTTTATTTTTACCCTTAAAGTGGCTCCAGTCACCTAGCAGAACGTTCCAAATAAGCACATTCCAAATTCCCACCTATTTGCATAATTGTTAATACACCTCAAGGCGCGGCATTAAAAATTTATGGCTCCCAAAGCAAACAGAAAGAGTGGTTAGCGAAACCTCTCACTTTCACATCTGAACCCCGTCGGCAGATATGGGAAAGAGAGAAAGAGAGGAATGTAGAGAGAGAGAGAGAGGATATTTGCATAGCATTTGCATAGCAATATGGCGTGGAAAAAAGAAAAAAAAAGTCATTCTACTGCTAAATGACCCACAACTTTCTAACGCCAGCGCTGCTGGCCCTCACGTACCATTTTATCCCGGCTCAGGAAGCTAAAACCACCCGAGCCGAGATATTTCCTCTCATCAGAACAAACAGCAATAGACTGCGAATGATGCTTGGGTAGTTCCCCAAGGGCCTCGCTCTGCTTTAACTCCCAGAGCCGCATTAGCAGCATTATGATGTTCACTAGTGCCGGTTAGCGACGAATCCACCCCATTAAGCATGCCTCGCCAGTTCCTTTTGTGCAGCAGACAGGGCCTCAAAGACTATTCGTTCCCATTATAGCTGGCAGCGTCACGGCAGGCACTCGGCACGTGCCGCACAAAACATCCAACCGCTTTAATTTCCCTCGGCTTTCTGGATTAAAAAGAAGCTAAACGTAACTGTTTTTACCGAGGTGTCTGACCAGGACTGTATGAATTAAGCAGAAATGAAAAAATGACACGGTTTAATGAACCTCCATTGAATGTGCACAAGTAACATTTCAGCCTCATCACTAAGACACGCTTTACACCATGCACAATTAGATTAGATTTTAAAACAAGACAGGCTAATTTTGCGTGAAACTCATCAAAGCTCCGTCTTCATTCGTACGGAATGGGTATTGACAGCAATTTTGTAACCAAACACGAAGAACCGACGTCTATTCCTCGTAATATTGATCGCTTCTCCTGTAGATCATTGCTGCTGTTGAAGGAGATGGAAATGGAGAGATGCTTACTTTTCAGTTACCGATTGTGTTATTATTTACATCTCCAAAACAAAAAATAACAGAATGGCTTGAAGGTCTAAAGAGATAAATGGTACAGTGGTTAAGCATTGGATAAAGATTTCATTTGAAGAGTATATTTACTGAAACCTCGCTAAATGTTTGGCGAACGCTCATTCACACAGTGCATTCTACTGAAGAACTGAGTAGAACATGGAACTTTTATTTTAGTTTATTTTTAAATTCTTTCATGTTTTTCAGTGAAAACCAAAGTGGATTTTTTTGCACACATTGTAGAACAGAAACTTGAGAATGAAACATTCACAGCTCATGGCAGTGGTCTTTAAAAGCTGAGAGCGTAATTTCAGAGCCTATGAATTTTAAAGGGTCTTGCTCTGGAAAGCCGTTCCCGGTCAGGTTCTCTACGGAGAAGGCCATGCCGATGAACATCACACTTCATTAGGGTTAGAATGTAAATAAAACCACGATGAGATGTCTGATCTCTGATTTGTCTCACGATTGCTGAGAGGCATTTAAGAGGTTGATGAGGTTGAAAAACCAGCACGATAATAAAAGATCATGGGGCTTAAGGAGTAGGGTGAGAGGCGAGTGTGTTACTGTCAAGGTTTAAAGGAAGTGTGTGTGGAGTGTGTTAATTAGCTGACTGTTAGCGGCGAAAGATGTTCTTTTTCTAGCGTATAGCTAATACAGTGTAAGGTTGCGTGATCTGCGCTGGAAATTAGCTAAACGATTTAAAGCTCCATTCTCTATGGCTTAGTTACAGACTATGGGTTTAGTCCTTTTTAGATGGGATTAGTTTTACATGAACAGGTGGAGTAGTGTAATTATTAGCTGCGTTTCTCTCTTCTTCTTTTTTTGGTCAATTCTGTAACATTAGACGTTTTTACAGACTGTGCCTTCCCTTGTTTGGAAAGATTACACCATCCTGGAGAACTCCAGGTCATAGCCATCCATCCATCTGTTGGTCTATCCAGCATTGAGCTTGTAGATGTGTGATGGGTAAACAGCTTTTCATCCATCTACACTCACCATTCTGTCTATCCAATGTTCTCCCATCCATCCATCCATCCATCCATCCATCCATCCATCCATCCATCCATCCATCCACCTATACCATCCATCCATTATCCATCCATCCATCCATCCATCCATCCCCTGTAGATGGATGATTATCCATCCATCCATCCATCCATGGAAAACCATCCATCCATCCATCCATCCCCTGTAGATGGATGATTATCCATCCATCCATCCATCCATCCCCTCATCCATCCATCCATCCATCCATCCATCCATCCATCCATCCCCTGTAGATGGATGAAAAAATTATCCATCCATCCATCCATCCATCCCCTGTAGATGGATGATTATCCATCCATCCATCCATCCATCCATCCCCTCATACCATCCATCCATCCATCCATCCATCCATCCATCCATCCATCCCCTGTAGATGGATGAAATTTATCCATCCATCCATCCATCCATCCCCTGTAGATGGATGATCATCCATCCATCCATCCATCCATCCCCCTGTAGATCCATGATCCATCCATCCATCCATCCATCCATCCCCTCATCCATCCATCCATCCATCCATCCATCCATCCATCCATCCCCTGTAGATGGATGATTTATCCATCCATCCATCCATCCCCTGTAGATGGATGATTATCCATCCCCCTCCATCCCCTGTAGATGGATGATTTATCCATCCACCCCATCCATCCCCTGTAGATGGATGATTATCCATCCACCCCATCCATCCCCTGTAGATGGATGATTATCCATCCACCCATCCATCCCCTGTAGATGGATGATTATCCATCCACCCATCCATCCCCTGTAGATGGATGATTATCCATCCACCCATCCATCCCCTGTAGATGGATGATTATCCATCCATCCATCCCCTGTAGATGGATGAAACCATCCATCCATCCATCCATCCATCCCCTGTAGATGGATGATTACCCATCCATCCAAACCATCACCATCCCCTGTAGATGGATGATTATCCATCCATCCATCCATCCATCCCCTGTAGATGGATGATTATCCATCCATCCATCCATCCCCTGTAGATGGATGATTATCCATCCATCCATCCCCTGTAGATGGATGATTATCCATCCATCCATCCCCTGTAGATGGATGATTATCCATCCACCCATCCATCCCCTGTAGATGGATGATTATCCATCCACCCATCCATCCCCTGTAGATGGATGACCATCCATCCATCCATCCATCCATCCACCCCCCCGTGCCCTGTAGATGGATGATTACCCACCCAGAGGAACCCAGATGGAGCGTTCTCAGCACATTCATTCTTCTCTCCATGTTGCTCGATGCTCCCAGCTGTTTTTTGCAAAGCGTCTTCATTAAAGCAGGCCGTCGTCGCTCTGATTTATTTAACTGGCCTTGATTTGGCAGAAAAGAACACATAAAACCCGGTGATTGCTGAGCAGCAGATCAGCTCCGGCTGTTTGTAAGGTTTCAATGCAGTTTCCGTTGCGTGCTCCGTGTGGCAGCTCCATTCACTCTGCCTGCTTCACTGCTTTGCCTGTGAAAAGAAGTAGTTAGAATATTTCTCAGTTTTAATTCCTTTTCCTTTTTTTCTCCTATAAATTATGACAACTAAAAAAGGAGTGAATGTATCCAGACTGAGCAAGGCCCGGTTTCTGAACTGTTTAATATTAAAGGCATGTTAAGAAATTTACAACAGAATTGAACTAAAACTCAAACAGCAGACGGCGAGGTAATTTCTCCAAGGTTAATTCCATTCAGAGACCGGCTTCCAGTTCTTGATGAAAATTAATATGCTTATTGGTATTCAGAAAAGAGGGGAGGAAGTTGTAGAGAACCAGTGATGTGGAAAAAAAAAGTGTGACATCTTCTAATGTCATTAAAGCGAGCAGACCAGCGCTGAGGCTCTCCGCTATTCTCATGAGGCGTGGCATCTTGTAATTAAAGCTGGAGTCAGGTAAAGAAGCTCAGCTCACAGTTCACACTGAGCAAATTACTGAGAAATACGAATCGACCTCGAAAAAAAAAAAAAAACTTACCAGCTCCAGCATTATTCATGACAGAGAAAAAGCATCACATGCAAATAATAAAGTCCCTTTAACCAGATCCCTTCGTCCATGCAGGAGAGACGTTCTCCAAGTCTACTGTTCCTCATCTTTCATCCATCCTTCTATACTTTGAAGATGAAACATCTGTAAGACAAGTCACAGTCTCCTGACTATCCATCCAGCCATCTGTCTATCCATCCAGCCATTCCTTCATCCATAAGTCCTGAGAGATGCACTGATGTCATTTATTTATTGATCGTTCTATCTATCTATAATCCATCCATTTATAACAGATGTTATCTATCTATCTATCTATCTATCTATCTATCTATCTATCTATCTATCTATCTATCTATCTATCTATCTATCTATCTATCTATGCTCTGTAGATGGATTATTATAAATGATATTATTCCAACCATTTATCTACTCAACCTTCCTTTTTTTTTGTCTGTCCATCCATCCATCTATTCAACCATCCTATATACATAACAAATCTGAGAGATGTTTATGGGTCTGCTAACATCCATCCATTATGCACTTGTCTTTTCATCTAACAGTTTGACACCAATCCATCCATTCATACACACATCAATCTACAGAGTTGTTCTGTGTCTGCTGGATGCTCTCCATCCATCCATCCATTCATCTAATCAGTTTGTCTCGATGTTCATCTATCGATCTGTATATCCATTCCTCTTACTATGTGTCCACCATCCGTCTGCCCCTATACCAGCATGAATAGTTTTCACTGCTCTCCATCCCTCCCTCCATCCATCCATCTTTTCCATCTAATACAGACGTTCTCTACATCTTCTACATCTTCATCCCATTTAAACACATTTGCATGCTGTCACTAAACACATCTGTGTTCCTCTCAGGTCTTACTCACAATCTCCTGATGCAGAACGTGGAAGTAAACACCTCAGCACCAATTAAATCCACCTGATATTCCACAAAGCTAATCATTAAAGCTTTAACATTAACACTGAAGTCTTTTACAGGGAAGATGGAAATCTAACTCGCTGAAGAAATCACAGAAAGAGCAGCTGCTGAAGCAGTTTAAAGACTCCACATTGTTTTTTTTTTAGAGAACATAACAACTACATACAGCTTTACACACTGCTTTAAACTTCATGGAGAAAACAATGCCTCGTCCCGGCAGGATAACAACACGACTCCCACTCACGCTCATGTGCGACATTAGAACACACTAATGATCACATGTTGGGAATAATACTCCACAGACGCTAAGAGATGAAGTTAATAATAGCAGGATGTTCCACTTTACAGAATAAATAGCCGAGTGTGAGGAGAATAATGCTGTATAATGCTCTATAAGACACGAGGAGACGGATCTAAAGGTTATTAATGTACTCAGTGCATCATTTCTGTCTCTAATGCATACTCAGATTTAGTTTTTAGGCTGACGGCGTTGTTAATGTAGTGTAGTATCACTGTGGAGAAAGAGGCGCAAGATGTTTCATAAACTTCACACAAAGCTAAAGGACTAAACATGAATATTTTATTGATGATTATGTTAACTCACTCCGGCACTCGGCCTCGTCTCCAACACCAGCTGTATTTTCAAAAAGGCAGAAACTCAGTGCTGTATAACACAACGGCATCGCTGATCAGATCTCTGCTGCCATCAGGACTCACTGGTCCATAAGTGTTTCTCTGTTCAACATCCATCCATCAATCTATGCAGTGTATTTGTCTTTCTGTCTGATTATCCTCCAATCTAGACATCATTCCTCCATCCAATCTATATATATCTTTTGTCTGAACATTCACCACCCATTCATCCTAAACCCACTCAACCATCAATCCATCCATTCATTCATTAATATATCCATTTCTCTTTGGCATCCATCCATCCATCCATCCATCCATCCATCGTATCTACCCTCTCTATTAGTCTTTCTTTCTCACTATTTTGCATATCTATCCATTTGTCCATCTCTCCATCAATGTCTAATAGGTGAAAGTGAACCTCATGTGTAGAATCAGGGTCTAGTTTTAGAAGAAATGGTTCTTTCAGGGTTCTCGACAGGTCACTGAATAATGAACAGCTTTGAGAAAAGGAGCTGAAGATGTCTTCAGAGTGTATAATTATGTAAATAGAGAGATATTTATAAAAAAAAAAAAAAAAAGTCCTGCAATCTCTGGATTCTCTCATTAATTATTCAGATCTTCTCCATGTAACAGAGATACTTTAACTTCAGTCACTCTTTTATTTTCTATCCGGTGTGACAGAGCAACATTCTCCACTCCATCACTCCGCTCAGGCTGAGAACAGAGAACCGAGCAGCTTTCAGACCTCAACTAAACGCTTTTTTCTTTTCTTTCACTCACTCAGAACGTGATGTAATTGGCAGAAATGCTAATGAAGAGGAGATGATTTGGGTTTCTGTGAAGCTAATCCCACATAAAAGCCAGACGTGAAGAAGCTGGACTCACGTGAGGGGGTTTCGTGGTTCAGTTCCTCTGATTTCAGAATGTTCTTCCACATCAGTGTGAAAAATGCATGACTAAAAACCTCTGAAGAACATTCCGTTCATGAAGAACATTCATTATCATGGAAAGGAAAAGGGAAAGGATTTTTTAAATTTCATTTCATTTAAGAAACTTACATTTTTAAAATATTCCTTAAGAAAGGAAAATTTAAAAACAAAAAAGAGAGTGGAAAAGCACCATAAACAAAATTTTTTTTATTTATTTATTTATTTATTTAATTGTTTATTTTAAAACTCAACACCACCATCTTTGGGAAAGATGAAAATAAAATAAAGTAAAATGAAATGGAATGGAATTAAAATTAAATAAAGGAACAACAAACAAGCACAATGAATAATTCAAAAATAAAAGAGGAAAGAACACCTCAGGGAGAAAATGAGAGAAAATAAATGGCAAAGTGAAAACTAATACAATAAGAAGGAAGGTTCCTGAGATGGTAAATGATTTTTAAATTATTGTTTTGTATTGAATGAAATGTCATTAAATTCAAAAGCAATTTGACAGCAAAACAGGAAAGAAGAGGGGAAAAAACAGGAAGAAATAGGAGATAAGAATACTTTTAGATTTTATTTTTTTTTTTTTATTGTTATTATTCCCCTTGAATGGGTTTGAAAAGTAAGATAATTGTAGGGCAGTGTGACAATTTGAAAAGCAATTAAATACAAATATGAGCATGAGCCCCAACTGTAATGCCTTTTTTTTTTTCTTTTTCTTTTTTTTTTTAAGTTTGAACCCATACTTCCATTTAATTGCTTTTCAAATTTTCAACAAACTCCTAGAATTGAAGCGTGTTAAACCTCCAGCCTCCTGGACGCCTCACTGTGAGACCCCGAGTCCTTCCGGGGGCATCTTTAATCCCTGTGTCTGATGAAGAGACGCTGTGTTTGTTTTAACCTCCGCTGTGTGCTGATTTAAATAGGTCAAAATCATCCATTTTTCATCGAGACCCCAGAAGGATGAGTGTCTGAGCAAACGATGGGCTCGAGCTCCGGCTCGCTCGTCAAGCAGCCGTTTGAGGAGCGTAAATTAGTAATGGTGTTTTATCATGCATTAATTTTAATTCTGTTTTCATCTGCAATTTATGCACATCTTAATGAATTGATTCTTTTTCATCTTCATCTCATCAAGCGGTGAGGAGACATTTACAGAGAGAGAGAGAGAGAGAGAGAGAGAGAGAGAGCGTCACAGGGCGGTACGGTTTGAGAACCCGAGGCCTAGTGGCCGTGTCACAACATGCTGCTGTCTATAGAAATACGTGACTGTTTATCTGAGTCATTTCCAAAATTTGTCCATTTATCCCCACAAGGCTCTGTTTGTTTGTTTTTTTGTTTGTTTGTCTATAATTATGAATTGTTGGATATTTGCCCTCTACACTAAACCTGAATTAACTGATTAATTTTAATCATTTATTTTAGTTTTTTAGGTTGTTTCCCTTTACAATAAACCTGAATTGATGGATAAATTTAAATTTATTTTATTGACAATTATTTTATTTTTTTATTTAATTTTGAAAAGTTGTAAATCTGAATTTATTGTTAAATTGAAATTGTATTATTTTAATTATTTTATTTGTTTTAATTTAATTCTGAAAAGCTATACATCTGAATTAATTGATGCATTTAAATGATTTTATTGTTATTTATTTGTTTTAATTTAATTATGAAATGTTGTAAATCTGAATTATTGATCAATTTAAATGATTTTATTGTTAAATTTATTTGTTTAAGTTTTTCAAAAAAGTTGTTTTTTTATCTAAATGTGTATTTATTGCTTTTAAAACTTTATGTTCAACACCTTTACTCTGTGATAAAACATCTAATTTACTACTTTTTATTGTGTACATTGCTAAAAAAAAATGTGTCGTTCTTTAATAAATAATAAAATGTAATCATTGTGGTGTAAGAGGAATAAAACGCTAGGGGAGACGTGCTGTTACAGGAAATACATCCACAACAGTGCTTGCAGTCGGTGTTGCCATGGTGACGAAGGATGATTAGTTTCCTATAGAAGCACAGCATCCTGTGTTTTATTCCTCTTCCCTAAGGCTCTTTTATCAATAATCTCTCTCTCTCTCTCTCTCTCTCTCTCTCTCTTTCTCTCTCTCCCTCACTCTCTCACTCTCTCTCTCTCTTTCTCTCTCTTTCTCTCTCTCTCTCTCTCTCTCTCTCTCTCTCTCTCTCTCTCTCTCTCTCTCTCTCTCTCTCTCTCTCCCTCTCTCTCTCTCTACTTCAGATCAAACTCTAACTCCGGAGGCCGGACCACAGATAATATTTACAGTCCCTGTGTCCTCGTTTGAGATTTGTTGCTCCAGAGCCGCTATCAAAACACGTCACAATGAATCATGCCACACTCCCAACCCATTTTTCCTTCCTCCAATCTCAGTCCTTTTCCCTTGGGGACATCCTTCAAATCCGCTCGTGTCCCGTGTCCCAGGGTCTGTTTTTTTCCCCCAAGCAAGCGGGCGAGCATTCTGTACGTGTCCCGGAGGAGAGCTACAAGCTGTGTGTTATTAGCAAGAGATTTGGCTGCTGAAGTGCTGAGCTGGCACTAAGAGGAAGCGTGAACTGCTTCTCACGTCTCCAAATTTTATTTCAAATCTATTCCTGTTAAAGATTTAGCCGTTTTTCTGGCTCCGTAGTGTAGAGATCGGTTTATTCTCTGGTCCAGGCCATGCTAGCTGTTCGATAGAACGTATTAGCATTATTATTCTATTTTATTGGATGTGTTTATTATAAGAATATTTATTTATTTGTTTGTTTAAGCTGCCTATTTTTTTCCTAAAAATAAAGGCTGAGTATATGGACGTAAGTGAGAACAGGAATGTTCTGGAACATCACATGTAACTCTAAATGGAGAAAAAGTATCATGTATCATTCTGTAATAAATAAGAAAAGTTATGGAAAGGTTCAGAACGTTAATGTCTAGATAATCAACACGACGCTAATCAAACTTGCGGAGAACAGATTCCGATATTACAAAGTGGTGATGAAGAGGAGGTCGAGTGTATGTGTGTGTGTGTGTGTGTGTGTGTTAGCAGTGGAGATTGATGGCTCTGAGGAGGTGCTGTCGAGGCGCTTTGGTTCTGTCAGCAGTCTTCCTCAAGGTTCTGGTAATGAACAGATAGAAGCTGCTATCATTGATGTGTTAAAACCTCGACAGCTGCTTTTCATCAACATGACGCACTATTAAAGCTCGCAGAATAACAGCAGCGCTATAAACAAACAGCCACGCAAAGATCAGTGGAAAATAATGTGCAGCTTACATACTTAACACACAAGATTTCATCAATTAGTGCAAGTTTAAAGAATATGAGTTTTCTGAGGATGTGAAATCGGTCAGATTTGAAATATAAACACACACACATACATATAAATATAAAATACTACAAATTATGACTTAATTACCACCATGATAAAGTCTATTTAAATAAATAAATAGATAAATAAATATTACGAACTCTTCAAACATAAAAAACCCCAAAAAATTCTATGTTTAAAAAAAAAAAGTCTTCCTAAACCAATTTCCAAATTCCTATGCTTAAATAAACAACAGAAAAAGTTTTCATTAACAAGGCCACTGATGCATTTGGAAATCCACAATTTCCAAATTTCAAAAAACTGTTAAAGAAATATGAATAAATGGGATAGATAGATAGATAGATAGATCATCCCCGGCAAGTACCATCCGTAGCCCCGCCCCCACCTCGGCTACTCAGACCACATCTCTGTTATGCTAATTCCAGCATACAGATCACTCGTCAGACGCTCTAAACCGGTTCTGGAACAGGTGAAAACCTGGCCAGCGGGAGCCATCTCTACTCTTCAGGACTGTTTTGAATGCAATGACTGGTACATGTTCAGGGAGGCTGCAACCAACGGCGAAACCACAGACTTGGAGGAATATACGTCATCAGTGACCAGCTACCTCAGCAAGTGCATCGATGACGTGACTGTCTCCTAGTCCATCACCACACAACCGAATCAGAAGCCTTGGATGACCACGAAGGTGTGTGCACTGCTAAAATCCAGGGACTCTGCCTTCAGAGCTGGATACAAGGACACCTAAGAACAGCACGGGCTAAACTGTCTCAAGCCATCATGAAGGCAAAGCATGCACACTCCCAGTGAATCCACGGCCACTTTCAGAGCAGCGGTGACACTCGGCGCATGTGGCAAGGCACACAGTCCATCACCAACTACAGGCCAGCTTCACCTGCCTGTGACAGTGATGCCTCCCTTCCAGATGTGCTGAACAGCTTCTACACTTGGTTTGAGGCAAAGAATGACGTAACAGTGAGGAAGACCATCCCTCCTCCAGAGGACCAGGTGCTCTGTCCCACCAGGCAGATGTGAAGAAAACTCTACACAGAGTTAACCCACGGAAAGCTGCTGGACCAGACAACATTCCTAGCGGATGTCTTCACTGACATTTTCATCTTCTCCAGTGTCCTGTCTCAACAACTACCATCCCATTGCACTCACACCCATCATGAAGTGCTTCAAGAGGCTCATCTTGAGGCACATCAAGAACTTGCTGTCACCATCACTAGACCCCATGCAGTTTGCGTATTGTCCAAATCGCTCCACAGACGATGCAATTCAGCACTCAACACTATCATTCCTCAGCACCTGATCGAGAAGCTGAGTCTGCTGGGCATCAACACCTCCCTCTGCAACTGGATCCTGACTTCCTGACTGGGAGACCTCAGTCAGTCTGGATCGGGAACAGCACCTCCAGCACCACCACATTGAGCACTGGAGCCCCTCAGGGCTGCGTACTCAGCCCACTGCTGACTCATGACTGTGCAGCAATGCACAGCTTGAACCACATCAAGTTCGCCGATGACACGACCGTCGTGAGTCTCATCAGCAAGAACGATGAGTCAGCATACAGAGAGGAGGTGCAGAGGCTAACAGCCTGGTGTAAAGCCAACAACCTGTTTCTGAACATGGAGAAAACAAAAGAGATGGTTGTTGACTTCAGGAGAGCACAAAGTGACCATTCTCCACTGAACATGGACAGGTCCAACGTGGAGATTGTCAAGAGCACCAAATTCCTTGGTGTTTACCTGGTGGAGGACCTCACCTGGTCACTCAACACCAGCTCCATCACCAAGAAAGCCCAGCAGCGTCTCTACTTCCTGCAAAGGCTGAGGAAGGTTCATCTTCCTCCTCCCATCCTGGCCACCTTCTACAGAGGGACCATCGAGAGTGTCCTCGGCAGCTGCATCACTGCCTGGTTTGGGAATTACACCCTCTTGGATTGCAAGACCCTGCAGCAGATAGTGAGGACAGCTGGGAAGATCATCGGAGTCTCTCTTTCCTCTATCACGGACATTTACTCCACACACTGCATCTGCAAAGCAAACAGCATTGTGGACGACCACACACATCCCTCACACACACTCTTCAGCCTTCTGCCATCTGGAAAAAGGTGCCGAAGCATTCGGACCCACACAACCAGACTGTTGAACAGCTTCTTCCTTCAGGCAATCAGGTGTCTCAACAGAGAACTGAACTGAGTTGTACATGGACACACACACACATATATATATATATATATATATATATATATATATATATATATATATATATATATATATATATATATATATATATATATATATTTATATATATACATACACACACACACACACACACACACACACACAGCTGATCTGGTTCACATGCACTTTAAATATTTGTACTATGCTTTAACTGTATAACTAAAATAACTATTTCTGCTGCTATCACTCACTGTCCCTAACCCTGTTTCTTTTTGCCCTCACCATCTAACACTGTTCTTTTTTTGCACACAGTCGGTGTTGTCTTGTTTGTCACCACTGCGTCTTGTCATCCTCTGCACTTATGCTGTATGTTTTGTTTAAAAATTCTGCACCTTGGAAGTATAGTTTAGTTCTATGTTTGTCCGCGTCACCCTGTATTTTTTTTGTTTTCATTCTGTGTAGCACCTCTGGTCCGTTGTTTCATTTCACCATGTACTGCATCAGCTATGTATGGTTGAAGTGACAATAAAGCTTCTTTAACTTTGATGCATTTGGAAGTCGACAATTTAAAAAAAAAATAAAGTAAAGAAATATAAATAAATAAATAAATTCTTTTATAAATAAATAAATATTACTGACTCTTCAAACATAAAAACCTAAAAAAAAAAACTATGTTAAAAAAATAAAATCAAAATTTTCCTAGACCAAACTGAGTATGCTTAAATAAACAATAATAAAAAAAAGTTTTAATTACCTAGGTCACTGATGCATTTTGAAGTCCACTAATATAAGAAATATAGAAATATAAATAAATAAACAAACAAATAAATAAATAAATAAATAAATAAATAAATAAATAAAGCATAAATAATTGCAAAATAATTAAAATAATTATTTTTTAAATAAATAACTATTACTAACTCTTCACAGAAAACCTAAAAAAATACTACGTTAAAAAAGAAAAAATAAATATCATCCTAAACCAATTAGACTATGCTTAAATACAGAACAACAAAAAAGTTTTAATTAACAAGGTCACTGTATTAGAAAGTCCATGATGTCAAAATAAATAAATAAATAAATAAAGCATAAATTGCATAGTTAAAACAATTTTTTATAAATAAATGAACACATGAACAAATAAACATACAGATAAATAAATATATAAATAAATAAATAAAATTCTTTTTTTTATCCTAACAGAATTTTAACTGCAGATTTGCAGCATTCTCTCTCTCTCTCTCTCTTCCTCTGTTTGTTTTTTATTTTTTATCTTTTTTTAATGGCTAATCTAGCAATATAAAGCTAATTTAGAGGCTAAAAGCTAATCCAGTGTGTGTACAGTGGCTCCTGTGCAACCCTTTTGAGCAAAGAGTCTCAGACAGATGACTGTCAATCAAGTGAGCTCATTAGAATATTAGGCCACACCCACTGGGCCAGCCTCAGATCAGTTTTTGCACTCCTACCTTGTGTTTATAGACTTCATATCTTTTCGAAAGCAGCCACATGTTTGATGCATGTAGATGTTTTACAGTAGAACAGTTTAGTTTCCTGTAAAATATTTTGTTTATTTAAAACAATCCAGTAGAACTGCATTTGCGTTGTTTTTTTTCCGTCACTGATGAAAACAGAGCGGTTGCTGTGGAGGTTTCTGCTCTAGGTGTCGTGCGATGGAGCTCATGGCTGGAAAGTCGTGCCTCTTTATGCTGTGACCTTTCCGAGATGAGGTTGTAATGTAGCGCTGTGTGTAATCTGGACTTCATAGGTGCTGACCTCTGAGTTACAATACATCACAGCACAGTCGTTTGGTCAGGATTTAATGCCCGCTTTGCAGAGCTGACGATTTTTACACAGTCAAACAAAAATATTCCAGAAGATCCGTCTTCATGTGTTTCCTCAAATAAAATCAGCACCAGATGATTCAAATATGAATATGAAATGATTGACCGCTAACTCTTTGGAAGCCCCACCCCCTTGAATATGTCGATCTTCTTGCTTTCATCATTCTCTCTCTCTCTTTCTCTTTAAATAGAGAATGTTTTCAGCTCATTAACGTAAAATAAAACCTCTCAGTTGAATGAAAATATTACACATTATTATTACATAAAAAAATACATATTTTTTTCAATTGTTTATTACATTTATACTGAAAAAAAACCTCCCGACAGGTTCTTGGTGTTAAGAATATAATGAGCGATAAATTGGAATTTGCTCCAAATGTATGCTTTCATAAAAAAAAAAAAAAGTTCTTTAAAGGTTCTTTAAGGGTTCTGTTGATAATTAAGGTTCCAGACAGCCTTGAGATGTTCTCTGGGTCAGTATTTGACTCTCTTTATTTATTATGTTTAGCCATATTCTCTTCTTTATGCCTTAAACCTGTCAGGTGATTGAAATTTCTTGACACTTAGAACACTTTTCGGGGGAACATAACGGGTTCTTCAGTTTTCGATTCGTTATGTGAAGGTTATTTGGATAATCGCGGGTTCTTTCTTTACTTTCTGAGAGAAAACACTTCAGTATAATCCTACCTGTGGATCCTTAAGGGTTTCTTTAGAGAAGATCGCTTTAATTCAATTCAATTCAGTTTTATTTGTATAGAGCTTTTAACAAAAAGAATTGTCTCAAAGCAGCTTTACAGAATATAAGAAACAGCAAACATACAAACAAACAGTCCTAGATGTTAGACAGAATTTTCCCTAGTGAGCAAGCCTGAGGTGACTGAGGCGACTGTGGCAAGGAAAAACTCCCTTAGATGGTATTAGGAAGAAACCTTGAGAGGAACCAGACTCAAAAGGGAACCCATCCTCATCTGGGTGACACCAGAGAGTGTGAAATGAACAATGTCTTTTCTGCATTAGTTGTGTGATGCAGATACAGCATGTGTAGAAAGTTATGTGTAAATTAATTAGGAGGTTGTTGTCGTCCACATAGGGTTGGCAGCGTTGCTTTGAATACTCCAGTCCTCACAAAGCAGAACCCAGATGGAGCTGGCACAATCTCTGTGTGTCTCAGGATGGGTAGAAGAAGGGAAACAAATGGAAAGTAATTAGCGTAGATGCTGTTCATAGTATTAGCAAACACTAGATGATAATGTGCATTTTAATCAGATGTATTGGAGTACAATGTTATCAGATGTATTAAATGTATGCCTGGCTAAACAGATATGTCTACATTTGAACTGGGAGACTGTGTCTGAGCCCCGAACACTGTCAGGAAGACTATTCCAAAGTTTAGGAGCTAAATACAAAAACGCTCTACCCCCTTTTGTAGACTTTTATATTCTGGGAATTACCAAAAGTCCAGAATTTTGAGATCTTAAGGAGCATGATGGATTGTAACGTGTTAGAAGACTGGTGAGATATGTGGGAGCTAAACCATTTAGAGTCTTGTACGTAAGTAGAGCTAGTTTATCATCAATTCTACACTGTAAAAAAAAATTCTGTAAAATAACAGTAAACTACTGGCAGCACAGACGCCAGCAATCTACTGTAATTTTACAGTATCTATACTGTGGATTATTTTACAGCATTTTTCTGTAAAAAGTAAATGCAGTATATTACTGTGATTATTTCAGTTACTAGTAACAGTATGGTTAATTTATAATAAAATAACCTAAAAGTTGAATCTTCAATTTTCAGTTAACAGTAGAACACTATTTTCTGGTCTACACACATCTGCTTAAAATAAATTATACTAAGCAATAAACACTTCAGAAAGGAGGTAAATCAAAATAAAACTTTATTTAAAAGGGTAGAGTCAACAAATAGAAAAGCAAATTATGTTCCAAGTAACAAGCCAGAAAAACTAATTTCAGGTACAAAAAAACCTACATCAAAAACATAAAACAGTTTGGTTAAAAAACTTTTTCCTTCTAATTGAGAGATGGATCCCTTTTGTATCATAACTTCTAAAACAAATTATACATTTTTTTAAATGTTTTTTTAAGAACCTTTTTGAGGAACCTTTTGTGGCAACATGTCTGTGTGAGACAGAAATAAGAGAGAGCTCACTGACCTATATAAAGTCCCATTCAAAGTCAAGGAGGTTCTTTAGTAGTGTAGAGACGCATGAATTGACTGTGGAATATTTCTTTTGGACAATCGTCCCTGTCTTCTTTGAGATCTTCTTTCCCCTCTCGGGATTGATACCAATAAAGCGCCTGAAATTAGAATAGTCGGACACTGAATGAGTAATTATCAGGAACACCTTGTAATTGGTAAATGGTTGTTTAGGGTTTTAAACATTTTATATGTTAGTTCTGACAAAGGCATCCGGCAGCAGAATTTCTGAAAATACTATGTGTCATTTGTATTATTCTTTGCAAGCAACATAAGATGGTGTGAAGGAAATTCCATATTTTAGAGTCAAATCAAGAGTCAAGAAGCTTTATTGTCATTTCAACCAAATATACAGAGCAATGCAGTAAATAGTGAAATGACACAGCACTTCTCCAGGACCATAATGCTAAAAAAAAGAGCTGAACTGGCTCAACATAATTGAAGCTGTTCTTAAAAACTGTTTTTCTTTTCTGGTCAGTTTTTAATGACTGAGTGTTGCAGGCCCTAAAGAGATCCTCTGTTTTCAGGATGTTCATCACATTGTATATGTCAGTGTAAAGTCGCGGAGGCGGCGTTAGAATCCATATGCAGGAGTTTATTTAAATCCACAGCAAACAAATCCAAAACGGCAGGCAATAGACATAAACGTGAGGCAGGCAGAGGTCGATACACAATACGGCAGTCAGATCCAAACAACAGCACAAAAGACAGAAACAGAGTAAGCAGGCAATGGTCATACACACGATAGTCAATTAATGGCAATAGAACCGCTCGGTAAGGCAGGTAAACTGGCAATACTTCGCGATTGAGTGAGAGCATAGCCATGCTTAAATGTCTACCAAACAGGAAGTAACCCCTGAAGCAGACGGAGTGGCAGACAGTCATTACTCGGGAGAGGGCTCCCTCTGCTGGCGTGGCGTTACAGAATCCCCCCCCCTTAGGAGCAACTCCTGGCGCTCTACGAGGACGTCCCCGTGGTCGCGGTGCAGGACGATCGGGTCTGGCTCGATGAAAGTCCTCAATCAGTGATGGGTCCAGGATGTCGTGAACAGTTACCCATGATCTCTCCTCAGGTCCGTATCCCTCCCAGTCCACCAAATATTGGAGCTGACCCCCTCTCCGTATGGAGTCCAGCAACTCCCTTACCGCATATGCCGGGGCTCCGTCAATGTCCAGCAGTGGAGGTGGCTCCCGGTTCTCGACATTGGGGTCAGCATCTGGGTGGACCGGTTTGAGGAGGGAAATATGGAAGGAGGGAGAGACACGATAATTAGCAGGAAGCTCCAACTGGTAAGTGACCTCATTAATCTGTCTCAAGATTTTGAATGGGCCTACATACCTTGGACTTAGCTTCCTGCTGGGTAGCCGCAACTTGAGGTCCCGTGTGGAGAGCCAGACCCTCTGTCCCGGTTGGTAGGGAGGATGTGGGCGACGGCGTCTGTTGGCCTGGATCGCCTGACTCCTGCAGACGTACATGTGCGCTGTCCCACACCCTTTCACTACGACGAATCCAGTCATTGACTGCAGGGACCAGAGAAGGCTCACCAGACCACGGGAACATGGGGGGGTTGGTATCCTAGTACGCGTTGAAACGGAGTGAGACCAGTAGATGAATGCCTTAACGAGTTCTGTGCGTACTCTGCCCATGGTAGAAACTCAGACCAACGATGCTGTTCACGACCACAGTATGACCTGAGATACCTGCCAATCTCTTGGTTCAGTCTCTCCACTTGCCCGTTAGACTGTGGATGGTAACCTGAAGTCAAACTCACATTGATGTCCAGCTGCTTACAGAAAGCTTTCCATACTTGTGAAGTGAATTGTGTTCCTCTATCAGAAACAATGTCTTCAGGTATACCATAGACTCTAAAGACATGATGGAACAGTGACTGATCGGTTTCCATGGCTGTGGGGAGGCCCTTCAGAGGGATTAACCGGCAGGCTTTTGAGAAACGGTCAATGGCTACCAGAATCGTGGTAAATCCGTTAGATGGGGGCAGATCAGTGACAAAGTCTATAGAGAGATGTGAGCACGGTCTTTGGGGTATGGGCAAGGGCTGTAACAAACCAGATGCCGGGTTTAAAGTCAGTTTGTGGATGATCATGTCTTCTGGATAGTGCATCCGCCTTGCTGTTCTTGCTGCCAGGACGGTAGGTTACAGTGAACTGGATTCTGGTAAAGAATAATGACCAGCATGCTTGGCGAGGGTTTAGTCTCTTGGCACTCTTGATGTATTCAAGATTCTTGTGATCCGTGATTACCTGGAAGGGGTAATGATATGATATGGTTGCCCACATCATAGTTGCGTTCAGCATCCGTGAGCTTCCTGGAGAAGTAAGCACAGGGGAAGAGTTTGCCTGGTTGTCCGTGGCGCTGAGAGAGTACTGCACCTATCCCACTATCGGAAGCATCAACTTCTACAACGAATGGTAGGTTGGGATCTGGATGTTTAAGGATGGGTGCAGTCGTGAAGCTGTCCTTAAGGTTAGTGAATGCTCGAGTGGCATCTTCCGTCCATTTTAATCTCGAAGGTTTACCTTTCAGTAAAGATGTCAGTGGCGCTGCTGTGACACTGTAGTTGCAGATGAAGCGTCGGTAGAAATTAGCAAATCCCAGGAAATGCTGAAGTTCTTTAACTGTGGTGGGTCGTGGCCATTCTGTAACTGCTGTGATCTTGGAATTGTCCATCTCCACACCTTGATGGCTCACATTGTATCCCAGGAATGCAGTTCGCTGGACATGGAATTCGCATTTTTCTGCTTTTATGTAAAGTTGATTCTTTAATAGTCTGGTGAGTACAGTTCTGACATGACCCTGGTGCTCCTCTTCCGACTTGGAGTAGATTAATATGTCATCGATGTAAGCAACTATATACTTGTTCAAGATGTCTCTGAAGATCTCGTTGATAAATGACTGGAAGACTGCAGGTGCATTGGCTAGCCAATACGGCATAACCCTCTATTCATAGTGGCCCCTAGTGGTCAGAAAGGCAGTTTTCCACTCATCTCCCTCTTTGATTCTAATGAAGTTGTAGGCACTCCTGAGATCTAACTTGGTGTAGATTTTTGCCTCTCTGAGCTGTTCGAGTGCTGCAGGTACTAATGGTAGTGGGTATCGAAATTTCACTGTGACATTATTCAAACCTCGGTAATAGATGCACGGGCGAAGCCCTCCATCCTTCTTTTCCACGAAGAAGAAGCCTGCAGCTGCTGGGGAGGTGGATGGACGAATGAAACCGGAACTGAGAGCTTCCTCGATGTAGTCCTCCATGGCTTGGGTCTCAGGACGTGAAAGAGGATACACCTTGCTCTTGGGAGGCATGGCATTGGGCAGGAGGTCGATAGCGCAATCCCAAGGACGATGAGGTGGCAGCTGGGTAGCTTTAGCCTTACTGAAGACCTCCTGTAGGTCTTGGTAGCATGACGGGATGGTGACTGGCTTGCACTCAGGGCTCTCTACACTGGTGGTTAGACATGACTTGATAACTGTGTTGCCCAGACAGTGGGAAAAACAGAATTGTGACCAATGTGTAATCTCACCCTGATACCAAGAGATGACTGGGTCGTGAACAGATAACCAGGGGTACCCTAGGATGATTTCGTGGCATGGAGAGTCAATTACGTAGAATGTGATGGTCTCCCGATGAAATAGTCCCACTTGAAGTTGCATGGGCAGAGTTTGGTGGCAGATGCCGTCTCCAATAGGCTTGTTGTTAACGGCGTTAACCTTAAGTGGAGGATTGCAGGGTTAGATGGGGATGTTAAATGCCTTTATGAAATCTTGGTGTATCAGATTCAGTGCAGAACCAGAGTCAATCAGCGCTGTGAAGTCAAAAGAGTCATTGTCAGTAGTAATCTTAACCATAGTAGTGAGCGATGCGTTGGCTCGAAGAAGATGGTCAACACTCACCCGGTTGTTATCATTGATGCTTCCTCGGGTTTTGAGTGGGCATTCTGAATTGCGGTGGCCTGTCTCTCCACAGTAGAAGCACAGGTTATGAATTAACTGTCGTGATTGCTCCTCAGGAGCTCCTAGCTGCATGGGCTCTGGATTAGCAGGATCAACGGATGGGGTTGAGCTGGAACTCGGTGTTAGTGGCTGGGTAGGTATGTTTCTCATAGATGCTGACTTGATTCGAGCATGAGTACTACGCATGAGATTATCAATCTGGATAGCCAGTGTTACATATTCAGAGAAAGAGTGGTCCACACCCTTACAAGCAAGCTCTGCCTGCAGCTCTATATTCAGACTGCGTTGAAACACGGCCTTGAGTGCAACATCATTCCAACCACTCTGGGCAGCGAGCGTTCTGAACTCGATGGCGTACTCAGCTGCTAACCTGTGGCCTTGAGATAGCTGCAGTAGACGAGTGGAAACATCCTTGCCACCTGCTGGATATTCAAACACATCTCTGAGTTGTTTCACGAAATATGTGTAGGATGTTTGGAACAAGCGATCAGTTTTGATAAGTGAACGCGGCCTGCAGGTTGGAAACTTCTGCTGGATTCATCGGTGGCGAAGTATTCTGTAAAGTCGCAGAGGCGGCGTTAGAATCCATATGCAGGAGTTTATTTAAATCCACAGCAAACAAATCCAAAACGGCAGGCAATAGACATAAACGTGAGGCAGGCAGAGGTCAATACACAATACGGCAGTCAGATCCAAACAACAGCACAATGGGTAATCCAAAAGACAGAAACAGAGTAAGCAGGCAATGGTCATACACACGATAATCAATCAATGGCAATAGAAACGCTCGGTAAGGCAGGTAAACTGGCAATATTTCACGATTGAGTGAGAGCATAGCCATGCTTAAATGTCTACCAAACAGGACGTAACCCCTGAAGCAGAGGGAGTGGCAGACAGTCAGTACTCGGGAGAGGGCTCCCTCTGCTGGCATGGTGTTACAGTCAGCTTCTGAAACCCCAAGTGTAACCAGCCTCTCTTTCAGTCTGAAAAGCAAATGTGACTGGCTTATATCATGTATTTCCTGAAAATCTTCAATAATTGTTTGAATGAAAGAGGATGGAAGCAACAACTTTGCTTGCAGCTTTAAATAAAACAGGGCTAATTTTTTTAGGAATAGGGATTCATCAACAGTTTCTGCAAATACATCTGATGGCATCATCTGTATGACTGGTAGGATCAATCTGCATGTCAGACTGATCTTGTTCAGTTTCATGGTACATGCCAGGATTCTCTACTGAATCAGTGAGATGCTTCCCGGCACTATTTTTATGTTTCCTACTCACGTGTGATGTGAATGTGGATAAAACATTAAAGCTCTTGTCACATTGTCTATAAAGGCATGCAACTGTTTTTCCCTCTCTAATGTGTATTTTCAAATTACAGTAAAAGGACTTCAGGTTCTTACACTTTTCATTGCAGAAATAAGTGTGACGTTAATTAAATGTCATTACACACCTTAGGTCTAACCACAGATTAGTCATGTCTGTAAATATGACACTTAAAAGCTGAAAACTTTTTACAAGTCCAACCGCAGTCTGGCAAAACACATTTAAAAGTTAAATTAAGTGTATTTTTATGAATTTTCATGTGTCTTACATGAGCCAATACTGTAGCAGAGTTATGACTACAGACCTGACAGGGGATCATTTTTGCTGCTAATGTAGGGAAAAAATAAAGCAGTCTAGATAATTGTCATACATTTGCTCAAGACTGTCAATTCCATGTTTTTTGAACTAAAACAGAATAAAGATAAATATAAGATTAAGAATGTGTTAACACTAAACATATGATTAATCATAAATATGCATTGACAGTAATACAGTGGTGTGAAAAAGTGTTGGCCCCCTTCCTGATTTCTTATTTTTTTGCATGTTTGTCACACTTTAATGTTTCAGATAATCAAACACATTTAAATATTAGTCAAAAATAACACAAGTAAACACATCATGCAGTTCTTAAATTTTTTATTATTAAGGGAAAACAAACTCCAAAACTACATGGCCCTGTGTGAAAAAGTGTTTGCCCCCTAAGCCTAATAACTGGTTGGTCCACCCTTAGCAGCAACAACTGCAATCAAGCGTTTTCTATAACTTGCAATGAGTCTGTTACAGCGCTGTGGAGCAATTTTGGCCCACTCATCTTTGCAGAATTGTTGTAATTCAGCCACATTGGAGGGTTTTCGAGCATGAACCACCTTTTTAAGGTCATGCCACAGCATCTCAATGGGATTGAGGTCAGGACTTTGACTAGGCCACTCCAAAGTCTTCATTTTGTTTTTCTTTAGCCATTCAGAGGTGGACTTGCTGGTGTGTTTTGGATCATTGTCCTGCTGCAGAAGCCAAGTTTGCTTCAGCTTGAGGTCACAAACCTACCGATCTATCAGTCTGGAAAAGGTTATAAAGCCATTTCTAAAGCTTTGGGAATGCCGCAAACCACAGTGAGAGCCATTATCTACAAAGGGCGAAAAGGGCCAACACTTTTTCACACCACTGTATGTAGAATGAAGACGATTGTGGTTAATGGCTGCTTTTGCATACCACCTGTATTAGTCTTCGCATCTCAGTTTCTAATTACAAACTAAGTGAACAAAATCAGTGTACACTAAAACTATCTGCTTGCTCTTAAAAACATCTTTAAAATCACTGACATTTTAAACAAGTTTGTTTAATGATTTTCATAGCATTTACAACTAATAACAACAGGCAAACGACTGTTAGCTAGCTAGCTAGCAACAACCACTAACTGATATTAAAGTACAAAGTCTATCTGAAACAAAATGATGAAACTTAAATGATAAAACAGATTTAGACATCAGCACTGAAGTGACATTTTAAAATCACACGCTTACTAGCTTGACAGCTTACTGAGCATCAATTTTACACATAAAATTTGGGTAATACTACCTTTATGAATCAAATACCATCAAGGGAAATTAGAAAATGTTTTTAATTACCATGTAATTTGTGGTCCAGATGCAGATAGATCCAGATGAAGGACTTAAATGCACAGCAGACTTGCACTATTGTACTCACACTCCAGGTTTCAAAAAATACTGCATGGTACTGTAATTTCAAACATTAGCATACTAGGAGCAACCCATAATGCATTGCAAAAAACAGTAGAAAACTGTATTACATAAAAACAGTAGAAAACTGTTTAAAATCACCAGTAAATGCAAAATATTGCCCAGAATGCATTGTTTTCTATAGTAGATTACCGTTTTAAGGGAAAACAGTAGCTTACTGCCAGATTTTGGCCATTTTTTAACAGCAATTTTTACAGTGTAAACTTAACAGGTAGCCATTCAGGGATGATAATATTGGGGTTATATGATCATATTTTCTTGACCTGGTAAGGACTCTGGTGGCTGCATTCTGGACTAACTGTAGCTTGTTTATTGAAGATGCAGGACAAACACCTAGTAATGCATTACAATAGTCCAGTCTGGAGGTCATGAATGCGTGAACTAACTTTTCTGCATCAGATACAGATAAAATGTTCCTAAGCTTGGCGATATTTCTGAGGTGGAAGAAGGCTGTTTTTGTAATATTGGAAATATGATTTTTAAAGGACAAGTTGCTGTCTAAT
>JAUCMX010000029.1:1233957-1421457 GCA_033459395.1 Hemibagrus guttatus | reverse complement strand
GAAAGAGAGAGGGGGAAGAGGGAGGGAAGGGGAGAGAGATTGAGGGAGAGAGAGAGAGAGAGAGAGCGAGAGCGAGAGAGAGAGAGAATTCCGTCAGCTTGTCATTTTGCCTGGCCGATGTCCTGCCTCTCCCCTCAGACAGACAGCCTTTGACAGAAATGAATGGAGGCATCTGCTGCGCTTGAAATCTCCACCAAGAAATGTCTGAGCCTTTCAATAAACCTGACGCAGAACCGCACGCCATCAGAATCCCAATTCCCGGCTTCTGAGGAGTAGACATGTGACGTTGATTCATCGTGTCTGTGTGAGAGAAGATTGACTGGGAGTTCTGGGAGGTGTGGGAATGTGGCGTTTCCTGATGTTATTGATGTTATTGATTTGTGTAGACACTTCATGTGAGTATTTAGACTCGCTGATCTCATGGTTTCCTGTGAATACGGGACGAGTATATGGCGCCGAGCATCACGCCGACTCGGATGAGACAGACAAATGTTCAAGTGACCGCTGAAGCTGGACTCGGGACACAGCTGCGGAGTTTTCTGGATCTTCAACATGGTGGAACTGGGAACAGAGCTTACGTAAGCGTAAACATAAGCCATGTTCTAACACCCTAAATATGCTATAATGACTAAAAGTAAGTGCCCCCTGACCCTGAAACCCACATGTGCTTCTCTTTTCCTCTCTTCTCCTCTTCTCTCTTTCTACTAGATGTTGGCGCATGGCTGTGGGGATTAGTGCGATCTACAAGATCATCAGTGAGATCAGACCCTGATGTCCGGATGTTCATGAGGCTCATCCTGAAGGTGTTCAGTGGGGTTGAGTTTCAGTGAGAGTCAGGGCTCTGTGCAAGAAACCCTTCCACTTTCTCCAACATCATGTCTTCATGGAGCTCAGGGGGTTTGTGGAGAGGAGCAGGAACAGGCTGGAGACTCCAAGTTTGGAAGCTACAGCGTTCACTGACATGCTAGACCATTGCGTGTTTCAGTTTTTTAGATGTAAGAGGGTGTCAGGGTAAGGGGTGCACATACTTTTGACACTATTATGGATAACTCCCATGTCTTTTTTAAAAATGTACCTGAAATACTAATTTCCTGTCTCCAAGATGAGGCTGGCTTCCCTTTGCAGTCTGGTTCCTCTCCAGGTTTCTCAAGGAACTTATTAATAACATCATGAATTTATACATTGCTTCACTGTTAAATCTGCAGCACAAATAAAACTGAATAGAGTTAATAAAATTCTACAGTCATGATCTGCTTCTGGTTTCTCGAAACTTAAAAAAAAAAATCAATTCGATCTGCAGTACAGGAGCTTCACTGACAACTGTAGATCTGCTACATTCTCACCTGGGATGTCTTCTCGGAGAAACGTCTCCCACCATCCCGGCGAGCGAGGACAGACGAGTGGAGTGGAGCCGAGACGAGGCGAGGAGAGCCGCGGGGCTTCGTGTAGCCTGAATAAACTTCTAAAAATGACACGGACCCCGTGATGCGTAAGTGCTGAACTGGGACGGAGCTGTCAGGAAGATGAATCGGTGGCGTGGTGGAGGCCTTTCATTAACGTAGCACAGCGCTGCTCTCCGCTGTTTAAAGATGACACCGAGCGTGGAGCAGACAGCTCGTCCCGGTGACTCGCTCCTACTGAGCCACGAGGAGGTCTGCGTTACGCTTTTACGAACAGCCTCGGGAAATTTCACACCCACAAAGCCACACTGATGCCGTTTGTTTTTTCCTTTCCATCTGAGAAGAACGCCTAAATAAACGCTCTAACGTTCTTGGAGGGATTTGGCTTCGTGAAGTGGTTATGTGAGGGAAAGCACTTCTTAATCCAAACTGGGGAAGGAAATTTTATACATTATATATTTCTCCTGAAGAATATTCCTCCTGAACATCTCCTGAAGAATATTCCTCCTGAACATATCCTAAAGAATATTCCTCCTGAACAACTCCTGAATAATATTCCTCCTGAACATCTCCTGAAGAATATTCCTCCTGAACATCTCCTGAAGAATATTCCTCCTGAACATCTCCTAAAGAATATTCCTCCTGAACAACTCCTGAAGAGTATTCCTCCTGAACATCTCCTGAAGAATATTCCTCCTGAACAACTCCTGAATAATATTCCTCCTGAACATCTCCTGAAGAATATTCCTCCTGAACATCTCCTGAAGAATATTCCTCTTGAACATCTCCTGAAGAATATTCCTCCTGAACATCTCCTGAAGAATATTCCTCCTGAACATCTCCTGAAGAATATTCCTCTTGAACATCTCCTGAAGAATATTCCTCCTGAAGTTCTCCTAAAGAACATTTCTCCTGAAGTTCTGCATTCCACTAGTAGATGTCCTGAAGAACATTTTTTCTGTAGAACATTTCTCCTAAAAAATATTTTTCTTGAAGTTCTTTATTTCTTCTGAAGTTCTCCTAAAGAACATTTTTCCTGAAGTTCTACATTCCTCTAGAAGATGTCCTGAAGAACATTTTTCCTGAAGTTCTACATTCCTCTAAGGTTCTACTGATGTTCTCCTGAAGAATATTTCTCTTGAATGTCTCCTAAAAAACATTTCTCCTGTAATTATACATTTCCTCAGAAGATGTCCTGAAGAACGTTTCCTCTGAGGTTCTGCTGTTCTGTAGAGTTAAGAGTGAATTCCTGCCATAATTTCTTCACACTTTCACACATTTTATTCATGTATTTTATTTTATTTGTTTTATTTTTTGTTATATTTTTATATAACTCGTTTATTTTAAAGTCTATTTTGTTGATCTGATTTTTTCCTCTTTCTTCATCAGTTCTCGTTATAACGTGTCTGCCTCTAACCCAACTTCACCCACTTGAAGGAAATTCTACAATCTAAAATTCTACAGAACGGAGGATTTCCAGGAAGCTGGGCCTCTGGGCTGGAGGCGTGTCTCTCATGAGCTCATGGGCCATTAACGCTGCCTACAGGCTTACAAACCAACCTTTAATCCAAACTTTCCAAAGGACACCAGTGGAAATTCTTTCAAGCTGCACAGCAGACACTTTCTCTGCTCTAAATGAAGTCCTGCTCTTCTGCTCTCCATCACCGGGGCAGAGGTGATACCTCAAAGGCAAACACAGATTGAGGTGCTAGATCATCTCGACTCGCTAGCCTTCTTTGCTAATGGCCCCAGGATTCTGGAGCTGGAAGAGAAAAGTAGAGTACAGCTTCACTGTAACCTAATAAATTATCTCCACATGCCCACTGGACTTTATTTTCTATGTTATTTTGAATAATGAACCACTTTAGAGTTCAATGACTTGACATTGGAGCAACATAACCTCTATATGAGCTGCTTATGACAGCTGATATCATTAATAAAGCCTTATTCCAACAGGCGTCACCTGTCATAAAGACGGCAATTCATGTGAGTCATATGACATAGCAATGACTTTAGAGTCTTATAGCAATTTACTTACTCAGAAATGGTATAAGATGTTTAGGAATACTTAAATGTCATACTAGAATGTTCTATGGCACCAAGTGTACTTTATAAGATGGTTATGAACATTTATAATGCTATGAGACGCTTATGTATTTTGCCCTGACCATGATTACGAATTAGATTTTTTTTCTGATGTTTGGCATCATTATATGATGTCACTCTACCATGAGCTCTGAAATCAGCTGTTATAATGTCAGGCTATGAAGCATTATAGCAACTTAAGTCATTATAGCCAACACAAATACATTCAACGACTCTATATTTAAGAACGTTTTATTTGATTCGTTGACTTTTACACATTCTTTACGTCTCTTTATGTCAGGAATGGCGGCTTGTGTAGGCTCTATGAAGCATTACGAACATCTTTCTATTTAGAAATCTTGCACTAATGAATATCTGCTGCATGTGTTTGCACAGTTCTAACAAACAGCACATTACTGGCTTCTTGTTGGTGGTAAAGTCGTGCATCAGGCCTGAGTCGACTGTCAGAGGTGTTATTTTTATTTTAATCAACCGCTCTGCCTGTTCCATGAAGGTTTGAATAATCACCCACCTTGAAGGCGAGCGCTATTTGAAGTGGTGACCGGCGCGGCTGACGAGGACGGCTAATGAAGCAGAAAAAGCAAATGCAATATTAAAAACGTTTCAATGTCACCAGTCGTCAAAGAGAGGCAGAGCACGCCGGCTGAGGTTCTTCCCTCTGGCTAAATATATACACAAATATAAATAGAGTATTGATTTTTTTTTCAAACACATGCATATAAATATAAATATAAATGCACACTCCTTCGCATATACATATCAATCCCCCAGGTGGAGTAATGCAGCAATTTGTGTCTGGTGAACCCACCTATAGCATGACATAGGCTAAATCCATCATGCGGGGTCAGATAGCTCCTGAGCACCAGGCAGGTGTTCATCCGTCATGCCTGAGTGGATCCGCTCGCTCGCTAGAGCTGAATGCTAACGGCTGTCCATCAATCTCTCTTCCAAACTTCCGCTAGCGATATCATCTATTATGGATGAGTCTTAATTTCATAAACGGCTCTTTTCCTCTGGATGATCAATATTAGCAGCTAAGAGTTTAACGGCCAAGAATCCATAATGAGGAGACTTCAGAGAGAGAGAGAGAGAGAGAGAGAGAGAGAGAGAGAGAGAGAGAGAGAGAGAGAAAAGAGAGAGAGAGAGATCAACTTCAAGCAGTCTGCATCTATCAGACATCTAACCAGCTCAGAATTGAGCTTTTAAACACAAACGTTCACAAAAACTGACATGATTTTTGTCAAAGTAAGTCAGTCAAATATGTGAACTCACATCACTGGGTTCTAGAAGGAATTAAAATGACAGTGAAGCGTAATGTGTTTTATTCATCTTATAGAACACTGATGCTTTTTTATCTTGTAAAGAATGACTCGTAGTTTTTATCCATTTATAGTTACATCAGTGTCTGTAAAAGACAGTGATCTGTGTAAAGTTACTGGAAATAACTAAAAACTCCTCAATCCAGAAAGATTAAAAAAAAAACTGCTTCCATAAATAAATAAATAAAAAGGTAATAAATAAATAAATAAATAAATAAATAAATAAATAAATAAATAAATAAATAAATAAATAAATAAATCATACTTTTAATTTTTTTAAATCCTTGTATTTGGCATCAGAAAACTTTTCCATCTATTTTTTTTTTTATTAAAACTGACCTTAAAATCAATCATCAGAGAGCTCATTTTCTAACTAAAATAACTTAATAGTAACTCTATCAGCTAAACGACTTCAAAATTCATTTAAGAAGTAGAATAATATTGTGGCCTCTGCTATGGGACGAGCGCGGTAATAAATAGCAGACAATGTCATTAAGAAATTACAACAATTAGCATAAATGGACTTGCGTCAGTTTAAAAATCGTGACTTTTTAGTCACAAGGATCATCTGGGTACAATTTGGTCTGTAATTAATGAGGAAATTAAAGTTTACTAATGGTTTCCTAATGGATTCCTAGTTTTGCGCTGCCATTTAATGTAAAATCATCAACATAATTAATGTCTGAGGAGCCTGATAATTATCCCATGTCATTGAAAAAAAAAAAAAAAAAGGAACACAAAATATAAGTTCTTAATGCATCAGTCAGATTTAAGGCAATTATCGACGTTCCTTTTCCTAGTCAAACGGCTCCCAAGGTCTCTTCTGTAATGAATTGGACTCGTGCTGAAGCTCTACCTCGGGCTGTAGAGGAGCGAAAACGTCCTCCTGAATCAGACTTATGACTCTGTCATATCAACGGGGGTCTTTAGAGGTTTCTAGAGGCAGCGGGATCAGAGGACGGACGAACATAACTGTCCTTTTGAAGGACGTGTGAGATTGGAAAGCTTTTGGGATGGATGACATTGTCAAGAAAATACAGAGGTGCCCCGAGCCCACGGATCTACAGTGAATGATAAATGTGGCGTGTCGTAGCACACGGGGACTAAGGGCTTTAGGGGTGAGAGACAGACTGACGCGAGGGCAGCCGTGTCTCTAAACAATGACTATAATAAAAAACAGAGATCTGACACTGCCTCTTTATCCAGACTGCCTCTGTCTGCTCTTACAGCAGGTTCTGCTGAACCCGGCGGGCCGTGAGCTCGGAGTCATTTCACATTAACACCGCTCCTCATTACTCCAGGCTGATTCCATTTCCGCTTGCTGATGATGCAGAATTGTATAATGCTGAGAGAAAGAAAATCTCAGACCTTCTCACTGCTACACAGGATTTCTGTCTCTCACTTCCGATTTTTTCTTTTTTTGGCGTGAAAAAAAGAAGAGCAGGATGAAGTCCAGTGCCGTTGTCCTGAAATTCGGAATTTCTGAATTAAATACACTGATAAATAAATGTTAAAACTATCGAATGGATTTCAAGGTCAATGTTAGGTTCAATTTGAGGTTCAATTGTAAGTGTTTAAAGGAAGAGCCAAAAAAACAGGAACGTAGCCCAAAGAAGCTTAAAATAACTTTATTTTATTAAAAGATTCTTTAGAAGTGTAGTAAAATATCAGGTTTTAAGTACAATGCCAACATGTAGATTAACAGAAATAAAAAGTGACGTTATTATTAAGATAATTACGGTATATTAGCGTGTAGAAATAACGTGATGTTAGACTTTGAATAAATGTTTAATTAAATGCTGATTTTAGAAAAGCTTTAAGACTTGAGTGGTGTAAATCGTGTAGTAAAGCAGTTGAAGGTTATTTCCTTTACAGTTCTAAAATAACTGATTGTTAATAAAAAGGTTAAAAAGCAATAAGACCATCTTTAAACAGCTTCACGCGTTCCCCACGTTTGCTTTTTTCACTTCAAGGATATGTCAAGTGCAGTCTATTAATTAACCTCAGACTCATTCTTATTTGAATATTCGACACTCGGCTGACCTTACATGGATTTACTGCTCCATAAAACTGAGGAGGTTATGAACATGCAGCCGGACGGAGGACAGAAAGGTTGGACCGTCTTCTTCACGCCGCTTGCACACACGCTGTGGGAGAAACGACTGATCTCACATTAAGTCTTAGTTACTGTTTATTAGAATTGTGAATGGAATTCTTCCCTCTGATTGGACGAGACATCTGTCACTCAGGATATACAGGAAGTAGGAAATTATGTATCTAACTTTATTTCTTGTACATGTGTTTTCCAGTAATGCAACTTTAATTCTTTTAAAGAAAATATCAAACATATATATTTATAAGAAAATGTATTTCATTCAGCGCTACTTTGAGGAAGATCGTTCATACGGCGTGATTTTGGATATACTGATAGCGTATCATGGCGTAAAGATTAGTTTGCGATCTCTAAAAACACACCTGAAGAACGCAGGAATGTTCGGAAGACCAAAATATTCCAGATTAAAGGATGTAAGGAGCGGTATAAGAGCAGAGCTGTGTTCATACACACACCAATCCACTTTCTACTGCTGCAGCCTGCTGGACTTCCTGTATATCCTGAGTGACAGATGTCTCGTCCAATCAGAGGGAAGAATTCCATTCCCAAACTATACCTACCTCTTCCACTTTGTCTGAATTGTCCTTGTGTTTTCGGATTTGTTAGTGTGTTTTGCACTTCTCGGCCACCGTATGGAGGAAATAAACTTTACTCCAGCATCAAAATGAAGACAGGTCTTTAACGGTCTTTAAGTCTGAATTCATGACACATACAGTGCATAAGACTTTCATAACAGCTGACATAAACCGGCATAAACATTTCTATAGACCGATTCCATCTGACATGACCTTATGGTGGTTCATGGACTGACAGAGATAAGAACAGTCTTGTCTAGCTCAGGGATATAGTTATTACATTGTTATAACAAGCTGAAATAACTGCATTCACAGCACTATTAATGGCCTGTTATTAACACAGGTTATTACGGTTAGTAATAAAGTGACATACAGTATGTCACTGTGATATGAAAGTGACATAAGGTATGATATCAACATTCCAACAAAACAGAAAAAACACAATTGCCACCTTTATGTTCATATCAGTTCTGACTTGATGTACTTAATCACCCCAACCCACCACAGCCGCCTTCCCCACTGCCATCCCTGACCCCTGACCCCTTCTGGCAGTCCACCGGTGGTTAGTGATAGTAGCTTTCTGTCCAAATTGTAGGCTTTGATGTAGAGATGTTGTAGCATTAAAAGTATAGCCTAGTCAGAGCAATTTATTCTGCATTAACTCAGGATACAGGACACAGGATGAAAACTGCTCTACTTCTCTCTCTCTCTCTCTCTCTCTCTCTCTCTCTCTCTCTCTCTCTCTCTCTCTCTCTCTCTCTCTCTCTCTCTCTCTCTCTCTCTCTCTCTCTCTCCTCTGTCTACTCAAATCCCAGAATCCCAGGCTGCACCTCCTGTCTCTATATCTGCCATAGGCCATTAAGCTAATAGTATTAGATCTTGGAGCTATATTAAACTCTGCCTTATCTGATTTTACAGCCAAACACAAGTGGCAACATTTTCTTCTTCCAGCTCAATAACCACTTTATTTTATCATTATACTTAGATGGTTAGTTTGATGAGATAAATGGACGATACACTGGACACTATTCAATAGAGACAAATCTGAAATGCAAAAATCCAGAGGATAAAGAAAGAAAGAAAGAAAGAAAGAAAGAAAGAAAGAAAGAAAGAAAGAAAGAAGGAAAGAAGGAAAGAAAGAAAGAAAGAAAGAAAGAAAGAAAGAAAGAAAGAAAGAAAGAAAGAAAGAAAAGAGAATATGTTTACTCTGTGCAGATTAAATGGATTGATTTTTATTTATAATGATTGTAATTTAATTGACTTTTTTGACTTTGAATAAAATGTATTAGTTTTATTAGTTCAAATACTAAAAAATTCATGCAATAAACTATAGTGTACTTCTTCTTCCTCTTCTTCATCTTCTTCTTCTTCTTCTTAACTAATAACAAAGGTTTAATTTATTTATTTATTTTTAATTAGCTAACTAATAAATTCTTTTATTATGGAAAATAAATCATTTTGAATTATGGCAAAACAATATTCAATAACATAAGACAAATCCAATAAAATAAGAAATTACTGTATTTTTCAGAAACAATTTTTTATGAAATCTTGACTCTAGAAGACTAGAAATCAATTATTTATGCATCAAAATATGAGGAGTTTTCTCTTCATTAGTTTTATAGAAATAAATGAGCACTGTTGCTGTGACCGGCATAAATCTTAAAAGAAAACCCACTTTTCTTCCTCCTTTTTTTCTCTTTTTTTCTCTCCTTATGACCCAGTGCATTGCAGAACCGATGCCCATGAACACCATTATCAGTAAAATCCAGTAATAATTCCTCACCACAGAGAGCTGCTGTAGGTCATTTCACACTATTCTGTAGAGTTTTGCTGCAGAGTTTTTTCCCGCTCAGATTTCTGACCCTGACATCACCCGCTCGGTGACTGCAGTCACTTTCTGGGACTTTTATTGTTCTTTCTCACAATACACAATGCTCATTTCCACCAATCACGGCCAGGAAGGCTTTTTAGAAGTCGACTCGGTCAACAAATGGCTGAGGACGAGAGAGTCGACTGCTGCTGAAATCTACTGCTGGAGAATCCTTTATTTTTATTTTTTTATTTGATCTCAGTTCACCACTGGTTTCCTGTCATCCTGACAAAATCCTACTGTATATCAGGAGATGAATAAAACATTGCAAATTCTGCTGCTACTGCTGCATGGAAGCTTTGGAAATTCAGACGTTGGATGGTTTTTTGTCTGTGTCTGTAGTGAGTTTCGTCAGTTTTATGACTGCGCCGGAGCTGTAAAGTCCTGGAATAGTGAGTTATGTTATAGATTATGGAATAAAATTTGTTACGAGTTTGTGGTCGTATACTTTTCCACTTCATTTCTCAACGCCATTAATCTGCGCGTATAAACTTTTCTCCACTGTTTTTGTGAGCTTGGGCTTAATACCTGCAGCACTGGAATACCACAGCTGGGTTCCTCCATTCTGATTGGTCAAAAAATATTGATTGAGGAAGGAAAAGAAGGGAGGAAAATAAGGAATAGAAGGAAGGAAAAGAAGGGAGGAAAAGTAAGAAAAGAAAGAAGGAAATAAGGAAAAGAAGGAAGGTGTCAGGAACCGCTGGACAGTTCTCTGCCAGGCCTGGAGGGGGCACTGACAGGTGACTTCATGGAGCCTGCTTTATCGTTTGTATTTTGTGTCACGCCTTTCCCATTGTTCTCGTTCCCGTTGTTTCACCTGTTCCCTAATAGCCGTGATGTTTACCCCTATATATAGGGATCCCTGTGTACCTGTCCTTGTGGGTCATTGTTCTTTGTTTCATTGTTTAGGTTTTGGTGCGTCAGGTTTTGTTTATTAGTGTCATATTCTAGCGTTAGGCTTGTCTTCCCCATGTATTTGTGTTTATGTTAATAAAGCAACGCTCCGCTGAATCCCACGTATGGGCCTTATTCCATGGCGTGCGTGCACGCGCAATCACGAAGGTCCGGATTCAAGCCCCGCACAGGGTGGGGGTGCCCGGACGTGACAGAAGGAAGGAAAAGTAGGAAAAGAAAGAACACTGTATTTAAGCGCATATTTTAGATAGAATGAATGTGATGGAGGCTTAATTTTTGTCCACACTTCTGTTATTTTTCACAAAGGGCTTATGTAGCAGTCATAAAGCCTAATGAACGTCTGTTTATGAAGCATAAAGTACATTTTATATAATAATTACAAATGTGTTTGAGGTTTCATTACCAATAGTCTTTCTCGATAAAAGAAGACACCCAGACCTTGCATTGCTCTCTCTCTGTTTCTCTCTCTCTCTCGAGGTCCCTCCTCCCTGACTTCAAATCTTTTCCATAATACAACATCGCCACTCGACTGCATGGGAAAAAGTGCCACTGCATTGATTCTGCCCTCAGAATCATGAATATTGATCTCTCCTCCAAGACCGATGCTGAATACAGAAATATAACTTTTCCATTGGTGCGCTGCAGGGAGCAAAAGTGACACTGAAATAAGAAATGGCTTTTCCTTTGAAAGTCCCTCCGCGATAGCTGGTCTTCCATGACAGTCAGTGATCTGTAAAGGCTTTTGCCTCGAGGTGAAAAAAAAATCAAGTCTATCAATTCCTGTCTAGTTAGACTTTTAACGAAAGAACGGCCTTCCTCTCGGTTTCAGTGTGGAATATGTAATACGAAGCAGCGCTACTGTTTTACAGATTTGCGGCAGCGTAGCCATGACGCTGATTTATACAGACATGCAAATGAACGTTTCTGAAAATCGATTCTGTCTGTTGTGGCGTTGCTCTGTCATGGACTTGGGCTGCTGGCTGAGTTTAATCAGCTATGAGATCTGAATGAAGATACTGTGTGTGTATGCATTAGATGCAGGAGACGTTTTGGAAATGTCCTGAAGTTTATCGCTGATGAAATGGGAAATGGGATTAGTTATTGAAGTCATGCTGTGAGGAAGGATCAGTGTTCTGGACACATGTCTGATAAGTGTTGTTGTAGGAGGTGAATGATTGACTTATACAGAATAAATCAGAGATATGGGTCCAGGGGCGGAGTTTTCGTGTGGGTTGTGGGGGAGCTAATAATCAAAAATCCCTCCCCCATCCCAACTACCCAAAAAATTATGAGCTAGCAATTACATAACACCCCCCCTCCCTCCCACAACCACACATCATTGGTGTTCAAAATGGATTGTCATCATAAATCTGATAACATTTCTAAATATTAAGACAGATGGTCCAGATTTATTTTATTTATTACTCTCTTGTTGGGTATCTGATCGTTCAGAGTTGATGATTTGACAGGAGCTTAAACCGACCCTCTGTGACTCGATCCCTACTCCCTTCGTCCCTTTGCTTAGTTTCCATCTTTTTTTACTTGCACTGTAGTGAGTGAAAATCTTTAATGGGTATGCTTTGGACATATTTATAGATTAGACAGTTAAGTGGATGGATGGACAGGTAGATAGTTAGAATGATAAATAAGCAGAGGGAAATTATGTAATAAAAATGTAATTAAAATATATCATGAAGCAGAACCAGTCACACCCAGTCAACCCCCTAGTTTTCAAACCAAATCTACTCCCATGGAGGAATGGGTGTATGTGATGTCCACCTGGTTGTCACGGGAACAAATACATGCGTCCAACATACACATACACATTTTGATTGTTTGGTCCTCTAGTGCTTGCATAAGGAGGTGTGGTCAGTCATAATAATCTACAAAGTTGTATATTATATAATAAGAAAATTGCCTTCTGATTTCAAAGAGTTGCTACAGAACATTTATTGGTATGTAAGTATAGGGATTTTGATATGCTTTTTATTTCATCTGTCTGAAGCGCAGCAGTGGAAGTACTTGTTAAAAATCAATGTGATTGACCAATGCATTTCAGAGGCCTTTCATCTCTACTGCAGGACATTAAACTTCCCGGCCCATGTCCACAGGGCTCCATTAATAGTCCAGCAATGAGCTGTAACATCGTAGCTTTTAGCAATTACTTCCACCTGTAAATCTGTGCAACTTCAATGCATGTGAATGATTTCCACCAAGACATTTCTGGGTTCCATATAAAAGTGACGACGGGGCATCATTTTGTAGCCTTGCAGACGTACAAGGACAATAACAACATCCAACGGGAGTTAAACCCAAATAAATGATGACAAACCCTCTCAAATGGACAATACGTCTGAGATTGCGAACACATATTCGCCCAAGTTAGAGCTGCTGCAGCAGAAAAGTTTCAGGGCGGCTGACGGGGGCTGAGATTAATGGCCTTAGCCCCCAGGAGTGGAGTCCGCAGCCCACGCTCACAGCACTCGACTCTCAGCAGGAGTAAACAATATGTGCTGAGAGAGTGCTCAGCTACATCAACGGGGACTGATGGAGTCAATTAAGTGCCACACTGTGTGGATTTCAAAGAGGTGTTTAAGAAAACAGTGAAGATTTTGCATGGTACAATTTGCAACAGTCATCACTTTCTGTAACACCTTTCCTGCAATGAATCTCCACAACATACTGCAGAGTACTGAGTACTGAATAGATTACTAAAATGCAAAAGATATCAATATAGTTTCAGAAATTATGCGAAATCAAAAACCAACAAATTGGAATTGCGTGACTGTCCATTGCTGTTGCCGTGAAACTGCTAAATTAGTGCGGGTGAAACCACTTGCCTTTAGAAGCCTCATAATTTACTGAATGGTGTTGACCTGTGTGCAAATAAAGGGTTGTGTGACCTCAATGGAAACATTGTTAAATCCATTTTTTTTTTAATGAAAAAACTACAACAACAACCAGGAGCAGAGAATCCCATACACCACAATTCAGCAATTAGGTAAACACAACCAAGGCAAAGGGTAATTTAAGAATTTAGAGGGATCCACAGGTCTGGAAGGTGGGCAAGAAAAAAGCCAGCATTCAAATAAGGTACATGAATTCCCCAGGATGGAAGATTTATTAAAGGCTTTACGAACAAAGTCATTCTCATTTGTTAGAATTCTCCATCATTTTTCCTGAAATATAGGAAAACCTCAACAGTCTAGTTATCGGAATGTTCCATTGCATAGTAGCCTGCCATTATGTGACAAATCTTTTCTCAGCCCGTGTGTTGCATTAATCTTTGACTGCTAGCATCACCTTCGTTTCATCTTTTCATCAGCAAGGTTAAACAAGTCAGGAACATGCAAGCCAATTAATAGCAATAAGCATGACCGCCATGCAAGTCAATGTGAGGTGACAAAAGGGACAGAGGAAGAAGGGAACATCGCGAGGCAGAGGTGAGTTACTCATCGGAAACTACATTTTCAGCACAGTGTTTTGGAGCACGCCCTCTCATTGACACTTTCACCTTTTCATGTCAGAACCTTTTGGTTTAGAGGTGCTGACATGCTAAGTTCAATCACGTTCTGAGTTTGATTAACACTGGCTGCCCTCCATGTATTGCCCGTGTTCCACCTCTGCCTGTGGCCCTGAGGCTAATTCGTTCTGCCCACACTAGCCCCAGAATTCCCTGAAGTCCCTTCAGATATAACTGCCTAGTGGGCTGCCTCGTCCTTTCCATCTCCTCCTGCCACCCCTGGGCAATTCATTCCCACTGCAGCACTCCTGGTATACCGCTTAATTGCCATCTTGTGTCATCTAGTGGGGGAACAACTGACCTGCGCCAGAAGTGTCTCAGGCAAAACAAAAGAAGTGTAACAAATTAAAACCACCATGGTTCAGTGGATACAGAACTAATGGAAGAGGCTGCAGTGTGAGTGTGAGTGTGAGTTAACGAACATTTCAACAGGCCCAGTTCACCCAGACAATGCAAGCCAAGTCAGAGTGAGCAGGGGCAACTATCAACAATTCCGCTGACCCCTACTTTGTTCTGGTCGCATCTTTGAATCTGGATGTAGCATTGAAAAACAGTCCATTCAGCTGATTTTACTGAAATAAGAGAACACAGTGAAGCTTCTGGATCAGTCTAACTGACATGTTTATGCTAAAACAGTCTACATTCTGCAGTCCATTGATCAAGCTCAATTTACGCTATTCCCAATTAACAGGTTTTAAAATTGTAATGATGCTGATAACATGGAAAAAGTATATAAAAAAAACAAATAAACAAATAAATGAGGGGTATGAGTGTGGATTTTGTGTGATTTCTTCATGACGATGCATGAAGTAAGCTAGTCTGATAACAATTTGTGTTGGAGTTATAAGCTTTCTTGCTTCTAATATCAGCAACTTGTACAAAATTCAACACATTGGACATTTTTTGTTTGGTGAGATCAGGGTAAAATGATGCTAGTCATGAGTCTAACCCAATCCTTTACCAGCATACCATCACTTTTCATATAAACTGACCAATTGTTATAAATTTGCACCCGTGAGATCATTATGTCGGCTAAAATGCAAGTGCTCTACTTTGCATACCCTTTTTTTTCACCAAAATATAGTCAAGTTAGCCTTTGACATTTGCTCTATTAGTGGATAAATATACTGTATGTGTTAATATTGACCATGAAATGGGGTTTTGATGCCCCAGTCCTCCGACATCTCCAGGACAATGGAGTTTACTCTTTACAATTGATTAATAACATGACACGCTGCATGTTCTGTCTTGATTCTGTCAATATTCATTCAATATTTCAACTCCTTACATAATCTTTTCTTTTTCTAAATCGTAAAGCGTATGATTCATTTACACAATTATCAACTTTATAGAAAGATGAAGTGTGGAAATGACCATGGCTGATTGGGTTACAAAGTAAACCTTTTTAATCTGTCCTCCAGATGAACTCATGCATGCATTGTCTTTTTAAGTGAATTTGCAATTATGAGAGCATACTGAGCAAAAAAGTAAATGTCAAGCTCTATTAGATCTGTTAAATGTAAACCTGTCTAAATGTCACCAATGTGGTGAGCATGGTAAAGTTACACAGGGAAATCACAGCAGATAGTGAAAGCTTTGTTGAAACTAATGCATTCTCTTTGTTCTTGCAGAGACAATGTGCTGCAGTGAACTGGAGTGCGAGGAGCTTCATCAGAGCTGTGGACATACCAGCGCAATACAAATGGAAGAACACCATCTGAATACAAAACCAGAAAAGCCTCAGCTTTCCTTCTGCTCTATACAACAAATGGTACAAATGCTAGCCCTGGTGCTAACCCTGGTAACCTTTCATATGAACAGAGTCTTGCAAAGGTTTTCAACTGTGACCTTTAAAAAGGGGTCAGATTTCAATCCCACTTGTATTTCAAAGGCTCCGAGATCTCTTTATCATTTCCACAGATCCCGTTCTCCTGCTGACTGCGAAAAAGAACTAAATCAAGATGAGAAACAGGGCATAAAATTTATTGTTTATTTCTTTCGCATATAAATATGTGCATCATTTTGCATTCGTTTCAGCGGGGGCACAATGGCTGACATTTTCAAGTCCATTCAGAGACTAATTTGGCCATCAATGAATCATGAATAGCCATGCCATCAGATGCTTTATGATGAACAATGAGCATGAAATGAATTCAGTCAGTCTGAATCATGACAATAGCTTCAAGCAGAGCGAAATGCATTCGATGGAAAACAGGCATCGTGCGGCCTGCCTGTCTAATTTTACACAAAGAAAACGGTCAACCCTACAGAGATAAACACTGAAACACTTCGATCCTTCATTACATCCTCTTTCTGTCTCGACATTTTATCTATTTTATATATAGTGCAAACTATTCAAGCTGACCACAAACGAAAAGCAGCTAAAAATGTTAGCAGAGCTCATTCGCTGTAAGACCGGTAAGCAGTAGCATGGTATTTTCTTACTAAATGTCAGGACAGGAGCATTCGCTGAGTAAAATGTCAGACTTATGCAAAATGGCAAAATGTAAAATACAGTGAAGAGAGACTTGATAGAAAAGTTGCTTTTTAAACTTAAAGCATAATATAAAGCTAATGTAGTTATACTTCTATAAGCAGGATACAATGATATTATATAATAAAAGTAATAATTCACTCAAGGCTGGACGTTAAACATGATTTTATTACAAGAATGAAAGTGAAGCCATGTAATATAGTTTGTTTAAAGGAAGCTTTGGTTGCTAAGTAACATATCAGAGCCATTTCATAAAGCTGTTTTAACATTAACAACGCTCAAAGTGACTAGCAAATGTGTCATCAGATTTTCTCAGTTTTACAAGACTGAGTTACGATGCAGCAAATCAAACCCTCTAGGATTTTGCCATTACAGTTCGGCGGAACTTGCGATTTTTGCAAAATGGCCACACATTTTCTTCAAAACCTCTCTTCTATTCAGGTGTGTGGAACATGAGTACAGTTCCCAGAGAAAGTCATTACAGATGTGTCTCAATGCGACCAGTTTAAAAGAAGAATCCTGTGCTGGTGATTTCACCAATTTAAGTAGTTGTACACAAAGGAACTAAAAACACAAAAAACTTTGCAAGTTGCATCAATAAAACAAACAAATAAACCAAAAACAAGCAAAAACAAAAACAGCCAAATCAAGCATTTTATCTGCAAAACAAATCTGTAAAATCCTGAAGGGACTGAAATCTGTAACAACTGTCTTAACTGCTACTACTTTATTCCCGTTGGTTCCTGTTTTTCTGTTTGATAAAATATCACCATGCATAACCTCTTGGATGAGTACAGAGAGATTACAAAGAAAAATAAGGCTTGGAAGGACATAGCAGTGTGTCTGGGGAGCATACAGAGCTAAAGTACTATTAGCTTTTTGCTAATTGGATCTGAGAACAAATCCCAGCATGTACAATATAAATCCATCAATCAATTTTCACACTGATTTGTGAATTCATTCATTTATGTTTAGCTAAAAATAAGTCTATCTTCCTTCATTAGACCCTCAGACTCTCAGACCCTCAGACCATCAGACTATCAGACCCTCAGTCTCTAAGTCTCAGACTATCAAACAATCAGACCCTCAGAGCCTCAGACCCTCAGACTCTCAGACCGTCAAACTCTCAGAACCTCAGATTCTCAGACTCTCAGACCAGAAAGCTCAGAATCTTAGAACTTCAGACTCCTAGAACCTCAGACAATCAGTTGGTCTGTTGAGATTAAACAGGATGTTGTGTCTCCACCAGATATTCAGTGTTCCACAGTTTGGGCTGAAAGGGAATATTTGACATGCAGGAGGAAGACTTTCTGACTTTCCACAACACTGTAATTTTATCTTTATTGAGGTAGACGAGCTGAAATAAAACAGACTGGCAGATATTTACTTTTCTTTGCAAGTTTGACAGCTAGATGAACAGCTGACAGAAATATTACCATGATCATAAAAACATGTTAGCGTTCAGGTACAGGAAAAGCTTCTCAGTTGAAGCAAGCAAGCAACCTATGGCGCAGTTGGACATTGTGTTTTTTATAATTATTGTTATTGTTGTTTATTATTATTATTATTATTATTATTATTATTATTATTATTATTATTATTGTTGCTGTTGTTGTTGTTGTTGTTGTTATTATTGTTGTTATTATTATACATTCTGCATAATTGTACTGACATTTGGATTAGCTAACTGTTGATGTAGAATGGTCGCTAGACTACAATTCCCATCAGCCCCTGCACATCACATGTCCTCACCTGTGACCCTGATGAGCTCTGTTGTAGAGCTTCCTGTGTTTCAGTATTTTCTTATCAAGCATCTGTTGTTGGTGAGTGTTTATTGCTGTGTTTGGTGTGGCCTTGTTAGTAGGAGTTTGTTTGTTTGTTTGTTTGTTTGTTTGTTTTCACTCACAATTTTAGTTTTTTATGCTTTTTTAAATCCTTACCAGTGACTTTTTAAAGCTGTTTTTTGTTGTAATTTTTTTTAATTAATGAAAGTATTTGTTTTACTAAATGAAGGCCATTATTTACATCTATAATCTTTATATAAAATATTTTTTGTATTTTTTATATTATACAATGACTTTTAAGCATGACCAGAATCAGAAAAGAAAAACTCAGCTTTCTGTTAAAATTATAAAATCCAATCCAAAATATTTGAAAAAAATGTAATTATGAAAATTCTTGATTTTATCTGCATGCTATAAAAATATTTTATTGTAAAAAAAAAAATAAATACTTATCATGTGTGAAGAAAAATATTCATATACCTTCCATTTAATTTCAATTAATTAATTTTTTATTATTATTATTATTTGATTACATTTTATATATATATTTTTTTTTTAATTAATGGGTTTTTCTGAGCATAGAAAATAAAAAATAAATATATTATGAAAGTGAAAAACAACTTCCTGTTTCTTTAGAGATAAGTAATTACACAGAATGGTATAAAACAGTGTTATGTATAAAAGACGTTGAAGCTCTCAGACTGAATCTTTATTATAATAAACATTCAGTTCTCTATATTATTTCTATTTATACAGCATGTCTTCCGTATACAGAACTAAAATCCCTCCAGAGCAGATATCTAACAAAACGATCATGTGGCATTTTTCCCACCTCATCATTATACAGCTGCGTTAGATCAGTAATGATGAAGGCAGAGAGGAAATTCATCTCACCTGCAGAAATAATGCTATAGTTTATGCAGCCAGTGATATGGAAGCAAAAGAGCAGAATAATGTGACATAAATTATTTTCTCTAAAATGTTTTCAGCAGTTCTGAAAGAGAGAGAGAGAGAGCGGGAAACAGTGGGCTAATGAAAAGCGGCGTGAAGGCGAGCGTGCATCACTGAGCACTCCTGCAAACACTGCTCATTAAAAATGCATTGAATAAATAATGAAAGTTTAAGAGAACGCCTGATTGCTGGGGGAGAATCTGGTGAGCGTTACTTACACATTTTTTAATAACGAGTGACAACAGAAGAAGAAAAAAATCATACAGCATGTGAGAGGTGGGGAGAAGAGCCATGACATGTCAGGAAATGTCATTGTATTTCATATCAGAGATGGAATTCGGAGTAAAATATGACTTAGACGATCTCATGTGGGATATGGATGAGGAAAACAATTACTCTTTAATGCTAATGCAAGCCTTCATAGCATGCTTAGCATGCTAACATCCGTGTCACCGCTTACTGAACCACAACCACCAAACAGACGAGAAAGCAGCGGTCAGACTCTTTACTCTTAAAGATATTCATGTTTTGGACAAGTTATTAGCTACAGTTAGCTAATGATATTACATTAATCATGTAGCACAATGTTATGCTAGCTGACTGTTTTTGGTGGGAAATAAATAAATGTTGCAGAGGACAGTGTTGAGTCGCATTTTCTCTGGCTGTAAAAGTTTTCAGCCTTCAGTGTTTTCTAAAAGTCTTTGATCGGATTCAGGGCTTTGGCATTCTCTAGCCTTGATCTTCTAAAAAAAAAGCTAAAGTAGAGTTATTGTCTGGTGCACCCATTCCCGTGAAGGATCTGTTACCATAGAAACAATAAGATATCAGAAAAAACAGTTTGAGCTTCAACTTCAAGATTGAATTATCTGATCAGTTGAAGATACATTTCATCCTGATATTATATCGATCCCGGTACATGGAGCATTAAGGAAAGTGAATACGGACACTAATCTCTGAGAGTTTAGCCTCACACACACGTGTCAGGTGGTTCCCCCGAGAACGTACGCAGAACCTCCGAGTCTCAGGCCTGAAGGACAGGCGAAGGGAGAAGGTTTAAACCTGGGGAATTCAGAGGCAGTGTCCATCCCTGTGTCAGAGCGACGGCCATGGCACGCACACCGCCGCCTCTCTTCTTTCATCTGCCTCAAGCAAGATTTCAGATGGAAAAAAAGGGAAAAGTCCAGAGTGTGGCTGCTTCATGTTTTATGCATGGCTGATTTTCTCCATACTTTATTTCAATTCAAGGATGAACTTCGGGGTGAACTTTTTGTCTTGGCGGCGCTGCAGTAAGTGAGATTGCTTAAATGTTGTTGTAAGTGCTGCATTTTTTAAATTACACCGAAGATGCCGAAGCACTGGGTTTACATAATAATTTCTCTCTAAAGGCCTTTACAATAACCTTTTACAGATTCAGCACTGGGGTTTTTATTTCTTCAGGCATCCTGTCACCGTTTGTCTCGCACCTCAGAGATTGGGATTGGAGTTTGTGAGTTCTCCCAGTGCTCAAGGAGTTTGCTCGGGGTTCTCTGGTTTCCTTTCACAGTCCAAAGACATGTGACTGCAGGATGACTGGCATCTCTGGTGTGCTTTAGAGACGTCTGTGTGTAAGTGTGTGTGTGTGTGGTGTGTGTGTGTGTGTGTGTGTGTGTGTGTGTGTGTGTGTGTGTGTGTGTGTGTGTGTCCTGGGAGTCAGCTGGGATGGGAGGAGGTTCCTCACAATCCTGTGTAGGAGACGTGCTACAGAAAATGACAGATGGATGGATGGATAGTTGGATGTCAGGGTGTGTGTTTTGAATTTTTTTTTTTACAGTTCTTTCTCAGAGAATTAGGACATACAGTTAAAAAAATCATAGATGGATGGATAAACGGGTGGAGGGAAGAACCGATGGATGGACGGACGGACGGACGGTCAGACCGATGGATGTCAGGGTGCCTGTGTTGAATTTTTTACAGTTCTTACTCAGAGAATTAGGACCTACAGTTAAAAATAATCATGGATGGATGGATGGATGGATGGATAAATAAATGGATGGACGGACAGACGAACGGACAGATGGATGGATATATGAATGGATGGATGGATGGACGGATAAATGTATGGATGGATGGATGGATGGACGGACAGATAAATGGATAGACAGATAAATGGATGGACGGACAGACAGATGGATGAACTGGTAGACGGATGAATGGAAGGATGGATGTCAGGCTGTGTGTGTAAAATTTTTTGGAATTACAGTAAAAAAAAAAATCATGCAATTTCAGCACTAAATCCCTGAGGAATGGTACAACCAGAAATTTCTGAAAATTCAGTGATTATGTTTAGGATTTGTTCATTTTCTTTTTTACATGTAATACTTTTCATACGCATTTTCACGTCATTGTATTTACCTGATTCGTTTATTTTGCACAGTATAATTTTCAGTTCTATAATTAATACGTTTAATAAGTATAATTCCTCATCACTCTTTCACCTGTTTTTTTTTCCACGTAACCGCTGATCACTCGCACAATCACCTGTTAGACGTTAGCGTATCCACACCGGCGCGTGACGAAGGTGCAGAATTCCACGTCTTGTTTTAGGTCTGTAATTTCCTCTCTCTGAATGCGCCTCACATCCAGCGTGCAGTAAGAGATTGGAAAATAATCAAAACTAGATTAGGGGAAGTCGCGAGACGAGAACGTCGGCCTGGTTTTGATCCTAATGGCACATGGCACAGAGAGCATTAACCAGATTCACGGCGGAATTTATTCTGTTCATTTCGTTAACCTTATTGAAGACGGGAATTGAAGAAGCCGCTGTGTGATTCATTGGTCGCCGCAGCTGCAACAAATCACCGGCGTTCTGCTTATTAAAACTGATGCTTTAAATCTCTAACGGGTGTGTTCGGCTCGTTACATCGGCCTTTTAATAAATCTGTCATGTTCTGCTTTTTTTTTTTTTAATCCCTCTCCACCAAACATTTACCCCCTCTACTGTATTAAACAGGTCACTGGAGTTAATCAGTTGCTGCTGCATTACTCTGTGTCTGTGTGTGTGTGTGTGTGTGTGTGTGTGTGTGTAGCTCAGGGGCCAGAAATCAATTTGGCCAGGACCTCCTGTTGCATATGGTTGTGTCTCACAAATGCAAATAACAATTTAGACAGATGTGCTCTTGCCAAGAGCCACGGCGTCTGCTTTAATGGAGCGTCCGTCTGCGCACGTCTGCGCTTCAATCAGTCAGACTCCACGGGTGTGACAGCGATAACGCACCGACGGGCGAAACATCACGGGAGATCAGAGAGAGAAATCGTTATGGAGCGCTCGCTCGATGCCTGATGTGAGAATGTCCATAAAGGTCGAGGTCGTTTCCCGGTGCTGGAAAGTGACGTGATCTTCACACGTGAACGTTTTATTTATTTTTAACATTTATATCTATAATGCATTTATTTATAGCATGAATAAATCTAAGCTGTGTTTTTAACAGGAAAGTCCAGGCTCATTTTTTTTTCAGCATGTTATGTCTAGGTGAGTTTTCCGGTGTCAGTGTGATTATAATTCATTACTTCAGGCTGTCGGTGTGGTCGTGTGTCTCAGCAGCAGCAAGTGAGTCTCAGGTGAGGAAGCTCCAAGCAGAAGTAGAGCATCAGGACAGATCAGGCAGGTATGGAGGGCAGGAGGAGCCAGGATTACTGCCTTCTCAGGGGTAACATGCAGCTGAACAGAACTAGAGAGAGAGAGAGAGAGAGAGAGAGAGAGAGAGAGAGAGTGATAGAGAGAGAGAGAGAGAGAGAGAGAGAGAGAGAGAGAGAGAGAGAGAGAGAGAGAGAGAGAGAGAGAAAACATCAGCTCTTCTCTTGTCCTGTAATGGTTGAATAAGATGAAGACTGTGTGCTGAGTGCAGACTCCAGCGAGACTGCTGATGATTTTGCTAAAAGGAAAGGCAGAAGGTGACCCAGACCTGAGTGGACACATGAACATACTGTGGGACTAGTGTCTGCTTCTTCATCATTGGATGTGGAATGTACGAGATCAGATATAGGAAGTATGAGTTTGCTTTAATGAACACGTTTAAGCTTGTCCAAAGGCGAGAATTCTGGGATTGTTCTTATTTTTTTGTCATTAGATGCAGTTTAAGAATAATAATAAGAATTGTCTTTGTTCTCACATGATGTACACGTGTCTGTTCTCTGGTTCATGACGTACACGTGTCTGTTCTCTGGTTCATGACGTACACGTGTCTGTTCTCTGGTTCATGACGTACACGTGTCTGTTCTCTGGCTCATGACGTACACGTGTCTGTTCTCTGGTTCATGACGTACACGTGTCTGTTCTCTGGTTCATGACGTACACGTGTCTGTTCTCTGGTTCATGACGTACACGTGTCTGTTCTCTGGTTCATGACGTACACGTGTCTGTTCTCTGGTTCATGACGTACACGTGTCTGTTCTCTGGTTCATGACGTACACGTGTCTGTTCTCTGTTCATGATGTTTTTGTCCTTGTTATTGTTTTTGTCACATCTTAGCCTTGGACATTATCTATATGGTCTATCACGTGTCCTTTTGATGTACACAATCAATATAAAAAGGTCTAACTTTTGTTATAAAACCGCCAGGTTGTTTTTACACATGCACACAGTAAACCATCTGTCATTATACCCTGGCTCATGCTCCAGATCTGCTCCTTTACCAAGCTGCTCACCAAAGACGTGGCTAAACAAAAAGTTTTTGATTTAAACACTGACACTGTGTCTGAGTTCTGAACACTGAGAGTTCATAGCTCAGAGAAAGCTCTACCCCTGCTGTAGCCTTCACTATTCAAGGCACCAACAAATAGCTTGCACTTTTTGATCAAAGTGGGTGTGGCACATCTCAAACGACTTAACGCAGGGTCAGGAACTGGTCAGCTGCTTTATAGGTGAAGAAGTTGCTTTCGGCTGCTCCCTGTTCGGGGTCGCCACAGCGGACCGACTGGTCCGCACAACAACTTGGCACAGGTTTTACGCCGGATGCACTTCCTGCCGCAACCCTCCCATTTTTTCCGGGCTTGGGACCGGCACTGCATCCAGTGGCTGGGGTTGAGGCATTGACTGGAATCGAACCCGGGCCTTTCGCATGATAGGCGAGAAACCTACCACTGAGCCACCAATGCCTCTAGCTGCTTTATAGGTAAGTAGTAATATTTTAAATCACTTAATAGTTGTATAAATAAACAGTAGTATATTGTATACTGCTGTATTTGCAGGGTGGATAAGGTGGAGGGGATGTGTTCACATCTTCTGGTTCTAGTAAGGAGATTAGCTGACTAGCTGGAACATCTGGACCTTCTCAAACGTCCAGACAGCAAGATATGTTTTTCTTTCCACATTTTATTTTTAGTAATTTTCCAAGATGATAGAAAACTATCCCAGTTTTATGCAGATAAGCTTCAAATGAAAGACTGGAATCAGTAATCACACAAGATCTTTTACAAATCTTCTTTACATGAGGAAGTAAAATCCATCAGGAGTTCCTCTGTAATCAGAAAGCTTGGCTAGATCTGGTCTTAGGACATGTACTCTGTCTTGTCAGAATTAATAAGCATCTATGCTGTAATGTAGTGTGGCAATAGTAAAGGCTTCTTCTTCTTCTTTCTTTCTTTCTTTAACACATTCCTCAGCTTTATTAAGCTAATCCCTCTCATGGCCCTGGCTTTGCTGAAGCATACAGCTGTGTGTCATCAGCATACGGTTGAAGGTAACCGAACATCGATCACTATATAACGCTTACTTTAAGTGAATGGACTGTGTGACCTTTGTTTACGTGGAAAATCCACCATACTGATCCCATGCAGCCGTTACTACAGAAAGGATAAGGTTTTCGAAAGATTGTATTAATATCTGATTAATAATCTGCCCTACTGTCAGAGCTGCTGCTGAAGAACATTACTCAACACCTTCTGACCAATCAGAATCCAGAACTCTGGAATAGTTAATAATTATCCAGTGGATATAAAGCTGTAAAGCAGTGCAAGTGAACAGGCCTGCTTCTCTTCAGTACACGGCCCTATCTGTTTAATTATGAAGCTGTGCTCATTTATCATCTTGGCAGCTGCTGATTACTGCAGTATAACCGTTAGTTCTGTCTTTTTATCTTTGAAAACTCATCCATTTTTCATGCTTTCATGTCACTTTTTATGTCCTTCTTTAACCATTACTATTAGCTTTCGGTCAATACGGCCACTCGTACCTCCCAGCGTGAGCGCATCCCAATCCCATTGTTTTTTAAAGACCACAAACAGCGTCATGGAGTTTATATTGGTAGGAGAATGTTGGACATGAAGCTGCCAGGCAGGAGGCAAAGAGGAAGGCCAAAGAGGAGGTATATGGATGGAATTAATGAGGATATGAAGCTAGTGGGTGCAAGTGTTGAGGATGCAGAAGATAGGGATAGGTGGAGAGAGATGATTCGCTGTGGAGACCCCTGAAGGGAAAAGCCGAAAGAAGAAGAAGAAACAGCGTCATGGAGTTACTATGCTAAACACCTCAGGTAGCAATGTAGTGGTCACTTATTGCTTCTTTTTTTCCTTGCATTATTGACCGAGTGCGAATCATTTTCAATCCTGTTTTGTTCTGTTCAGATCGCTCGTTTTGTCCTGCAGTTATTTTCCTCATGAGTATCTAAAACGTTCATCTGACTGTTCATCTGTGCTTTTCACCTCTAAGCTTCTAAACAGCATCACCTTCTGCAGGTTAAATATGAAAAAGGTTCACATGATGGTGGTGAAGGTCCGAGGTCTAAGCACTCGGATGTTGGGGAGTGAAGAAAATCATGACTAAAGGTCTTTAAACATTGAAACACAATGAGTTCAAATGAGGACCAGAACTACTGCTTCAAATGCTACTTGCTTACACACACACACACGCACGCCACCACACACACACACACACACACACACACACACACACACACACACACACACACACACCATGCCCAATGTTTGTTATTCATTTTATTTTTGATTCATTTCTTAATGCGAACTAACTGTAACCAAACTGTCGTGTCTCTGAGTCAGAACTCTAAAGTGTGTGAAAACATGCCAAAAACAATTCTCGTAAAATAAAAGTAAATTAAAAATGTCAAACGATCCTTAGCGTGTGAGCTAATGATGAAGATGAAGGTGACCTTCATCAGCCATGGAAGATCAGCATCGTTTTAATAAAAGTTGCAGAAGTGCGGCAGGAGAGTTGGTTAATCCGAGCAGTTAGAGCGCAGCTGCCTTGCGGTCGCCTCGGATCAAAAAATAAATAAAGAAATAAAAAAGATTTGCTAATAGCTGGTTGTAAGGATAACATGACACTTCCCACCATCTCCGTTAGTGCGAATGACTTCACGGCGTTTAATCAGAACCTGAGTATCTTCATCGAGAGTCTGAGAGCATATTTTCCAAAGTCTGTCACATCCTGTTTAGCCGTAATGCAGATTAATTGCTCGTTTCCTGAACAGCCTGAATATAAACTTGCCCCCCCCCACACACACCACCACCACCACCACCAAAGAAAAAGACGAACGTGGCAACGTTGGGAAAGTGGCGTGGCCATATTGCGAGCGGTGAATAAGACGGGACGGTGATGACCTTGAGTTATGTTAATGAAGATGTTATTGTGATGTTGCGTAGAGAAAACAGATGGATGGAAATGACGGGAGCGCTGGAGGAGCCGTGCCAAGACGAGGAGAGTGGAAATGCAGCAAGGGTAAAGAGGGAGAAATAAATGTCACGCAAACAACACCAACTCGCCTTCGCCACTCGCCTTCACCCGCTTTAACAGGAAGTGTTACAGCGCCGTGACTCAGCATCTTTTTTTTTATTATTTGATTTTATTTTATGATATTTTTCTCTGTAACCCTGAAAGCCTCGCTGCACTGTATCAAAGCCTCCTCGCTCTGGAAGTCTTTAGGGTTATATTTCTGATTAAATGCACAAGAGAGGAAGTGCGTATATTGTGTTTTATTTTATTTTATTTTACACAATCTGTGCCACTAGATTCCCAAAATCCCAGAAGAAATAATTCACTTGTTCAGTGCCTCTGGTTTTGCTGATGTCTTCGCTGCAGAACGAATGTTCATAAATCTTTATAACTGATTCTTTTTTTTTAACACTTTCTTTGACGGTAACAATAAGGAGCATGTTATTATGCTTTACTAATGTCCTTATAATCATTCAGGAAACATATACTACACTTTATGGCTTATTATGAGCCTTGTTTTGACCATTGTGCATTATTATAAGCAGTAGTAGCCTTATGAATGCATTACAACATGTATGTGTAGTTATTATACATATAGCCCTTATGAATGCATTACAACATGTATGTGTAGGTCATTATACATGTAGGCTTTATGAATGCATTATAACATGCATGTGTAATTATACATATAGACTCCATTGACGGTATTGGTACTTATTTGTAAGAATTTATACTCTTAACATTAATAATGCCCCATAAAGCACTACAAATACAACAAAGCACATGTTCATGAATCATTATAACTGCTCTTATGATTCTTCAGGGTTATTTTGTGCCCGTTGCTTCTAAATGTTTTTGGTACACTATAAACTAAAAAAGCTTCATAAAGCTTTCATAATATTACGAATAATTCCTTGAATTGAAATTTCCCATGAATAACTCCATAACATTTCTAACTTGTTTATAATAAACACTTTATGAAGCCAATTTTAAAAAAAACTTTATTTTTCTTCTTTACAGTAAAAATCCATTATTTCTGGCCTGAATATCAGAGCCACGGAAGCTCGGGAAGAACCTGATCAGATTTCTCCTGACTGCGCAGTAATCAGACCCTGATACATGAACTCTCAATCCCAGAAAGAGAAATGAAACTGTTCTTCTCTCCAAACTCTACAGCTCCGGCTACACCGCCTGATCCATATTCCCCTTAATTAATCACAATAAAACCTCCTCATTCCGGGATTAAAACTTCATTAATCCCATGCACCCTAGGTCCCGAAACAAGACGGAAAATTTCTCACTTTTTGCCTGGCTAAATCGTATCTTCTATACGCTTCAGAATAATTACGTGTGCGACGGCAGATAGAATTACAATGGAATTAAAACCTTTATGCAAATGCCAGAGTGTGTACCAATGAATATTCATTTCCTGACTTTCTGGAGATAATGAGAAAAGAAGAAGACTCTGTAACTCAAAGAACGAAAATGTCACTGTCTGGAAATAAAAAGGAAAAGAAAGAAAGGAAAAAACCCAGCGACGGTGCAGGATGAAATGAAAGTTATGTAAGGTTTTGTTTTCCGCTGATGAAGCTTACTGGATTAATTAAACAGAAATTACATGAATTAAATTTGCGTCTTAGTGTATTTAAAATAACTTAATCTAATGTTTAGTTCAGAAAAAAAATCAAATCATTCTTGAATTGTAACCATTATAGCAGTGTAATGTAACAGTTATAGCAGTGTAATGTAACAGTTATAGCAGTGTAATGTAACAGTTATAGCATGTAATGTAACAGTTATAGCAGTGTAATGTAACAGTTATAGCAGTGTAATGTAACAGTTATAGCAGTGTAATGTAACAGTTATAGCAGTGTAATGTAACTGTTATAGCAATGTAATGTAACAGTTATAGCAGTGTAATGTAACAGTTATAGCAGTGTAATGTAACAGTTATAGCAGTGTAATGTAACAGTTATAGCAGTGTAATGTAACTGTTATAGCAATGTAATGTAACTGTTATAGCAATGTAATGTAACTGTTATAGCAATGTAATGTAACTGTTATAGCAGTGTAGCAATGTAATGTAACAGTTATAGCAGTGTAATGTAACAGTTATAGCAGTGTAATGTAACTGTTATAGCAGTGTAATGTAAAGTAACAGTTATAGCAATGTAATGTAACAGTTATAGCAGTGTAATGTAACAGTTATAGCAGTGTAATGTAACTGTTATAGCAGTGTAATGTAACAGTTATAGCAGTGTAATGTAACTGTTATAGCAGTGTAGCAATGTAATGTAACAGTTATAGCAGTGTAATGTAACAGTTATAGCAGTGTAATGTAACTGTTATAGCAGTGTAATGTAACTGTTATAGCAGTGTAATGTAACAGTTATAGCAGTGTAATGTAACTGTTATAGCAGTGTAATGTAACAGTTATAGCAGGTAATGTAACAGTTATAGCAGTGTAATGTAACAGTTATAGCAGTGTAATGTAACAGTTATAGCAGTGTAATGTAACAGTTATAGCATGTAGCAGTGTAATGTAACAGTTATAGCAGTGTAATGTAACAGTTATAGCAGTGTAATGTAACAGTTATAGCAGTGTAATGTAACTGTTATAGCAGTGTAATGTAACTGTTATAGCAGTGTAATGTAACTGTTATAGCAGTGTAATGTAACAGTTATAGCAGTGTAATGTAACAGTTATAGCAGTGTAATGTAACAGTTATAGCAGTGTAATGTAACAGTTATAGCAGTGTAATGTAACTGTTATAGCAGTGTAATGTAACTGTTATAGCAGTGTAATGTAACAGTTATAGCAGTGTAATGTAACAGTTATAGCAGTGTAATGTAACAGTTATAGCAGTGTAATGTAACTGTTATAGCAGTGTAATGTAACTGTTATAGCAGTGTAATGTAACAGTTATAGCAGTGTAATGTAACAGTTATAGCAGTGTAATGTAACAGTTATAGCAGTGTAATGTAACAGTTATAGCAGTGTAATGTAACAGTTATAGCAGTGTAATGTAACAGTTATAGCAGTGTAGCATGTAATGTAACAGTTATAGCAGTGTAATGTAACAGTTATAGCAGTGTAATGTAACAGTTATAGCAGTGTAATGTAACAGTTATAGCAGTGTAATGTAACAGTTATAGCAGTGTAATGTAACTGTTATAGCAGTGTAATGTAACTGTTATAGCAGTGTAGCAATGTAATGTAACAGTTATAGCAGTGTAATGTAACAGTTATAGCAGTGTAATGTAACAGTTATAGCAGTGTAATGTAACTTAACAGTTATAGCAGTGTAATGTAACAGTTATAGCAGTGTAATGTAACAGTTATAGCAATGTAATGTAACTGTTATAGCAGTGTAATGTAACAGTTATAGCAGTGTAATGTAACAGTTATAGCAGTGTAATGTAACAGTTATAGCAGTGTAATGTAACAGTTATAGCAGTGTAATGTAACTGTTATAGCAGTGTAATGTAACAGTTATAGCATGTAGCAATGTAATGTAACAGTTATAGCAGTGTAATGTAACAGTTATAGCAGTGTAATGTAACAGTTATAGCAGTGTAATGTAACAGTTATAGCAGTGTAATGTAACAGTTATAGCAGTGTAATGTAACTGTTATAGCAGTGTAATGTAACTGTTATAGCAGTGTAATGTAACTGTTATAGCAGTGTAATGTAACTGTTATAGCAGTGTAATGTAACTGTTATAGCAGTGTAATGTAACTGTTATAGCAGTGTAGCAATGTAATATAACAGTTATAGCAGTGTAATGTAACAATTATAGCAGTGTAATGTAACAGTTATAGCAGTGTAATGTAACAGTTATAGCAGTGTAATGTAACTGTTATAGCAGTGTAATGTAACAGTTATAGCAGTGTAATGTAACAGTTATAGCAGTGTAGCAGTGTAATGTAACAGTTATAGCAGTGTAATGTAACAGTTATAGCAGTGTAATGTAACAGTTATAGCACTGTAATGTAACAGTTATAGCACTGTAATGTAACAGTTATAGCAGTGTAATGTAACAGTTATAGCAATGTAATGTAACAGTTATAGCAGTGTAATGTAACTGTTATAGCAGTGTAATGTAACTGTTATAGCAGTGTAATGTAACTGTTATAGCAAAATGTAATGTAACAGTTATAGCAGTGTAATGTAACTGTTATAGCAGTGTAATGTAACTGTTATAGCAGTGTAATGTAACTGTTATAGCAGTGAAAGCAAATGTAATGTAACTGTTATAGAAAGTGTAATGTAACTGTTATAGCAGTGTAAATGTAATGTAAAGTTATAGCAGTGTAATGTAACTGTTATAGCAGTGTAATGTAACTGTTATAGCAGTGTAATGTAACTGTTATAGCAATGTAATGTAACTGTTATAGCAGTGTAGCAATGTAATGTAACAGTTATAGCAGTGTAATGTAACAGTTATAGCAGTGTAATGTAACAGTTATAGCAGTGTAATGTAACTGTTATAGCAGTGTAATGTAACTGTTATAGCAATGTAATGTAACTGTTATAGCAGTGTAGCAATGTAATATAACAGTTATAGCAGTGTAATGTAACAGTTATAGCAGTGTAATGTAACAGTTATAGCAATGTAATGTAACTGTTATAGCAGTGTAGCAATGTAATATAACAGTTATAGCAGTGTAATGTAACAGTTATAGCAGTGTAATGTAACAGTTATAGCAGTGTAATGTAACAGTTATAGCAGTGTAGCAGTGTAATGTAACAGTTATAGCAGTGTAATGTAACAGTTATAGCAATGTAATGTAACAGTTATAGCATGTAATGTAACAGTTATAGCAGTTAGATGTAATGTAACAGTTATAGCAGTGTAATGTAACAGTTATAGCAGTGTAATGTAACAGTTATAGCAGTGTAATGTAACAGTTATAGCAGTGTAATGTAACTGTTATAGCAGTGTAATGTAACTGTTATAGCAGTGTAATGTAACAGTTATAGCAGTGTAATGTAACAGTTATAGCAGTGTAATGTAACAGTTATAGCAGTGTAATGTAACAGTTATAGCAGTGTTATGTAACAGTTATAGCAGTGTAATGTAACAGTTATAGCAGTGTAATGTAACAGTTATAGCAGTGTAATGTAACAGTTATAGCAGTGTAATGTAACAGTTATAGCAATGTAATGTAACAGTTATAGCAGTGTAATATAACAGTTATAGCAGTGTAATGTAACAGTTATAGCAATGTAATGTAACAGTTATAGCAGTGTAATATAACAGTTATAGCAGTGTAATGTAACAGTTATAGCAGTGTAGCAATATAATGTAACAGTTATAGCAATGTAGCAAGGTAATGTAACAGTGCAATGTAACTGTTATTGCATTTATATTTACATTTCTGGCATTTGGCAGATGCTTTTATCCAGAACGACGTACAAAAGTGCTTTAAAGTCTCTATCAATGAATACACTAACACTGGTTCAATAGGTCACAGGATACCATTAGCCTAAAAACTGAGTTGGAGATTTTTTTTTTTGATACAACATAATACATAAAAACAGGGAAAAATAAGAGCTAGTTTAAGTGCTTCAGGAAGAGGTAAGTCTTCAGTTGCCGTTTCAAGACGGTCAGTGACTCGGCTGTACAGACATCTACGGGAAGTTCATTCCACCGCCTCGGTGCCAGAACAGAGAAGAGTCTAGATGTATACCTACTGTTTGCCCTGAGAGATGGTGGGACCAGTCGAGCAGTGCTACCGGATCTGAGTGAGCGAGGTGCAGTGCGAGGAGTAATGAGAGATTTGAGGTAAGATGGCGCTGGTCCATTCTTATCTTTGTACGCAAGCATTAGTGTTTTGAATCTGATGCGTGCAGCTACCAGAAGCCAGTGGAGGGAACGCAGCAGTGGGGTGGTGTGGGAGAACTTAGGCAGGTTGAAAACAAGTGGTGCAGCTGCATTTTGGATCATTTGCAGTGGACGAATTGCGTTCAGAGGTAGACCTGCCAGAAGAGAGTTGCAGTAGTCCAATCTCGAAATGACCAGAGACTGAACAAGCAGCTGAGTAGCCTGTGTGGATAGAAATGGCCGAATCCTTCTGATTTTGTACAGAAGAAACGTCACATTAGCAACATGGGAGGAAAAGGACAGTTGATTTGTCCATGGTTACCCCCAAGGTTGTGAGCAGTGGCTGACGGGGAAATCATGGAGTTGTGCAGAGATAATGCAAGATCCTGGGCTGGGGATGGATCACCTGGGATCCACCAGACATGGTGAGATCCGAGCAGAAGCAGTGGTATCTGAGGGAGGGAAGGAGAAGATAAGTTGGGTGTCATCGCCATAGCAGTGGTATGTGGTCTGCGTGGAGCAGATGTCAATCCCTTCCATGTTACCTGATATGAGCGACCATCCAGGTAGGAAGCAAACCATTCCCATGCTGTTCCACAAATTCCAAGACTCCTGAGGGTGGACAAGAGAGTCTTGTGGTTTACTGTGTCAAATGCAGCAGACAGGTCGAGGAGGACGAGGACCAATGACAGTTTGGCTGATCTAGCTCTAGTTTCTCAGTGACTGCCAGAAGGGCAGTCTCTGTGGAATGTGCTGCTTTGAAGCCAGACTGGTTGGGATCATGGAGGTTATTCTGCAGGAGATAGTCAGATAGCTGTTATTGCAATGTAGCAATGTGAGGTCACTGTTATAGCAATGTGATGTCACTGTTATAGCAATGTAATGTCACTGTTATAGCAATGTAAGGTACAGTTATAGCAATGTAATGTAGCATGTATAAACTATGTAAGATACTTAAGGTGTTAAAAACGATTTATAAATGCAGGCACTATGTGAGCTATATAGCAAGTTGCAAATGGTGTTTAAATAATAATGAAGGAAACCCGTTATAAATTGTGTTATAACATATGTGTCTTGTTAAGAATAAGTATTTTAATACATTATGTATTTTTACCTATAGTCATGTGTGCAATTTGCTCCTTGATGAGTTCAGGTTCTCATGTCTGATATCATCTCACAAATTTCTACACAATAAATATTTGGAGATCTTCTTGGTGCTGAGATGTTGAAGATTTTTGTTTCTTGTGGCAGTGCAGATCTTCTCAGCTGTAGGAGGGTGGAGGTCAGAGCACAACTATACCCCATACAGCCTCGGCTAATCATCAGCTCAGAGATCTTCCTCCGTCCCAGAGTTGCAAAGGTCACGTCAAGCATTCTTTTCTTCCATCAACGTTTACCACCTCACCTCACCTCACCTCACCTCATCTCACCTCACCTCACCTCATCTCACCTCACCTCACCTCACCATCCATCCTGAGCCTGCACACGCTCCAGCGCTCAGACTCAGACACAGACAGGGATCAGATTGTTTATTTCTCTGTTTGTTTTATTTATTCTGTACTTCTTCAGCGTATCGATCCATGACCACATCCTGGTGGTCTGTCACAAATTTGCTCATGATGAATTAACGCAATAAATAACACCTCACACACGTGTCAGTTCCTCTGCCCGCTGTGTGAGGGTCACTCCACCTGCCATGGAGAGGGTTTTAGAAACTGTTGCAGCGAGTGATCCATTAAAATAATGGCTGCACAAATTACTGCTCAAAATGGTAGAAAATGCATCAGTCTGCACATCAGAATAAAATAAGAACTCTGAGGTAAAGAGGAGAGAGATTTCTAGACCTAAACACACACACACAAAAAACATTCTCAGCACCCTGGGATATATAATAGCGCATTCATATACAATGCTGTCTTATAAAGCATACACAATACCCTATACTGCCTTACACATGTTATAAACTAATCAACCTGTGTTATAAAGCATATATAATACCATACACAGTCTGTCATATGTTATCAATCACTAAATACTGTATTATATGGCAGACATAATGCCTTATAATGCCTAACATACGTCATAAACTTATAAAGCATAAAATAATACCTTGTAATACCTGGTTTATGTTATACACTATTATATTATAAAACATATATAATACCATACTGAATACGTTACAAACTAATAGATGTTGTTTTATATAGCATATATAATAACCTATGATGCTTAATATAAGTTATATGGCACATATAATTCCTTATAATGCCTAACATATGTATAAACTAATAGATACTGTGTTATAAAGCATTTATAATACCTTATAATGCCTAGTGTACATTATAAATCACTAAATACTGTGTTACACAGCACACATAATGCCTTATAATGCTTAGCATGCATTATAAATCACTAATTAATGTGTTATAAAGCATATGTTATACCTTATGTTGCCTGGCATACATTATAAATCACTAAATGCAGTGCCATATGGCACGCATGATACTTTATTATGCCTAGCATCAGTTATAAATCACTAAATACTGTGTTATTAAGCATATATAATACTTAATAATATCTAGGATACCTTATAAATCACTAGATCCTGTATTATATGACATACATAATACTCTATAATGCCTATATTAAGTTATAAATGAATTTAGCATGTGATAGTGCATGCACAGTGGTTTTAAAGCCTAACATAAATTATAAATGAACCAGACATGATGCATTATAAGTAGTGTACATTACATGTCACCAAGCCTCACTTAGCATAATGCATTATGGAATAACACAATGATGTTATAAGGTGCTATAAGCACTACTTATAATTGAATATATAAAGCCTTATAAAGCAGGTACAAACGTATAAGAATGTATACAGCCTTATGAATGCATTATCTCAGGTTATAACTCACTACAGATATAGCTTTCTACACAAAGCATGCTACCATCATGAATATACAGTACACACTCTATTTAAGGTATATATATATAGTGTCAGTTATAAGGCTTTATGATGGCAGGATTGGCAGGAAGTGATATAATTGTTGTTTGGATGCTGATTCACTCCATCCCTCGCTCCTTCTTTACCGCACTGTGCTCTCAGTGTCGTCCACGCTGTGCAGTCAGGGATATGAATTATTTATCCTGGTGCTGAGAGATAAAGTTAGAAACCATTAAAATGCTATTTGCACAAAATTATTATAGCATGTAAAGAAGAGGGATTACATTATTTATTTCTGACTCAGAATCTTACAGCAGCTCCACACTCCGAGGATGTGACACAGCAGCTCTACGTACATGCCAAGGGAGGTACTCTCTATGAAGGCCATATGTGCAGTGAGAATATTCCTAGCATGTGCTTATAGCTGCATGTTACAATTTCTGTAAACTCTTAATATGCCTCTTATAAGTATACAGTCATTTAATGATCATTTATAATGCTGTAGTAACTTAGAAGCTGTTATAAGTTGTATAAGTGTCACTATTCATGGTAACACTTCCTATGAAGGCGAGATATATATGTATGTGTTATAATGCATTCATAAGGCACTATACTCAGTGTTTTTATCACGTTTATTCTCATGTTTTAAGATTTAACTGAGATGCACAGGAATGCTGTAGTGAAGGAAGCGTTTCCTCTTGACGTTGCATCAGGTTTGTAAATGTGACACAGACCACGTCTCGCCTTTTTACACATTTTAAGTTCACGCCACGTTCTCAGGATTTCATATGGAGTCTGTTTTGTATTTTTGTGTTAGCGCCGAAGCCGTTGAGGATCGGTGACTCAGCACGCCGAGGCATACGGGAGCGTATGGCTGTATCGACTCTCAGAGCCGCCTCCAATAATCTAATCCCTCTAATCCGCTATACCGTCCGCTTTTGGTTTTTTTTTTCAAATATATCTGCAGACATGTTAGCTGTTTGTCAGCGCTGCGATCTCGCCGCTGGAGAGGGAGGAAAGCTTAGTGCCGGGATCTCTGATCTGGGATCTGGACGTGGCTCTGATAAACTCTGTCAATTCTCTGAAGTGCTGTCATGGAAGAAGCGAGAAGGAGTTTGTCTTGAGACGTAAGAGGAGCTCCGGCTGTTTTAAGCTTTAATATCTGGATGCTGTCAGGATGCCTGATGGAAGGGTCATGTGCTCAGTTAAATACTCACCCTGAGACTTAGCAGATGTATATGTTATTATCTTTGACAATAATAAAGTAATATCTATGGAAATAATATCATAGTTCAATCAAACTGGCTGATTTCTTTTTTCCAGAACACAGACAAACTGGTATGAGGACACACACTCTCATACACACACACACACACACACCAAATCAAACACACTAGTCGGAGACAGACGTTTGTATCATTGCGTTCATTCATTTGCTGGATTATTTTATTCAAAGAGATGCAGACGTGAAGCAGAATCCGAGCCAAGCGTACAGAGGAGAATTCCAGAGTTAAAGACTTTCCCAAAGGAAAAACAGTGCAGCTAAAACTCACAACCTGCTGTTCACTCTGATTAGTTAACATTTGAAGAAAGTTGTGATTTTGTGTTGTGTGCATTTTTGTGTTGAAGCAGTTTGTGGTGGAATTTTTCCATCAAGTCTTCCTGAATCACGTGAATGAGTAGCGTAAACTCTTGCATTCTGAAAAGGTTGAAAATGTAAAACTACATGTAGATACATCATTTATTTATTTTAATTTTATTACTTTTTCAAAAAAATGGAAATATTCTCTAGAGCTAAAGCCTTTTGTTCTTTACAGAGACTCACAGGACAGTAAAGACTCGCTTGACCTACGTCCTCTTTATGAACCTTAATGAATGCTGAATGTCATATGTTTATGGTGTCAACTTTTTATTAATTCCTTTCATTCATTTGTGATTCAGATTAATTCAGACTCCTTTCTTTCTGTCTGTATTAAATAAACTTCTCTGCAAACACAACAACAATCACACACAACACAGACATTCACACACTTGATGATGAAACACACTTGATGATGAGTGTCATGATCATATGACGTGATTATCATGATCACGTGACCTGAGTGTCATGATCATGTGACGTGAGTGTCATAGTCATGTGACGTGAGTGTCATAATCACGTGACCTGAGTGCCATGATCACGTGACCTGAGTGCCATGATCACATGACCTGAATGTCATGATCATATGACGTGAGTGTCATGATCACGTGACCTCAGTGTCATGATCATATGACGTGAGTGTCATGGTCATATGACGTGAGTGTCATAATCACGTGACCTGAGTGCCATGATCACATGACCTAGGTGTCATGATCATATGATGTGAGTGTCATGATCACATGACCTGAGTGCCATGATCACCTGACCTAGGTGTCATGATCATGTGACCTGAGTGTCATGATCATATGATGTTAGTGTCATGATCATGTGACCTGAGTGTCATGATCATGTGGCCTGAGTGCCATGATCACATGACCTAGGTGTCATGATCACATGACGTGAGTGCCATGATCACATGACCTAGGTGTCATGATCACGTGACCTGAGTGTCATGATCATGTGACCTGAGTGTCATGATCACGTGACCTGAGTGTCATGATCACATGACGTGAGTGCCATGATCACATGACCTAGGTGTCATGATCACGTGACCTGAGTGTCATGATCACGTGACCTGAGTGTCATAATCACATGACCTGAGTGCCATGATCACGTGACCCAGGTGGCATGATCATGTTACATGATTGTCATGATCACGTGACGTGAGTGCCATGATCACATGACCTAGGTGTCATGATCATGTGACGTGAGTGTCATGATCACGTGACCTAGGTGTCATGATCATGTGACCTGAGTGTCATGATCATGTGACCTGAGTGCCATGATCACGTGACCTGAGTGCCATGATCACATGACCTAGGTGTCATGATCATATGACCTGAGTGTCATGATCACGTGACCTGAGTGCCATGATCACGTGACCCAGGTGGCATGATCATGTGACCTGAGTGTCATGATCACGTGACCTGATTGCCATGATCACATGACCTGAGTGTCATGATCATATGACGTGAGTGTCATGATCATATGACGTGAGTGTCATGATCATGTGATGTGAGTGTCATGATCTTGTGACGTGAATGTCATGATCATGTGACGTGAGTGCCATGATCACATGACCTAGGTGTCATGATCATGTGACGTAAGTGTCATGATCATGTGACCTGAGTGCCATGATCACATGACCTAGGTGTCATGATCACATGACCTGAGTGTCATGATCATATGACATGAGTGTCATGATCACGTGACCTGAGTGTCATGATCATATGATGTGTGTCATGATCATATGACGTGAGTGTCATGATCATGTGACGTGAGTGTCATGATCATGTGACCTGAGTGCCATGATCACATGACCTAGGTGTCATGATCACATGACCTGAGTGTCATGATCACGTGACCTGAGTATCATGATCACGTGACCTGAGTGCCATGATCACGTGACCCAGGTGGCATGATCATGTGACCTGAGTGTCATGATCACGTGACCTGATTGCCATGATCACATGACTTAGGTGTCATGATCATATGACCTGAGTGTCATGATCACGTGACCTGAGTATCATGATCACGTGACCTGTGTGCCATGATCACGTGACCCAGGTGGCATGATCATGTGACCTGAGTGTCATGATCACGTGACCTGATTGCCATGATCACATGACTTAGGTGTCATGATCATGTTACATGAGTGTCATGATCATGTGACCTGAGTATCATGATCACATGGCCTAGGTGTCATGATCATGTGACGTGAGTGTCATGATCATATGACGTGACTGTCATGATCACATGACCTGAGTGTCATGATCATATGATGTGAGTGTCATGATCATGTGATGTGAGTGTCATGATCATATGACGTGAGTGTCATGATCACGTGACCTGAGTGTCATGATCACGTGACCTGAGTGTCATGATCATGTGACCTGAGTGCCATGATCACATGACCTAGGAGTCATGATCATGTGACCTGAGTGTCATGATCATGTTACCTGAGTGTCATGATCACATGACCTAAGTGTCATGATCATGTGACCTGAGTGTCATGATCATGTGACCTGAGTGTCATGATCACATGACGTGAGTGTCATGATCACGTGACCTGAGTGCCATGATCACATGACTTAGGTGTAATGATCACGTGACCTGAGTGTCATGATCATGTGACCTCAGTGTCATGATCACATGACGTAAGTGTCATGATCATGTGACCTGAGTGCCATGATCATGTGACCTGAGTGCCATGATCACGTGACCTAGGTGTCATGATCATGTGACCTGAGTGTCATGATCATGTGACCTGAGTGTCATGATCATGTGACCTGAGTGTCATGATCACGTGACCTAGGTGTCATGATCATGTGACCTGAGTGTCATGATCATGTGACCTGAGTGTCATGATCACATGACGTGAGTGTCATGATCACGTGACCTGAGTGCCATGATCACATGACTTAGGTGTAATGATCACGTGACCTGAGTGTCATGATCATGTGACCTGAGTGTCATGATCACATGACGTGAGTGTCATGATCACGTGACCTGAGTGCCATGATCACATGACTTAGGTGTAATGATCACGTGACCTGAGTGTCATGATCATGTGACCTGAGTGTCATGATCACATGACGTAAGTGTCATGATCATGTGACCTGAGTGTCATGATCATGTGACCTGAGTGCCATGATCACATGACCTAGGTGTCATGATCATGTGACCTGAGTGTCATGATCATGTGACCTGATTGCCATGATCACATGACCTAGGTCTCATGATCATGTGACGTGAGTGTCATGATCATATGACGTGTCATGATCATGTGACCTGAGTGTCATGATCATATGACCTGAGTGCCATGATCACATGACCTAGGTGTCATGATCATGTGACCTGAGTGCCATGATCACGTGACCTGAGTGTCATGATCATATGACGTGTCATGATCATGTGACCTGAGTGTCATAATCATATGACCTGAGTGCCATGATCACATGACCTAGGTGTCATGATCATGTGACCTGAGTGCCATGATCACGTGACCTGAGTGTCATGATCATATGACCTGAGTGCCATGATCACATGACCTAGGTGTCATGATCACGTGACCTGAGTGTCATAATCACGTGACCTGAGTGTCATGATCACGTGACCTGAGTGTCATGATCATGTGACCTGATTGCCATGATCACATGACCTAGGTGTCATGATCATGTGACGTGAGTGTGAGGGATGATGGGTAATGTGTTCCAGGGCTGATTTTTTCTTAACTGTAATACAGATATCATAGAACGAATTCATTAATATAAAGCTGTGATGTTCACCTGCAGTACTGTCAGATCTGCTGTTCTAGAAAATTCTGACCAGTCAGAGTGCAATGGAAATGAACCTCGATCTTTCCATCCAAAGCTAATTTCTCTCTGCATAAATAGCTAAATTAGCAGAAACCTCTTCTAAGCACACTATTATGACTCTAATCGCTTTTTGTCCAGTAATAGTTACTAGAGTCAGTGAAGGCTGAAGGTGATGAGAGCACATTCTTTTCTATTCCTGTCTGATTTCCCTTCCGCTGATTAATTCTACTTAGAATTGCTAATTCTCTCAAAAATCAGGGGGGTGAGAAGGTGAGCAGGAATCAGATGTAAAGGATTCACGCCAGCGTCAGATCCGTAGTCCAGAGTAACGAGTGTATTTTACAGCTCAGCTCTCTTTAGCTTTCTCACACAGCTGACCTTTAGTGGCCCGCTCGCGCTCACTGTCGCCTTCAGCTAATGCGTCACTGCCAAACTATTTATTCCGACATGAGCGTTTAACAGCTTCTCCGCTGCACAGCCGGAAAACCCCACAACACTCTGCGGATTTAAGACTCCGGGTTTAAACACAACTACTTAGTGCACTAAAGAATTTCCCTCACTCTCTGTAAATCTGTAGCTGCAGTGGAATTTTAATATTTATCTTTATTATTATTATTTTTGTCTTAATTTATTATTTAATTAAATTATTTTATTTGATTTATATGTTTGTTTTTTTATCTTTAATTTTCTAGAATTAGTTTTTATTAATAATTGTTTTGTATTTATTAATTTCCTTATTATTTTTTATTTATTAAAAAGTTTCATTACCCCTAAATATTTGTCCCTAATCATGTTTATGGGATAAAATGTCCTGCTGATATCAGGCAATTTCTTAAAAAGTTCCATCTTTAGTTCTGACTCTTACAAAGCTCTGACACTGGAGACTCCTTCCACATGTTACGTAAACATCTCCTTACTTTCGGAAACCCTCGTCATATCAACAATATTTTAAAAAGCAGTATGCTCTGTACGCTCCCCGTGAACGAGCTGTTACCATGGAAACGTATTAGAAGTAGCTGCTGTAATAGTAAATGAATCAACACACTCTGACCAATCTGCACAGATAAAGACATTCAGGTCTATAAAACAAAAAGATTTTACATTTGAAAAGACGAAGCTTCCTGTAAGAGGAAAGAAATGAGCAATCACACACACACACACACACACACACACAAACAGAGTAGACAGAGGGAATAAAACACAATTAAAAAAGCAATCAGCTCCAGTATTGTGTGTTATTGTGGCAGGATCACTCGAGCGCTGCTTTTGTTCAGGATCGAGTCTGAAGTTGAGATTGTAGACACGGAAATGTTCTAATTAAACAGGAATCGATTATTCAGCAAAATACTTAACATAATGGATGGATGGGAAAGTGTGTGTGTGTGTGTGTGTGAGAGAGCGACCACAGTGAAGTGAAAGCTCCTCCTCCTCCCCTCACTCTGACTCACGTTTACATTAAGGCATATGCTTTCTGTCTAATCTGTGAGTATATTATCAGCTATGAGGCATTAACGGATGTTTTCCCTCCGGACGCTCAGGAATAAATAAGAACAGTGCTGCATAATTAATTTATTCCGGCAGCAGCACAGAGATGATCCATGTGAGAGCGAACCGCCTCCGAGCTCGCTGATTATTCAGTGTCTACATCTCGACTGCATCAGGAATCTGGATAACGGCGATGTTAGAGATACTCTAACAGTTAGTGAACTGTTTCAAACAAAAGAAATACATCAGGTGAGCGGGTCATGCTACAGCAAGCTGAGCTTTATATATGATACATGTATAAGAGTTTGAATTAAACTTAGTAGATAATCAGATCTACAGTGTGACACGATGGTTTTCGCTTCTCCCGGATCCTCATTCAGACCAGATGTCCACTAAAGGTGCTCCTAAACTCGGGAATAGTCTTCCTCTAAGTGTTCGGGTCTTGGACACAGTCTCCCAGTGCAAACGCAGATTAAAGACATATCCCTTTAGCCAGGCATACACACAATACATCCCATAATCTTGTGCTCCAGTATATCTGATCAAATGTACATTATCATCTAGTGCTTGCTAATATTATGAAAAGCAGCTACGCTAATTCCTTTCCACTTGTTCCCCTTTTTTTACCCATCCTGAGGCATCTAGAGATTACGCCAGCTCCAGTTGTGTTCCACTTCATGAAGATTTCGGACCTTCAGTGAGAAGAGGGCGACCCTGCAAGGATCCCGAGGTATCCAGAGATGGACCAGCTCCAGTTGTGTTCCGCTTCATGAAGATTTCGGACCTTCAGTGAGAAGAAGGCGACCCTGCGAGGATCCTGAGGTATCCAGAGATGGACCAGCTCCAGTTGTGTTCCGCTTCATGAAGATTTTGGACATTCGAAGAGAAGATGCTGACCCCATGAGGTTCCTCTCAAGGTTTCTTTCTCTTACCCACTAAAGGAGTTTTTCCTCACCACAGTCGCCTCAGGCTTCTCATTAAGGATGAACAGAAATAAATTTAAATGTAAGTCTAATATTAATCTGAACTTTTTTGTCTAAGATTAATCTTGGACTTTTGTACTATATTTATTATGTTCTATAAAGCTGCTTTGAGACAATGTCCATTGTTAAAAGTGCTATACAAATAAAACTGAATTGAACTGAATTGAATAGAATAGATGAGGTCTTCACAGTAGCATAGAAATTGGCAAATTTGTACAAATTTGACTTGAAATAAAGATTTTGTTGAGAGAAATAATGAGCACTTAAAGCTTTCCTGACCATGTCTTTGTTTAAGAAAATATTTTCAGTACATCAGGAAGAGTTGGTGTGAACTCAGTAATGAGATCTGCACAAGCCTGAAGTCTATCACTCTTTATTGAATTATTTATTTGTTATTTCTTACATCTGAACTCGTGTGACTTGTGAGTAAATGAATAAAATGTCATAAAAATCACATAATAATAAAAAAAAATCATTTAGGAGTATAATCATATAATCAAAAGTCATGTGAAAAAAAGCAAATGATAAAAAAATCCCACATTAATAAAATCATACAAAAAGAATCATGTAAAAAAATTAATTATTTAAAAAATTCTGCAATTACTTAAAAAAATAAACCTTTTAATGACTCATTTAAACAAAAATACATGCAAAAATACATGAAATAAATCATTAAAAAAAATTAACAAATGATGTTTAAAAAATAAGAATAAATATGTGTGAATTTTTTGAGACTCTACAAACAACCTTGAAGTTGGTGTAACTTTTATTTTGAGTAAAGTCCTTAAAATCGAATCCTGAGGTGTGTGAAGTAAGATGGCGGTCAGTCAAAGGACAGAAAAATGGACACACTGCTGTGTAATTGAAGCGACTCAGACTTCGATCACAGACTGGACATTGATTTTAGCCACACTCAGAACTCTCTCTCTCAAGCTTTTCTGGAGGCTGAATAGAGATCTGAGGAGCAGAGTGGGGCAAATACAAGAGGAGGTCTGTATCCCAGGACTGCGCATGAAGAGAAACCAATCCAAGCCTGATATCCATCAAACTCGGATTAACATCACAGCGCAGAGATAGAGCTGACAGAGCGCGATATCCTCTCTCTCGTGAGATCTCACTCCAGCCGAGCCGAGCCGAAATCATCTGAGAGCTGGACTTAACATCACAGAGACCCATGTGAGGCAAAAAACCTTCATAAACTATAAAAGCGTGACATCTTCACATGTTCATATCTCACGTTATTCCTGGTTTAACTACTGCAGAATTAAGTAAAAAAAAAAATAAAAAAAAATAATGAACAATCCCTGTTCATCTCTGCCCAAAAAAATAGTAAATAATAAAAGATAATAAAAGTCTTCAACTAAAAAAAGAAGTCAAAATTAAACATTAAAAATTAAGAGTCATACATTTCATACATTTCAACATTTTCAAAAAGATTTTAAAGAGCCAACTTTTTAAAAAAAATATATATATATATTTTAATTAGTAACTTTTAAAATACTCAACTTTCAATTAAGAAGTCAATTTCAGCAAAACAATGAATTAAAAATAAAAATGTTATTCATATATATATATATATATATATATATATATATATATATATATATATATATATATATATATATATAAATATATATATTAGTATATATATATATATATATATATATATATATATATATATATATATATATATATATATTTATATATAATTCATTCACAGTAGCAGGGCTATAAACGAACGTTATTTTCAAATATTTGAAATGAAACGGTTTTTCTGTGATTGTCCAATAGGAAGCGTCTTCTATGATGCTTAATCTGTTATTAGCCAATCAAAAATAGTGTTGAGTTTTTTTTTTTTTTTTAAGTGGGCGGGGAAGAGATTGGTGTAAATAAACCTGTGCAGCGTAAAGGTGTTGGAATGAATTAAAATAAGGATTTCTGTAATAATTTTTTTCATGCGTTCAGTCACTAAACTATAGTTAATTAAATTTAGACTCGATATGAGCGAATGTTGACCAGGTCCAGGCCCAAACTACGGTTAAAGTGAGTTTAAAGTGCTATTTTCGCTACACGAAAGTTATCCTTAATTTTGCCGGATTTTTTTTCTCCGAGGGAAAACTCGACTTTGTTCATTGCTGCCACGGCGTCCAGTGATTCGTGAGTAATCTCATGTTTGAATCTGTAAAAAGGTTTATTAATGAGTCGTATTTAAAGTTTGCATTGGTGTATTTTTAGTGCACTAACGTGTAAGAAATACCCGCGATAAAACACACGAGATAAAGTGTATTTCTGAACAAACGATTCAGTGAACTGCTGAATCTTGACTCATTGATCATTTAATGAGTGTACAGTTCAGTGAGCCGGTTCAAAAGAGTTGATTCTGGTCAAAGTGATTCATTTGGAATTATATTGAATCGCTGTGTTTTTCCATGAGGTTTGAACTTATTGTTAAAGATCAATTATAGTGTTTAAAAGTCCCTTTTTAGGTGGTTATTTTAATGTATATGGTGCAACAGTAAATACATGTGAAAGAGTCAAGCATTGAGTTTAATGAAAAGGTCTCTTTTCATACAAAGTTTACTTGATTGAACAAAAAAAAAAAAAAAAAAGTAAATTTACTGGGTCTTAAACCTATTGCTCGTTTTGGGGTTTACAAATAATACATTTTTTTTAAACTTCTTTCTTTTTCATTTTATTAATTATTTATGCTATATCTTACCTGATAGGATAAACATAATATTGTTGCATAGAGGAAATTATGTGTATTAAGTTTTTCTTAATTGGACACATCTAGTGAACATGACCTGGAAAAATTCCAGAGGAAATCTATGGTGTTTATACATACACACTATTCTAATCCATTGTGTTGTGTAAGTAGTGTGAGTAGTTCCAACAATAATACATATGCTTAGCTTATGAAGCAGAAAAGGGGCGGAGCTACCAAGCACTGATGCTGGATGAGAAATTTTTCAAGATGGCCGACAAGACACCAGTAGACCAGACGTCTTATTAAATATCTTTTAAATTAGTCCTTGTTGTGTTTGTTCTGATGGGTTGGCACTCCATCCAGGGTGTAGCCTGCCTTGATGCCCAATGACGCCTGAGATGACCCGAGAATAGATCGGATAAGCGGTAGACAATGAATGAATGAATGAATGAATGTGTCTGTTCCTCTGCTCATCAGGAGGGTTACATATTAAATAAATAAAACATAAAACATTTATTTTCCTGTATCAGCACTACAAGGTTTTATTTCTTTATTTCTCTGGAAGCTTGGTTTCTTCCTGCCAAGTTTAGTTTTAATTAAATCTAGTGTTAATGCTTATTAATACTCACTGACTCATCAACGCCTTCAGTAATAAAACACTGTTATTGGAAAATAATCAGCTGCAGGGTGGGAACAGTGACTCAGCTGCTTTATCATGCCACCTCGCCGCTGATGATTTACATAAATTCTTCATTAGCAAGCGTTAAAGTGTAGCTGTGATACGAATCTCATGGTCCTGCTTCGAGCTGGGATGCGAGTTCAGTCGTGATCAGCAAAAAAGCCGGCGTTACGGTGCGGCGTGGCCGAGGGTTAATGAGACGTTTCCTGACAGCATTGTAACGGAGAACATCACGCTGACCCCACATATTACATGACTTACAGAATCCTCAGCGAAATGATATAAAGATGGTGGATTTAAGTGAAGATGAGCATATACAATGTCTGCGTATAGATATCATGTTTTATTTGCATTATAATTACTCATTCCAACACACAAATGAAGAAGGAAGCTGCTTATTTAAATGAACAAATAAAAGCGTATGATTATTCGGGATTTGATTTTGACATTAAATGCGTCATTAGCGAATCAGCAGGGGAGGTTTTTTAATTTTTTTTATTCAGACTCACCGCGCCCGATAATAAAGACAAATTAAAATGAGGAGAAATGAAGTTGTAATAGACGATGTGCTTTTCTTAATCAGATCCAGGAGGGGTAATAAACGCCGTCTCTCTTTAATCCCTCATTAATTAAAAAGAGGATTTAACGAGAGCTGCTCGGTTTCCTGTACACGACGTTTGCTCGGATATTCACCGAGTTCATCGAGGACACTGGAGAAGCTCTCTCACCACCTGGAGAACATTTCTGGTGTCTCTGGAGGTCAGTGGAGCTCTGCGAGCCACGCGGATGAATGTGTGACAATTAGCGCTGAGGAAAATCCTTTAATTGTCCATTAACTCTCTTCTTTGATACTGAACAAGGATTTCTTTGGCCTTGCAGGAGAAGGTTCTGTGTAAAGTGTTTCCATCACATAGCGTTTATTGGTTACTTGAGTCCTCAGATTCTGGAGCGTCTTTCTGATAAGGACACGCTGTGGTAAAGGGTTTTATGAAGAACCTTCCTGCAGAAGATCCCCCGGAGAAGAAGGATTTATGTGTTTAAATCCTCCGAAGTGGTCCAGGAGTTTAGTATCATTTAGAACAATTAGAGAGGTATTTTCATCAGTGCTAATGGGTTCCGGGTCGGTTCTGCACTGCTCTTTCGCTTTAATTCATTGTTACTAAAATGAAAACATTTACGGCGTCTTTAAGAAATTGGCCGCATCACTTCGCAATTAACGCCGACCCCGTGTCGCTCGTCCCTGCGGCTTTTACTGCAGCGGGAACAGATCGATACGCTCTCTCTCTCTCTCGGGCTGTTTGCTCCACGCTCACGACATACTGCCTCAGACGGTGCTAAAAGTGTCACTAAATGTAGATCAATCGAGCGTTCTACACCGCAACATTGAACACAACGTTATGCTGGAGCACCAGCGGCTCTCGAGTCTCCACCCTGAACTTTTAGCCTTTCTGCTTATTTTAATTAAAAAGTCTACCGAAGGAGAGACGCAGAGGATCAGAGAAAAAAGGATCATAAATAATAACATGCAGGAAGAACACACTCCGTGTTGTGCTGCTGTAGATAAATAATCAGCGTTGGACTTACAGGGTTCCCTCTCCAAACCCCTTAAGTGATTTATTAAAGAACATTCATTAAAGAACGCTTTTTATCTCTTTAAAGTTACATTTCATGAAATAAGTTGGATTCTGCTTCCGTTATAGCGACTATAAACACTCCTTTCCTCAGCAGCCTCACTTTAGTCTCTCTCTTTTAATTAATAAGATCACAGCTGGCCATGTTACTGAGAAACGTGTAAAACTCCTCGGTCCTGAAGATGAGTGACTGATGCACAGTGCTGACACTGGAGACTCCTTCCACATGTCACATAAACATCTCCTTACTTGAAGAAAACCTCATCATATTAATGATTTTGTAAATCCACTTGTGTGGGTTTAAGATTGAGTGGAGTCAGATTAAAGTAACAACTAATAAAACAAATATCTCGATTGATTAAAACAAATAAATAGTATTTTATTTAAAAATTTTTCATTCATGTTTTGTTCATAATTTCCATGTTCATGTATATACACCGATCAACCATAACATTATGACCACCTGCCTAATATTGTGCTGGTCCCCCGTTTGCTGCCAAAACCCCCCTGACCCATCGAGGCATGGACTTCACTAGATCCCTGAAGGTGTGCTGTGGTATCTGGCACCAAGATCTTTGCAGCCGATCCTTTAAGTCCTGTAAGTTGTGAGGTTTGTCCAGCACATCCCACAGATGCTGGATTGGATTGAGATCTGGGGAATTTGGAGGCCAAGTCAACACCTCAAACTGGTTGTTGTGGTCATCAAACCATTCCTGAATCACTTCTGCTTTGTGGCACGGTGCATTATCCTGCTGAAAGAGGCCACAGCCTTCAGGGAATACCGTTTCCATGAAAGGGTGTACATGGTCTGCAACAATGCTTAGGTAGGTGCTACGTGTCACAGTAACATCCACATGGACGGCAGGACCCAAGGTTTCCCAGCAGAACATTGCCCAAAGCAGGACACTGCCTCCGCCGGCTTGCCTTCTTCCCATAGTGCATCCTGGTGCCATGTGTTCCCCAGGTAAGTGACGCACACGCACCCGGCCAGCCACGTGATGTAAAACAAAACATGATACATCAGACCAGGCCTCCTTCTTCCATTGCTCTGTGGTCCAGTTCTGATGCTTGCATGCCCATTGTTGGCACTTTTGGGGGTGCACAGGGGTCAGCACGGGCACCCTGACTGGTCTGCTATGCGGCCCCATACACAACAAACTGTGATGCACTGTGTATTCTGACCCCTTTCTTTCAGAACCAGCATTCTTCAGCAATTTGAGCAACAGTAGCTCGTCTGTTGGATCGGACCACACGGGCCAGCCTTCGCTCCCCACATGCATCACTGAGCCTCGGCCGCCTATGACCCTGTCTCCGGTTCACCACTGTTCCTTCCTTGGACCACTTTTGATAGATACTGACCACTGCAGACCGGGAACACCCCACAAGAGCTGCAGTTTTGGAGATGTTCTGATCCAGTGGTCTAGCCATCACAATTTAGTCCTTCATCAAACTCGCTCAAATCCTTACGCTTGTCCATTTTTCCTGCTTCTAACACATCAACTCTGAGGACAAAATGTTCACTTGCTGCCTAATATATCCCACCCACTAACAGGTGCCATGATGAGGAGATCATCAGTCTTATTCACTTCACCTCTCACTGCTCACAGTGTTATGGCTGATCGGTGTATTCATATTTTTATATATATATATAAAATTTTCTTTTTTTTTTTTTTGGACAGACTCAAGAATTCAAAACAGTAACGCTTTCATTTATCCCAAGTCTCTTTACATTATTATTGTTATTGTTATTATTAATTAATTAATTTATTTCTCTAATTTAGCTAATCATGATGCAGTGGCGCTAATTGCTAATATAAGAAGCTAACAAGTGTACAACTCTACAGTTTCCTCTCCTCACATCTCACTTCCTCTCTCGCTCTTTTCTCTGCATGTTCGTTTTTAGATTGTTTTATACCAGAAAGCAGTTTTCAGCATGTATTAGCTCCGCTCTCGACTGTTTGCTCCTCACAGTTCATCTTTATCTCTCATCTATCCATCCAACCATTCTTTTATCCATCCATTAACCCGTCCATTCATCCGTCCTTCCTTTCATCCACCCACCCATCCAACCATCCTAATCCATCCATCCTTTCATCCTTCCCATCCACCTATCCTTTCATCCATCCACCTATCCTTTCATCCATCCACCTATTCTTTCATTCATCCACCGACCGACCCATCCATCCGTCCAGCCATACATCTTTCAATCCTTGGTGCACGTTTAGCACTTCTCCAGGGGTTTCTATCCTCCATGAAGGAGGAAGAAAAGGTGAAGTTTCTGTGCAGTGTTTCAATAGTAGAAAATCTTGTTCAATGGCTAAATCAAGGTTCTTTTAACTTTTTCTGTTGGACACAAGCTCTGTTGTTGTGTTCTGACATACAACATTATGACAAAGAACCATTAAGTGTATAAAATCCTCTAAGAGTTTAGGAACAAAGTAGAATTAGGGAAGTGATGTAATCAGTGCTAACAGAAGCTGCAGGTTTCCAGTCATTTATGAAGAACCCTCAGAGAAACCATTTTAGAACTTTCCCCCATGGATAGTACCATTCTGCTGAGGGAAGGATTGTTTATGTATTTAACTCTAAAACTTTGTGAGTACAGATCCTAGCCTGTGTCTTGGATTTTCTGCATAAGTAACTACAAACAGATGAAAGCTAATGGCTCAGTCTTTAATGAATAAAACATACTAGTAGTAAGACTAGTGTAAGACTGAGAGTGAATCAGTAAGACTGAGGATGATTCAGAAAGATTCAGGAAGACTGAGGATGATTCAGACAGATTCAGTCCAAGGATGCATATTATGCAGATTTTCTGCATAAGTAAATGTAGCTGCAAATGGATAAAAGCTAATGGCTTGTTCTTTAATGAATAAAACATTAGTAGTTGTAAGATTGCAGGGTGTAAGAGGAATAACATGCTCAGGGACGTGCCATCGGAGGAAATGAATCAATGTGTGATCTGTAGTGCTGCTTCATCCCCTATTTAAAAATGCTGAGAGTCGTCGCTACGCGGTGAAGCTACTCCACGCTAATTTTAATCGTACAGTTGAGCGTAAGGATTTAAAGTAGGATTGAACGTCCTCACTGATGATTTAATTAAATCTAACACCACACACGACCCCGAATCAAAGTCCTCTCAGCTGCTCATGCGACATTCAGAAGACACATTTAGCCACCTAGATTAGCATTAACATCGCTAATGCTTTCCGCCGTTCTCTATGCAACATTAGCCTTAAAAAGGCGTTCAGGACTAATAAAAAGTCACGTGTTCACCAGCCTGCTTTACTTTTCAGCCTTCAAATTCCAAACTCCACTTCTCCAAAACCATAAATTAGGACACAAAGTTGAACTAGGAAGGGAAAAAAAATAATAAGGTGTCTGTCTGAGCGAATAAACAGCTCCCTGAACAAAAGTCAGCAGCAACCAGCTGTGAGGGAGATAATAAGCTGCTCCGCCACTGACCGAGCTCGAAAATAGGACGCTTCCCAACATGATGGAGGTCAAAATGGGGGGAAAAATGAAAAAGAAATCAAATAAATATGCAACAAAATATCAAATATGAAAGGAAAAGTGCAGAAATAGATAAATATAGGCATAAATAAATGTTATTTTTGAACATGTACAATACCATTTTCTGCTTTTGCATCTAAATAATTCATGAACACTAATCTGGAAATTTCAGCCCTGAAACTAAATGAACAAAAAATAGAATAAAATGTATTTTTTTATTTCATTCACAAAAATTCAGAGACCGGAGAAAGATTCAAATGTACTTAAGATTCAGAAGGTTACAGAAAGATCTAGAGAGTTTCAGAGATTCTGTAAGATTCAGTATGACAGAATGATTCAGAAAGATTCAGTAAGACTGAGGATGATTCAGTGAGACTGAGAGTGATTCAGAAAGATTCATTAAGATTGAGGATGATTCCGAGAGATTCAGTAAGACTGAGGATGATTCCTAGAGATTCAGTAAGACTGAGGATGATTCAGTGAGACTGAGAGTGATTCATTAAGATTGAGGATGATTCCGAGAGATTCAGTAAGACTGAGGATGATTCCGAGAGATTCAGTAAGACTCTCTCTCTCTCCATGCTGCCCTCTAGCACAGAACCAGATGAAGAGCAGACAAAACCCTCAAACAGTGAATACTGCCCCAGTGTCTGAGTACAGCACCAAGAACTGGTTTTATTCAAGACATTTATTTATTTATTTTTAAACTAATGCAATAATAATGCATAATTCTAATAAAAATGAGGAAGTGAAGTGGATATTTATAAGCTTTCTTTTCACTGCATGCCCTTGCTGACTCATGCAGGGGTTGATGGCTGAATGTTTACGGCTGCTTTCTGGTCTTTCGTGTGGAGTTTGAGGTGTAGCTGTGCTGGAAATCTCACTGAGATCTGCTAAAGCCCAAACTAAACCCTGAATAGTCTTTTACACCTGCACCGAGAGACAGAACTCCACTTCTGTGAGAAGAGACTCAGGAAGCTTAGGCAAGGTTATTATTTATTTAATTATTTTTCCACTAGGGAAGTTCATATTATGTCAGCAAGACAGTTTAGACTAGTAGTGTGTGTGTGCGAGTGTGTGATGATCCTGCTCTGTGACCTCGCCGTTCCCCAGCGGCTCTCACTCTTTCCACTACATTTTTGTGAGGTTAAGATGGCCGTGAACTCTGACACGGACCGGTTCCCCTGATTTCCCTCCGCTAGCTGCTTAATGCAGCAGCTGCTTTAACAATCCGAGCTCAGACTCTGCTCCGAGCTCCACACGGACCTGCCCAGTATCCAGCACAATCCCAGAACCGTTCCCCAGCACCTCCACTCCAGCACCCGGGGACCTTTTAATATATATATAATACACTTCAATAATTTATCAACCTTTCCATCAATTCATTTATATATTAATAAATAATTATATATACAGTGGTGTGAAAAACCAGAAATTCCTGATATCTTATTTTTTTGCATGTTTGTCACACTTTAATGTTTCAGATAATCAAACACATTTAAATATTAGTCAAAGATAACACAAGTAAACACATCATGCAGTTTTTAAATGAAGGTTTTTATTATTAAGGGAAAACAAAATCCAAAACTACATGGCCCTGTGTGAAAAAGTATTTGCCCCCTAAGCCTAATAACTGGTTGGTCCACCCTTAGCAGCAACAACTGCAATCAAGCGTTTTCCATAACTTGCAATGAGTGTGTTACAGCGCTGTGGAGGAATTTTGGCCCACTCATCTTTGCAGAATTGTTGTAATTCAACCACATTGGAAGGTTTTCGAGCATGAACCACCTTTTTAAGGTCATGCCACAGCATCTCAATGGGATTGAGGTCAGGACTTTGACTAGGCCACTCCAAAGTCTCCATTTTGTTTTCTTCAGCCATTCAGAGGTGGACTTGCTGGTGTGTTTTGGATCATTGTCCTGCTGCAGAACCCAAGTTCGCTTCAGCTTGAGGTCACAAACAGATGGCCGGACATTCTCCTTCAGGATTTTTTGGTAGACAGCAGAATTCATGGTTCCATTTATCACAGCAAGTCTTCCAGGTCCTGAAGCAGCAGAACAGCCCCAGACCATCACACTACCTCCACCATATTTTACTGTTGGTGTGATGTTCTTTTTCTGAAATGCGGTGTTACTTTTACGCCAGACGTAATGGGACACAGACCTTCCAAAAAGTTCAATTTTTGTCTCGTCAGTCCACAGAGTATTTTCCCAAAAGTCTTGGGGATCATCAAGATGTTTTCTGGCAAAACTGAGACGAGCCTTTATGTTCTTTTTGCTCAGCAGCGGTTTTGGTCTTGGAACTCTGCCACGCAAACCATTTTTGCCCAGTCTCTTTCTTATGGTGGAGTCATGAACACTTACTTTAACTGAGGCAAGTGAGGCCTGCAGTTCTTTGGATGTTGTTGTGGGGTCTTTTGTGACCTCCTGGATGAGTTGTCGCTGCGCTCTTGGGGTAATTTTGGTCGGCCGGCCGCTCCTGGGAAGGTTCTCCACTGTTCCATGTTTTTGCCATTTGTAGATAATGGCTCTCACTGTGGTTCACGGCAGTCCCAAAGCTTTAGAAATGGCTTTATAACCTTTTCCAGACTGATAGATCAGTAGGTTTGTGATCTCAAGCTGAAGCGAACTTGGCTTCTGCAGCAGGACAATGATCCAAAACACACCAGCAAGTCCACCTCTGAATGGCTGAAGAAAAACAAAATGAAGACTTTGGAGTGGCCTAGTCAAAGTCCTGACCTCAATCCCATTGAGATGCTGTGGCATGACCTTAAAAAGGTGGTTCATGCTCGAAAACCCTCCAATGTGGCTGAATTACAACAATTCTGCAAAGATGAGTGGGCCAAAATTCCTCCACAGCGCTGTAACAGACTCATTGCAAGTTATGGAAAACACTTGATTGCAGTTGTTGCTGCTAAGGGTGGACAGTTATTAGGCTTAGGGGGCAAACACTTTTTCACACAGGGCCATGTAGTTTTGGATTTTGTTTTCCCTTAATAATAAAAACCTTCAGGGGGGCACGGTGGCTTAGTGGTTAGCACGTTTGCCTCACACCTCCAAGGTTGGGGGTTCAATTCCCACCTCTGCCATGTGTGTGTGTGTGGAGTTTGCATGTTCTCCCCATGTTCTCCCCATGCCTCGGGGGTTTCCTCCGGGTACTCTGGTTTCCTCCCCTGGTCCAAAGACATGCATTGTAGGTTGATTTGGCATCTCTAAATTGTCCTGTGATGGGTTGGCACTCCGTCCAGGGTGTATCCTGCCTTGATGCCCAATGATGCCTGAGATAGGCACAGGCTCCCCGTGACCCGAGAGTAGATCGGATAAGCGGTAGACAATGAATGAATAAAAACTGCATGATGTGTTTACTTGTGTTATCTTTGACTAATATTTAAATGTGTTTGATTATCTGAAACATTAAAGTGTGACAAACATGCAAAAAAAATAAGAAATCAGGAAGGGGGCCAACACTTTTTCACACCACTGTATGTATGTATGTCTGTCTGTATATATGTATATAAAATAATAGAAATGAAGCCACACCACAAATAAAATTAATATTTTTGTTAAGAAATAATAATTTGTTTAGCTGGTTGTTTGTTTATATTATGTTAGCAAAAAAATGAGCAAAACAATACATACAAAAATGTAAATTATTTTGCAAATGCATTAAATATATTACTATAAAATTATATATCGGTCAAAGAAATCAAACTTTTTTGTGATTTATTTGTTTATTTAAAAAATATTTTGTCTTAAACTAGACTAATTTATTTTAATTGATTTTAAATAATTTCTTTACTATTTAAAAATAATAAAGGTGATGAAGGTAGAAAAAGTGAAGGTAATTAATTATTTTTTGTGATTAAAAAATATTAATCTGTAGGTCATGGTAAAAAGAGCTAGCTTTTTGCTAATCAGTGAGTCCTCCATTAGCTCACTTAGCAGTAATACAGAGGAAGGTGTAGACGTATTCTGACACGCCATCGATTCCCTGCCACACTCGCTTCCCCGCTCCGACCCCAGAGACCCGGTCAGGAAGTGTGTGAATGAAGTGCTGGCGGCTTGCTGTTTGTTTCCTCCTCAATAATGCATGAAAAATTACAATCAGTAGCGTTCAGCTGTGCAGAAACAGAAGCGCTCTTCTTCCTCTTCTACTGTCAGTCTCAGGACTTTGATCTTGAATTCCTGAACAGATTGAAGAGTAATTAACTTCTCCATGTCTCTCTTGCTGTCACCATCCAATACCTCAGAACCGGGTTCTCTGTGTAGTAACTCTACAGTGTCTCAGTGATAAAAATATAAAGAACTTTAGATTCAGTAACATTGGGAGTAATCCAGAAAGATTCAGTAAGACTGAGGATGACTCAGGAAGATTCAGTAACATTGGGAGTAATCCAGAAAGATTCAGTAAGACTGAGGATGACTCAGGAAGATTCAGTAACATTGGGAGTAATCTAGAAAGATTCAGTAAGACTGAGGATGACTCAGGAAGATTCAGTAACATTGGGAGTAATCCAGAAAGATTCAGTAAGACTGAGGATGACCCAGGAAGGCTAAGAATGATTCAGGAAGATTCAGTAAGACTGAGGATGACTCATGAAGATTCAGTAACATTGGGAGTAATCCAGAAAGATTCAGTAAGACTGAGGATGACTCAGTAAGGCTAAGAATGACTCAGGAAGATTCAGTAACATTGGGAGTAATCCAGAAAGATTCAGTAAGACTGAGGATGACTCAGTAAGGCTAAGAATGACTCAGGAAGATTCAGTAACATTGGGAGTAATCCAGAAAGATTCAGTAAGATTGAGGATGACTCAGTAAGGCTAAGAATGATTCAGGAAGATTCAGTAAGGCTAAGAATGATTCAGTAAGACTTGATCTTGAATTCCTGAACAGATTGAAGAATAATGAACTTCTCCATGTCTCTCCTGCTGTTACCATCCAATACCTCAGAACCGGGTTCTCTGTAACTCTATAGTGTTTCAGTGACTAAAATATAAAGAACGCCTAAAAAACACTTTTTTCCCCCCCAGGTAATGTGAATGTTAAATTTTACATTTTGACAAAATCCTTTCAGATTATTTTCAGAACTTCACTGCTAACCCCTTTAGTCTTAAATGTTAAACCCCTCAAAGGTTCTTGGTGCACAGCCTGGTGTCTACAGAGAACATCTGAAGGTTCTCCCACACGCATTAACCAGAGAACCCATGAGAGCTCTGAATAACAGACCATCAGCACTGTATACAGTACAGTATACGTTACAATACACTGTAATCATCACAATTAAAAGAACCAAAGACTTAAACTACTTCAGTCTGTGTGCATTAAATTTATTTAATACACAAGTTTCACAATTTGAGTTGAATTACTGAAATAAATGAACTTTTCCACGACATTCTAATTTGAGATGCACCTGTATAGATTATAAATGTGTGTGTGATTCATCCTGAGTGTAGAGCTTTACTGACAGATCTCCACATGACTGCAGGGTTGGAAATTGCTTCCATCTCATACAGTGCTAATATTTTTGTTTGTGTGTTGGTTTCCCAGATTTTCCATGAAACCCATCTTGTACATGCTGTGTGTGTGTGTGTGTGTGAGACAGGGTGTGTAAAGGTACAATCAGTGTTACGTACAATCTTAAAGTCTTAAAACTTTGTCTTTCCTCAAATTAGTATAAATGACTGTAATCATAAATACAGTACAATAAACAATCAGCAGCGTCTCATCTCGCTCCCACTGGACTTTTCCATTTCCTTTTTCTAATTTGTCCTTTTAGGAACCTGCACTTCGCGCTTAGCAATTGGCCGCTAGTTTTGCTAATGGCTAATCTTGGCTGAGAGTAGAAATATTCTGTGCTTTAGTTAAAGTAGAGATGTGTTTGCTAGGACAATGTTTTATTCTCAGGATGTTTAAAGCAGCTTCTATTGCAGTTTTGAGCAGAAACTGTGAACAGAGCAGCTCCATGAAGACATGGTGCGGAGGAGAAGGATGGAGTGGAGGAACCGGGGTTAATGCACAGAACTCCATTGAACACCTTTGGGACGAACTGGAGCTGTAGTCTGATCATCATCCCAACACCAGAGTCTGATCTCTGATGGACACGGTGCACAAACTTTCAGCAACGCTACAGAATTCTGAATCTCTGACTCTGAAGTGAGCGCTCAGACGCATGCTAACTTGCAGCGGGGTTTGATTTTCACTCCCGCGTCGCATCCCAGCCTGTCGTCACCGTCTGATTCGCTGACACGCAGAAAGAACACAGGAAGCGGCGCAGCTGCAGAACTCCCAAAGACACAACCAAGCTTGTGTATTAAAGCATTATGTCGAGTTGTGTGTGTGTGTGTGTTGGTGTGTGTTATTAACGACTCACCAGCAGCTGGCATGATGAATAAACAATGCTGGTGTACCCATAATGCAACACCTCTCTGTTCTTCATCACCCAAAGCACTAACGCATACATGATGCATGATGTGGCACGTCCCCCACAAAGAAGCAGGAAGTGAGCTGAGAGACATGGCCTCTGGACCAAGATCTGCTCTCAACAGCCGCTACACAACGTCCCAGAAAAAGAAGATGACGGGCACAGAGAGATGGAAAGAGACGGGGAGAGAGACAGAGTGAGAGTGAGTTGGGGAGAGAGAGAGAGAGATGGAGATAGAAAAAGAGTGAGGGAGACCTGGAGAGAGAAAGAGATGGTGAGCAAGATGGAGATAGAGACACAGAGAGAGAGACACAGAGAGAGAAAGGGAGAGACAGATGGGGGGAGAGAGAGATGGAAAGAGAGAGATATGGAGATAGAGAGAGAGAGAGAGATGGAAAGAGAGTGAGATATGGAAATAGAAAAAGAGAGCGAGATATGGAGATAGAAAAAGAGAGAGGGAGTCACTGAGAGAAAATAAACGAACGTTCTAAGCTAAAGTAAATGAAATGATACTGGATTGTGTGTCTGTCCTGAATTGTCTTGTTTATTACAAAAGTTCAGTAAATAATTAAATAAATAAGAAATAATAAGCTGTCATATTCTGAAGACAGCTCCGGGAATTGTTTTTTTTTTTTTTTTTTCTTTCTTTTTCCATTTCTTTACCAAATGCAGATGAACCCAGATCAAACGTCCTGAATCATTCACACAGCCGACGGACCAGAAGGAAGAAAAAAAAAGAATTTTGATGAGCGATGCGCTGCTTTTCCCGTGACACATGAACAAAAACAACGCAGAAAACGAACGCAAACGAACCTAAACGATGTTCTGGTGCTGATGGGAATTTGTTCATAGATGAACAGGCAAGTAAACAAAGCAGCCGAAAGAAACAAAGCCATTAATCTGTTAGATCTCAAGGTCGCTAGAGGTTGTAGGTTTTACTGAAATATAGGTGAGAGGGAAAACATTGTCTTGTCTTTTTCTTTTCTCTTTTAGCCTGAATTTCTGAATCATCTTTTTTTTTTTCTATTTTTCTGAAAATTTACTTGAAATTTCACCATCTCAGTGTTCAAACTGATCTGAACCTTTATGTTGACTTGGGGAAAAATAATGTTGAAAAAAAAGATTACAAAAAATGACTGTTAGTATTGTTTGTTTGTTTGTTTATTTATTTATTTATTTATTTATTTATTATGAATAATTTTAAATTATTAAAATTAAATATTCAGAGAAAATTGCAGGAAAGAAGTTAAAAGGATGACTATAATCGGTTCTGGTTCTGTGACTAGTTTCTGTTATCATCTGAACTGTCTCTGCATCATGGAGCTTACCTTCTGACTCATATTCGTTTACTGAAGTGTCCTTTACGGTGGCTGAGAAGTGCAAAACACGATAACAAATCCGAAAACACAAGGACGAATCAGACAAAGCGGAAAAGCTAATAGTGTGAATGGAATTCTTCCCTCTGATTGGATGAGACATCTGTCACTCAGGATATACAGGAAGTAAAGATTAGTTTGCGATCTCTAAAAACACACCTGAAGAACGCAGGAATGTTCGGAAGACCAAACTATTCCAGATTAAAGGATGTAAGGAGCGCTATAAGAGCAGAGCTGTGTTCATACACACACCAATCCACTTTCTACTGCTGCAGCCTGCTGGACTTCCTGTACATCCTGAGTGACAGATGTCTCGTCCAATCAGAGGGAAGAATTCCATTCGCACACTACACCTACCTCTTCCACTTTGAATTGTCCTTGATTTTTATTTTTTTTTATTTTGCACTTCTCGGCCACCGTAGGCCGTCCTGCGGATGCACGTGTCTCAAACTTTTTAACATGACACACTGCGTCCCGAGTGAACGCTTTCTAAACATCGCTTTGAAAAGAAAAGTCAAATTTGTAATATAATAAAGATGCAGGAGGAAAGGGTTAATATTAATACGTTTTTTTCCTCTCTACCTGACAGACTCAGGGGTTTGTGAAGTTGAGGCAGTGACTCAGTTCTGTATCTATTAAAGGGAATGTTTCCACTTAACTGCGCCGAGTCATTAATATTAAAATGCACTTGAAGTAGATACACGTGTCGTTCATTAGCTGTAATCGAGACACTTTACATTTCAGTGCGGTTTAACTGGGGAGTTTCAGATGAACACAGACGGCAATCCATCACGTTGTACTGCAGCGTCCGAAATGACGTACGAGCCGCTCTCAAGGTTCTCATCCAAACAAAAACAATCCCTGCTGACAATCACTCACTCGCGGTTTCGCGAAAACGTAAAGTTCATAGCGTGAAGGACACTCGTTAACCCCTTAGCGGAAAATTACATTTACGTGAAAACAAAATAAAAATCTGTTTAAAAATCAAGTCAAACTAAATAAATCATAAAAATGTTTTTAAATCACGTTAAAGGGATTTGGAAATGATCAGTGTTTAAAATATCATTCAAATCATGAGCAATATGCATGTAAATAAAAGAAATCACAAAATAAATGATCATGATTAAAAAAAGTTTTGAAAATAAATTAACTGCGTGTTTTAATTATATTAAAATAAACAAGCCATGTAAAAAGTTTTAAAATTAATTGAGCAAAAAAGAAAACCACTAAAGAAAAAAAACATTTTATCAAAATCATGTGAAAAATGAATCATGATTAAAAAAATGTTTTGAAAATAAACTAACTGTTATAATTGTGAAAATAAATGAGCTGTGTAAAAAGTTAAATAAAAAAAAATTATTAGTAAAAAAAAAATGCAAAAAAAAAAAAAACTTAAAATATAGATGTTGAAAAAGTCATGTAAAAAATTAAGAAAAATATATAAATAAAAAAAACCTGCATGCACAATAATGGTGAAAATAAATGAATAAAAAAATAACTAAAAACACACGAGCTACACGTGAAAAAAACATGAATAAAACGTATAAATGTATGCAGTGTGTAAAACCTATATTAGGTGAGAGTCCACGTTTAGCATTTTTCTAAACGAAGCAGAAGTTAAACGTGATGAAAAGAGACAGGAAGTGTAAGTGACTAGCTGAGTAACAGAGCTGCAGTGTGGGAGGGTTTTTTTTTTCTTTTTTCTTTTTTTGAGGTTCTCAGTTCATATGGACAGTTGAGACGCCATAATGAAGAGGAATGGCCTTGGCTTTTTTGAATTGATTTCAGGTCAGAGTGAAGGTTTAATCGAGGTAGACAGCACCGCCTCACCAATTACTGCAGCTCTGACACCGCCACTAAACCACTGGAGGCTGATTTCTGAGGAGACGCGTGCCAATATCCAGCATCATGCAAATTTTGTCTTAAAACCTAGAGAAAGTAAAGGGGTTACTCGGGGTCACGCTGAAATATGGCGGGTTAAAGGTCAGAACTTTTATCACGTTGTGCTCAAAAATCAAGACCTGACAACTGATTAAACTGAAATTTTAAAACCTTTAAAAAAATCTCTCTCTTCTTTTTCAGGTTGTTTTTCCCCTTATTTACTGATGTTATGTAGCTGATGTAGTACTGTTCCTGCAGTGTATGTGTATGACTATATGTGATGCTTCTCTTTAATAATAAGCCATTTAAAAGCCTCTGTAGCTTTCCTCCAGTTGTAAGGTGCTCATGTGCTTCTCTACGTAGGTGTCATGTAACTCAAAATGCCATGAGCAGAGCTGAAGGTTTGGACCACGAGACCAAAAATCCGTGATTTGGTTCATCAACCTTTAAAGAATTTCTATGTTTTGGATCTTGATGTTATTTAAGAAAACAAATAAAATGGCAACTTCGATAATTAACCCTAGCAAATGGAGATTTGCGGCACAGTGGAGGAATAAACCTACGCCATACCGAGGCAGCTGGGTAATTACTATTATTATTTTTTTGGAAGCTGCATAACCGAGGCTACAGTTACAAACGAGACGCACCCAAGTCAGTCAGTTTGTTCCAAGATGGATGACTGAGCAGCAGTAATTGTCTTCCTAGCATGGAAATGCATTCTCAATAAAGCCTGCTAAAGCCTTCGACTCCATCCTTGGGGGGGGGAGTACATCTGCAGCTGGAACACCGAGCCTCACGCAGCATTCTCCAGAATCTGAACATCAGGAAAGCGAGCGCGAGTAGACAAAACCCAGCTTGTGCTAAATAAGCAGCTATTGATTCCTATAACAGAGCTGATGTATGGAGGGGAACCGGCAGCTCGCGCCACATCACGCCGTGTTCCAGATCTCTGCTGTGGTGATCCTGACTGCAGTGAAGCTCAGCCAAGGCTCCTACAGTGAGGACAGTAAACACCATCAGCAGGCTAGACTGCTGGAAATAAAGATATATGCTGCGAGGAGGTGTGGCTCATGTCCTTCCTCATATACTACTGAATTTGTCAAACAGTAAAAGACATCTTCCAATAAATTCTGTCAGAATGGAGAAAAATTTTTATTTGGTGTTCAAGACGCTTTAGCCTTAACATATAGAGGCTTTTACATATTTATTTATTTTCTCCAGGTTTCACAGTGAGAGTTTTCTGTGAGGCTGTGATGGAAACGTCGGTCACATTCAATTCCATTTTTAATGATGCATAAGAAACTAAATCCACAACATTTTACTGTAAGCTCATGAAATTTATAAAGTGATTTATGGTAAGAGTCATGGGTCATGTCATGTGAGCATTGTTGTTAGCATGCTGCTGTTGTTCTTTCAGCTGCTCCCTGTTCGGAGTCGCTACCGTGAACCATTTGGTTTCGATTTGGCAGACGTTTAACCCTAACCCTGGCACCGGATGCCCTTCCTGATGAAACCCTCCCATTTTATCTGGGCTTGGGACTGGCACAGACAGGTAACTCTTCATTGGCTAGGTCAGCTCCCTGCCTGGGAATCGAACCCAGGCCACGGCAATGAGAGTGCGGGATCCTGCTGCTGGACCATCAGGAGACCATGTTGCTGTTAGCATGTATGGGTAGTTAATTGTTAGCTAGTTAATTCATTCTTCATGGCTAAAAAGAGCTCTGGGTTTAGAAATGGTCAGTAAATGAAAGCAACAAGCAGAGGAACAGCCATGTCCAAGAACACAAAATCTCCAAGACTACTAACCTGGCTTTACACAGATGCCTGAATCCCTCCCCATGTGTGTGTGATCTTTTCTTAAAAAGATTTTGTTAAAAAGATTAAGAAGAACTGACAGCAAGAAGCCTTTATTATCGCCACACCTACATAACAACATAATTCTTTTGTTCGAGGAAGTTGGGGTCCGAGCACAGGGGCAGTTATGATACAGCCCCCCTGGAGCAGAGAGGGTTAAGGGCCTTGCTCAGTTGCCCAACAGTGGAGCTTAGTGGTGCTGGAGCTTGAACCCCGATCAACAACCCAGAGCCTTAACCACTTGAACCACCAGATTAAAGATTAAAAATCCGGTCACCCCATGTTGAAACTAGACAAAGCACCAGTTTTCGTACGATTCGTTCATCTGCACTTTACATCAAATCTCATATAATCCGCTATTGTGATTCTGCTCAGACTCCGCTCAGTTCCGGCTGTCGTATTTACTGGAACTGCAGCAGTAAGAGTGAAATATTCTGCACTTGAGCATGAGGAGCATGCAGCAAGACCCGCGTAAACCCATTTACTCACACAATCTAAAGAAAGAGAATGAAAACGAGCAGAAGAAGCTCCAACTGCTGGTAGAATTCATCTGACAAAAGGAGATAAATAAATACATCTTCTGTGACAGCTGAGGAGTTACAGGAGATGGAGAAGCGCTCCTCCGAGTCATTAATTGTCCAGTGAACGTGGAGGAACATCGGATCTGAGAGAAGAAAGGAGATAGGGGTTTAGCGCTCTCATTTTTTAGAATGGAAGCACACACGATGGCATGCCGATGCTTTATCATGCACAGACATCCCTTCAATAAAAAGCCATTTACCTCTGCAGAGTCATCTCACTCCATCTGGAGGTTTGGCAGCTGAAATGAAAGCTCTGGCAGGTATCAAGGACAAAGTGCACGATGGGAACATTTACATCAGGTCATAAGGTTGGTGCTTTCCATGCTCTCTCCCATGTCTGAGTGGGCCAAAGCAACATGCTAAATATTAGGTAGCATTTAGTGTTATCCATTGAGAGGAAGTGGTGTTACATTTAGGATACACAGAGTTACATTTAGGTTAAATAGTCTTACAGTTTGGTTACATATGGACACACCGCATCATATTATGGTGTTACGTTTGGACACTGTTACGTTTAAGACGTGATGTTACAAAGTGTTAATTCAATTCAATTTATTTGTGTAGTGCTTTTAACAATGCACATTGTCTCAAAGCATTTTTACAGAAATGTAGGAACATAGAATAAAAATGATGAAGTTTAAAGTTACTATTTATCTCTAACATTTATCCCGAATGAGAAGCCTGAGGCAATGTTGGTGAGGAAAACTTCTCTGAGATGATAAGAGGAGGAAACCTTGAGAGAAACCAGGCTCAGAAGGAAACCTCATCCTCATTTGGGTGACACTGGACAGGAAATGATGTAAGTGAGGAAACGTGCAACCAAGAGCTCCTGAGGACCTAATAGTTCAACGTAGTTTCTGAATTGATTTCTGACTTAACACTAATTCCTTCCTGTCGAAAGCTGACTGATGTAATATGGTGTCCAAATGTAACATCTATCATGCTGTCTTTGAACTGCCACTGCGGCATTTGGACACCATATTACATTTATGACACATGGTGTTACATATGACTTACATTTTGTTACATTTAAGTTACATGGTGTTACATTTAGGACACAGTGTTGTATCATGGTGTTACATTTAGGACACAGTGTTGTATCATGGTGTTACATTTAGGACACAGTGTTGTATCATGGTGTTACATTTAGGACACAGTGTTATATCATGGTGTTACATTTAGGACACAGTGTTGTATCATGGTGTTACATTTAGGACACAGTGTTGTATCATGGTGTTACATTTAGGACACAGTGTTGAATCATGGTGTTACATTTAGGACACAGTGTTATATCATGGTGTTACATTTAGGACACAGTGTTGAATCATGGTGTTACATTTAGGACACAGTGTTGTATCATGGTGTTACATTTAGGACAGTGTTGTATCATGGTGTTACATTTAGGACACAGTGTTGAATCATGGTGTTACATTTAGGACACAGTGTTGTATCATGGTGTTACATTTAGGACACAGTGTTGTATCATGGTGTTACATTTAGGACACAGTGTTGAATCATGGTGTTACATTTAGGACACAGTGTTGTATCATGGTGTTACATTTAGGACACAGTGTTGTATCATGGTGTTACATTTAGGACACAGTGTCGTATCATGGTGTTACATTTAGGACACAGTGTCGAATCATGGTGTTACAGTTAGTTTATATTTGGACACTGTTAAGTTTGATACGTAATGTTACATATGAGTTACATGGTGTCACATTTCCGTCACATGGTGTTGCATTTAGGATGCGCAGTATCGTATAATGGTGTTATATTTAGTTGAGATTTGGACACTGTTGTGTTTAAAATATGTGGGGTCACATAAGAGTTACATGCTGTTACATTTCCGTCACATGTTACTTTTAGGATACACAATCATACCGTGTTCCATTGTGTTACAGTTAAATTACAGTGTTTCATGGTGTTACATTGAGGTTAGATAGAAGTTGCATTCAACAGTTAAAACATGCGGCTGTAATGTCTGTGGCTTGGGCTCTGCTTGATTTGTGCTGATTTTCTTGTCTGTATCATTGAGCCAGGAGAAATGTGTATGTGCTACCTCCTACTGAGTGAACTACTGAAACTAGACCTGTAGATAGAAAGCCTGCCGCTAATGCTGGAACTGAAAGAGAGAAGCTTGCACACTAATGTTTTTCTTTCTTTTTCCTTATCAATACAGGATGGATTGCTTCAGATAAGAGATCAATCACCTTCATCTCCTCCCTTAGCCACCGTGCAGCAATGTGTCATGCTGTCAGTGACGTACAGAGGGAGGGAAAGAGCAAGGAGAGGTGTGCTTTGATAAGTCGTCCTGTTATTAAAGAAATACAAACTTAAATAAAAAAAAAAAAATCTGAAAGTCTAAATAGCCTGAAAGCAACATAATGGATGGCTTTTATTTCACTGTTGATCAAAAAAGCAATGCAGCTGTGTCAAGTCTTCATAAATCACAATTTATAGAGAGTATTTCATATTTCTGGGATATATGTGGTGGAGTGGGATATTTGAACCCATTTAGCATTTATTATATTCGAATATTACGCTTCAATTTAGGAATTTAGTCATAATAATAACAAAACATAACACTAATAAACTTCCTACAAAAGCCACAAATTCCTTTATTTTACTTCATTTCCCACGTAAACATTCTGGACATCGGACATTTATCTGGAAAAAACAGACAGACTGTTGCATTTAGTATATACAGCGTCACATTTACGCTTTACTGTGTTACATTTAGATTTTACACCATGTTATACCACACATTTATACACTGTGTTGCACTGTAACACAAGAATTTCCCTCATGGGATTATTAATGTCTGTCTGTCTATCTAGCACACTGTTACGTTTATGCTATACATGGTGTTACATAAGTTACACTGTGTTACTTTTCAGTTACACGGCCGTCCCTTTAACAAATTGGTGTTTAAACAGTGTAAGGTATTATTACGGGTTAAACTGAGCTAATGTTTGCCCATTACCCTGTGCTTTTTTTTTTAATCAGCTCTGGTGGCTTAAAAATCTTTTCAAACTATCTTATATTGTAAAATGCTATCTTGAACAGAGATACATTTCATTTCCACCCAGAATCGGTGGGGGGTGTGAACACTTTTGCATTCATCTGTAGATACATACAGTGGCGCTGTAAGAGCCCGGGGCTCTAGCGAGAACACAGAACATGAAGAAGAGCACAGGCAGTTGATCCCTGCAGGAGACGTGGCGTAGGTGCGAGCGCGGCCGGGTCGAGCCGGCGCGTCTGGCGGCTCCTGTGGCTCGGGCCGACTCGCGGCAGAAAGGCAGCGGTGCTGTGGGGTAAGCAGACTGAATAAACTGTAATCCACTTCTCATCATCTCCTGCAACTTGCTGAGTTAAAAGCAGTCCACAGGAAACTCTACTGACCCGCTGTGTGCACCAAGCCGTTCACAACATTAATCATCACGTTAATGCTACATGTTTTCGAGAAATTCAGCCAATTCGGCTTCAACTTCATTTCAGATGTGATGTTTACAGGGTTTTTTAACCAACAGTAGCAGTGTGTTTCGAAAAATCTGTTTCAGCCAAATGATATCTGCTTCAGTTCTGTTTGTCCTCATTATTTATAACAGGAATAAAAATTGACTGACCAGTACACTTAATGTTATTGTTACATGACCTTCAAATGAAGAGCTGGGCTTTAAATCCTTGTTCTTTGTGTGTTGTAAATAGCATTCTAATAAAAAAAAAAAATCTCCTAACGAGAACATTTCTAATTATCCAAAGAGCACCTAGTCCTTTAACCACTTAAGCTGACCAGTTAGCTACCTATTTTACAACCCAAATTGACCTATTTGTATAGAACACTGATTAGCCACCTGGCAGGAGGAATCCTATTACCCGGACGCCATTTAGTCGTCCACTTCGTTTCTGCCGTGCAATTACGCCTGAAAGGAAGAGACTGGATTTTCATAACTGACGTCTATTACTGGCGTCATTGCGCTCTGCGGATTCGTCCTGTCTTTAAAACGAGCTGCAGTAGAAAACAACTCAGTGATATGTCAGGCTCAGACAACAGAGTTCTGACGAGAAACACAATAATTAGATCTTCCTCAAATAGACTGAACCTCACATATTAGAAATTATTTTGTCAAGCTTGTAAGATGTACAATATCCTGCTGGTTGACTCTAAAGATCATGTTTACTGCACAGATGTTTTGTAGCATCTGTTATTTCCACAAAGTGAAAAGCAGTCATTATTTCATTTTAGGTTCTGATTCATCTGAATGGAGTGAGATGGAGATTTAGCAAGACTTTTCCATCAGGTGAGGTTTAATCGAGGCGCATCAGTCAGCACAGGTAACGTTCTAAACTTGTCAAAATAACGTTCTTAAAATTTGTCAAAATAAACACGGCTCTCTATTTTTCAGTCAGTTCCCTGAGTAGACATGATGTGATTAACAGTTTAATCTACACTGATATCATGTAACTAACCAAGTTATTAACAAATCTGTGATCAACAGCAACCAGAAGTATGTTTCTATCCATAGGAGACAGAACAGTTCAATGTCAGTGGTCAGTGCTCTCACGTCAACAACTGGTGTACATTACTCCTCTGTTTGAGTTCTTCTTAGGATCGTGTTTTAGTTTTATTAAAAGAAAAAAAGAATCACGTTAATAAGCTCCAGACACTTCAGATGTAAGAGGTTTTTTTCAGTGAAGTACGTAGCTAAAAAAGCTCTTTTCAGGTGGCTCACATATCGCTATAGCAACGACGGGGCAAAAATGCTACGTAGCAGTATATGTTCTGGCATTATGACATCCTGCTCGTATCTGAAAACAGAAAAATATCCAGACTCAGCAGTGTCCGGAGACGACGACAGGCCATAAAATCCTCAAAAGCACTTAACATGGAGGTTTGACCTTGGCCTCAGATCCTGTAAAGCTTTTCTTCCTGACCTTGGCTGATTAATGACAGACAGTTTGAGCTGCTGGATTTGCAGGAGCTTTGGCTCGGAGGTGAAAAATCGTGGCTCAGCATTGCACTGCTGCTTGATTAAGGGTGATCAGAAGTTGTGGGTGTGGGATAGCTCTACTGTGTGGCATGTGCTTCTCATGGGGAGATGTTTATTACCTGAACGGGTGAAGGAGTCTTTAAACGCTGATAATGTGAAAATAACGTGTTCAGCCGAGGGGAGAGGCGGACGAACCACGACGCACTTCACGCTAACATCGTCATCGGAAGGGTTGTAATGCCTCGATATCACTTCACTGCGAAGCAACATGGGTTCTGCTTCACTGGGGTTCATTCAACCAACATGCAGGAAAAAAATAGCTTTATTTAAATTCAGACGACTTTACAGACGAGTTTAAGGGACGACGCTGCAAAGCTTTTGCTGATAGAAGGCTTTTCGGGTTGTTGGGACGAAACTAAGCTCGTGAGATGCAGGTACGCGTTTAAACAAACAAACCTGATGAGAGAAGTCCAAGGAAAAGGTACGAACGTTATCCTGCTGGCCAGCAGAATATAAAATGTTTAAGTCAGTAGACGTTTATATGCATCTAATCAGAGTTCAGTGACTATTTTGTCCTGTTATAGTGAACTTGTGTTAAATTTGGAGATATACAATTGTGGACATGAGGTGGTAAGATGTAAAGATATTAAGGAATTTAACAATTTAGGAACAATGCAGCTTAATTGTGTGAAGTAAAGTTCCCGTTAAAGTGTAAAATTCACGTAATATGACATCATTCCAATAAAACTCTTACCGTATTCATCCCTCTGAATCTCACTGCAGAAGGTGTGTCTTAGATCAGCTAGCAAAGTGCTTTTAAAAAAATTTAGCAACAATTCATAATCGCTTGGATTTTAATAAAAAAATCTGAAATCAGGAAAGGAAGCTTTGGAACGATTTTGGATAACGGCATGAAAAAAAGAAAAGCAGCAACAATCTATGGTGCTTAAATATTTCAGTAATCTAGATAGCTTATTATGAACCAGCAGGGATAGAACTGAAAATATTCTGTAAAAATTGGTGAGATAAAAGAAATCATAGTAATCATGTGATGTAAAAAGGGGGCGGAGTCAGGAATTACCATTAAATATTCATAAATTATAGGATCAAAGCTCAGGTCTAACTTACACTCACTTGTAGCTCCACCCACTGCATACCCTGCCCAGTGTACGACCACGCCCATGTTAGATTGTAAGATTACAGCACATCCTGTAATGACGCCGTGCAGATTTCCTTTGCACTCTTCCAGACTCGACACCAAGTTCGGACTTTTCGCAAACATTTTACCAAAGATTTGATCTTTCCTTCTGCCTTTCCACATGGTAGCACAAGTCATCCTCTGACTGGGTCAGGAACTTTTAAAATAAGTTCTATGTTCTGTTTTTTCCATTAGTCATTATCCTTTTCCCAGGAAGCCGAGCTGTCAGTGAGTTCCTGCATCCTGAGGCAAATTTGCCTCGTTTGAAATACGCTGTCATGATTCCGACATCCTTTCTCAGAGGGGAAAAAAAAGATATTTCTCTGTATCGCTGAGTGACAGAACTGCAATTTGGACATCCGGCTGTTGTCCTTCCTGACAAATTGTCAGACACGTTGCTTCCATGCTGCAGAAACCTGGTGATTATTGCAGTAAATTTGAATGTATGTAGTTTTGCAGCTGTGAAACATCTTCAAACTTCAAAGTGTAACCTGTGGTTTTTATGATTTCACCCCGTGTGACCCTCCTGAGAGTTACAGTAAATCTGCTAGCACTTTGGCGTTAATGCTTAATTCATGACTCGTCCCCTTTTCTGGATCTCATCGCTCAGAAGTCGATCCGGCCGCCGGTGCAAGGACACATTTTATTACGTTTTAAGAGAATATTAATCAAATGACAGGGGGTTAATTATGGCCAATTAATTATTTGATTTACGTTCGGTGCAGCGCGGAGTCGCGCAACTGGATCCTGACATTGTCCTTTTCGTTCAGAATCGAGCGGTGCAGAAATTGACAGCTAATTAATGGCGAGGCTGATTGATGGAGGCGGAGCTGGAGTTTAAAACCTGAGAGGGAAAAGTGCTGTACTTCTTTTTCACCCTTTTCTTCATATTTTTTTGATATTTATTCAGAAATGTCACAGTAGACCCGCGGCTCTGTTCAGAAGAGCCGTCTGGTGTAAAACAATCACAGCTGAGACGAGAGACGTTAAAGACTTCAGCTTTGGATTTTTTTTTATTGTCCACATTCAGATGATATAACTTTTTATGATTTTTTATTTATTTTTTTTAAGTGTGGATTATTTGGGAATTTTTTATGGAAGTGAACAGCACCACCAGCAGATGAAAGAAAAACACAGCGGATGAAGCAACACTTCGGCTGATTTCTTTGTAGAGCAGACTGTAGATCACAGAAACTCTCTTTTTTCATTTTTAATGAATTAATTTATTTTAATTACCTGTTTATACCAATATTGTTCACACACATACGTATGATTAAAGACCGCATTATTCTACCTCTTTTTTAATAATTCGACACGTTTCTCTGTTGTGTTGGCAGATTGTTTAAGTTCTTCCTCGAGAAATAAGTGAGAAAAATTAGAAATGGCTAGAAATAGTTTTAATAATCATATATTTTGGTTTGCTGTAATCATATCCTAGGAAATGTCTTCACTTGATTAGATGGCATATTTTGCAGCGTGATGACACAAAACACTTAAAAAAATAATAAAATGAAATAATACATTTAAAAATCCTCTGATGTGATAATATGCTGTTACAAAATACAGCTTGTGAGGGGAAGAAAAGACAGTGTGGAAAACTTTAAAGATGATCAAAATTGTGTAAAAATGGCAATGCATTTTTTTTTATTATTTTATCATTTGAGTTTTTAGAGCATCCTGGAGTCTCCTGAGGCTGATGAGAAATCCAGGACTGTAGAGTAAATTTCCTGAAAAATTAAGTGTGACCTCATTACCCATCAGCCCCTGCACATCTTGACCTCATAACCCATCAGCCCCTGCACATCTTGACCTCATTACCCATCAGCCCCTGTACGTCACACTGAGTGTTCTCATCTGTTTCCAAAATCCACACAAATATCTAGCTTTATTTGATGCTCTGTATTTCCTGTTTGTGACCTGATGAACTAGAGATCTGCCCTCGTGACCTAGAGATCTGACTTCATAACCTAGAGATCTGCTCTCGTGACCTAGAGATCTGACTTCATAACCTAGAGATCTGCCCTCGTGACCTAGAGATCTGACTTCATAACCTAGAGATCTGCCCTCGTGACCTAGAGATCTGACTTCATAACCTAGAGATCTGCCCTCGTGACCTAGAGATCTGCCCTCGTGACCTAGAGATCTGACCTAGAGATCTGCCCTTGTGACCTAGAGATCTGACTTCATAACCTAGAGATCTGCTCTCGTGACCTAGAGATCTGCCCTCGTGACCTAGAGATTTGACTTCATGACCTAGAGATCTGTCCAGATGACATTGAGATCTGATTGAGACGCACCACTAAGCTCTGGTTTCCATGCACCCCGTTGTCATGTCTGATGATGTCTGCATCTGCCACCTCGTCAAAAAAAAATATCCCTTATTTATCATTTAGAAGGTTTCTTCTAGATGAGATTGTGTGACGTTAGAGGTGATATCTATAAAGGTATAAAATGCTCTGTTTAGTTTATATCTGCAAAAGCAAATGCTTTAAATTCAACTGAACGCAAAGATGCAAATGTTTTCTTAGCCAAAAAAACACAGTGGCCAAATCTCTGAACGACCCCTTCCCAACACACACACACTCACACATTCACACACACTTTTATCACCAGAAAATGAATGCCAATGAAGATAAATAATATTTCAAGAAGCTACAGAGAGCCCAGTAAGCGATGAAGCAATAAATTCTGGGACCTCAATAGAAAAGCCATTTGTCACTGGCAAAATGTAAAAGCACCTCAGCAACATGCCAAATGTCTGAAAGTTAACTTTTCTCCAGTTCTTAGAAAAATTCATCCAATATGGATGACTATACACACACATACACACACTCACGCTGAGATCGAAGCTGGCGCTCTGCATTTCGCTAGCATATTAAATCAGTCTGCTGGAGGACAAAGGAAAAGAGAATCAAAATTTAATCACTTTAAATCAATTGTTTAAATTGTCTGAAACACGGGACATGATTCAATTACATTCAACCTGATGCCATGAAAATATTCTACAGATTTAAGCATGCGAGTGCAGTTGGGTCGAATTTTATTCCATACATAATGATCAGAACTCAGAAAACAGATGCAGAGATAATCCTAACCTTCAGAATTTAGACCTGTTATTAGTCACAGATTTTTATATTATTATATTTGACTGCGGTGTATAGTATAAACATAGACATGCATGGTTAAATTTTTTTCTAAATGGGTTGAACCTGATTCTTGAATCAGTGAATCATTTAACAGTGGTTAGCTCTTCTTGATTTCAATGGTTCAGTAAATGACTCAGTAGAAGTGAATCATTTTAAAAAGTCTGTGTTTATCTGCTGGTGTTTATTCTACAGCACTGAATTGTGTAAGCTTTATATGCAGTGGTGTGTCTGCTGAATCGCTTTTGTGTCTTTGTGAATTGTTTCATAAGCGATTCACTGCTCTGTCATTCAGCAAATCTTTGTGTGAATCAGTGAATCATTTAACAGAGGTTAGCTCTTCTTGATTTCAATGGCTCAGTAAATGACTCGGTTAAGGTTTATATGCAGTGGTGTGTCTGCTGAATCGTTTGTGTGTCTCTGTGAATCGTTTCACTTTGATTCTTTGCTCTGTTATTCAGCAAATATTGGGTGAATCAGTGAATCATTTCATTATTACTTTGACTTGCTCATTTCTCATGCAGAGAATCACTGTTTGAGTCAGTGAATCGATTCAGTCATGATTAGATTTATCTTGTTCAGTGAATCAGTTGTCAGACTGAATCAGTTGTCACGCAGTAGTAGTGTGTCAGTCTCTATGTAAATAACGATTCTTTTAAACATAGACACACATGTTTTAGATAGTGACATGGTCATGTGCAATTTAGGCAAACGAACTGGTGAGCAAATCTAAACAAATCATTTAACTGGGTTAGGGTTAGATTCAAATGACTCGAATCTCTGCGTGTGGATCAGAAAGATTAGCTGATCCTATCAGCTCTGAACTCACAAACGTCTCAACCGCCTCTGGCACATACAGAACGTCCGCAAATAAACCTGCAGACGTTACACTTTTTTCATTAGCTCTGCTATTATCTTTAATAATAAAGTCGAAATAATAAACCGGGCTTTACTCCAGTAAAAAAAAAAAAAAAAAAGAACCTCAGCATGCTCTCAGAAAAATGAAGCGATCCCCAGGAGAGCGTGCTGATCCAGCTCAAAGTGCTGCACATCGTCTCTCCACTTCATTTTCTTTACATATATATCGTTCTTCGTTTAAGATATCGATCTCCAGTTTCCACCAGACGTCTCCATGTATCTTCTGTAATTACTAAAGATTGTGTAACCTCCGGTTCTGGCAGCTGTGATGGATCACGACACACATTTTCTGGGCAATTTTCCTTTGTAGCACGTGTAATTAAGTGGGGAAATATAATGTACCGAATTAATTATGATCCCATGGTGCTAACTCCAACAGACAGATTAACGGTCGTGTTTTAGCATCACCATTTTTCAGGTTTTATGAAGAAGGGCAACAATGAGGACTGAAGTCTGAGCTCCTGAAGTTCTCCATCAAATAACCAATTACTCAAAGTGATGAGATTTGATTTTTTTTTCTTAAAAGAAAAATCTGGTTACACAAAAACAAGGACGGTTATACCAGCCTCGAATGCATAAAATCATTAAATTAAACATAAAATAAAATCACTGCCGAGGTTTTGATGATAATTGGTTCAAAATCTAATAAGTTTTAATAAAATATTTATTTTGCAGATTTAATTCAATACTTTGAATCACATTTCAACAAGAGCAGATATTACTAAAATTTATTAAAAAATTTAAATGAAATGAAGCCAGTTAAAATCAATTGATAAATTAAACAAATGTTAAGGTTTTGATTTGAATCATTTGTTCAAAATATTCATAAAGGTAAACATGTAGAATATATACGTATACATGTAGAGAGAGAGCGAGATGAAGGTAGTTCTGATCATTATTTCTATTCACACCTGTTCTGAAGCACGGCAGAAAAAAAAAACCGTCTGAAAATGTCCATTTGACTCCTGTTCTGTCAGAGCCGCTTGAGTTAACGTGTTCATTACAACACACCGGTGTCATGTAGCTTCTAAATGAGCTAATAGCTGTCACACAGCCTCCATTTCCTGCTCCTCTCCCGCTGACACACACTTACCGCTTTACACTCAGCTTTAATTAGCGAAATATATAGATGAGTCAAACTGTGGGGTTTTGTAGTCAGAGTGTGTGTCTGAAATCGTGTACAGACCACAGTTCCTACCACATTCCATTCGGTGCCTACTGCATTTAATTCTTTTCTTACCGTATTTGATTCACACCTACCGCATTCAAATTGATACCTACCGCATTTGAGTTGGTATCTAGGACATTTCATGCTGTACCTACTGCATTCAAATCGGTACTTACCACATTTGATTCTTTACCTGCCGCATTTGATTCTATGCCTTCTGCATTTGATTCATACCTACCGCATTCAAATCGGTACCTACCATATTTGATTCTTTACCTACCACATTTGATTCATACCTATCCCATTCAAATCTGTACCTACTGCATTTGGTTCTTAATCTTCTGCATTTGATTCAGTACCTATCATGTTCAATTCTGCGCCTACCGCATTTTACTTATACTTACAGCATTCAAATTAGTACCTATTGCATTTAATTCTTATCCTACCTCATTTGATTCATACCTACTACATTCAAATCAGTAGCTACTGCATTTGAATCATACCTACCGCATTTAATTCTTTTCCTACCGCATTTGATTTGGTATCTAGCACATTTGATTCTTTACCTACGGCATTCGATTCAGTGCCTATCACATTCAATTTGGTGCCTACCTCATTTGAGTCATACTTACAGCATTCAAAAAAGTACCTACCACATTTAATTCTTATGCTACCGCATTTAATTTATACCTACCACATTTACATCGGTACCTATTGCATTTGATTCTTTACCTACTGCATTTGATTCAGTGCCTATTGCGTTCAATTCGGTCCCTACCACATTTGATTCTGTACCTCTGTATCTAGTCTTATTGCTGGAGTGTTACTGCAGTATGTTTTGATCAGTATATATCTGCACGAATCATGGGAGAAAATATCAGACATCAGATACGTGTATTATGCCTTGATCCATATTTTCTTCCAGTTTTGTGCTTGTTTTCATAATCCGTCATGTTTGAGCTCATACATTAAACACACAGCTCACGTTGAGCGCCGCAGAGAAAAAAGTGAGGAAGAGTAAATTGTTTTGCTCAAACACGATCACGCATTTCAGTTCCCTGGATGTTTTATTTCACCATCAAAGACTGTTAAGATGTTAACGTTAAACAGAGCGAGATGTCTGGAGAACCGCTTCCTACAGGTTCATGTCGTCCTTTCAGTCGCGTTCATGTTAAAGCCTTTAGTTTTTACATCGTAAATAAACAAAACGCTTTTGCAGTCAGGAGCATGTGTAGAGCGCCGACAACTCGTTGCATTCCTGGAGATATGAAACAAATCAGAATCTCATTTGCATGCATTTATTGATCTGCTTTATTAATTTATTTATTTACTTGCTGGAGCATCAACAAATTTCATAACCCACTGAACCTGGACACATTTCACTAAAACGCCTTCTGTTTCGCAAGCTGTCTTCACACCGCAACGCCGCCGTCTCAACACACAGATCTCTCCCACCGAGTGGGATACACACCCTGACACAATTTCTACTTAAATAATCTGAGAACAGAATACATGTTTTTGTTATTTATTTACTTATTCGTTTTATTTTAATTTTATATGTATTTATTTAATTTTATTTTTTAATTTTATATTTTATTTATTTTTAAAAATAATTCATTTATTATTATTATTATTATTATTATTATTATTATTATTATTATTATTATTATTATATTTTTTTATTTATCCATTCCTGAACCTGTTTCGATTAGACTATGCACTTTTTCAGTGTTTTTATTTATTTATTTATTTATTTTTAATTTTTTTATATTTAACAAAACAAAAGTAAAGTATGTGATTATTGATAAGGTGAAGGATTCTGTGGAAGAAAAAAATGTATTTATCATATATCGTATATGTAATGTGTGGAAGGAGTCTCCAGTTTCAGTGGTTTGTAACAGTCAGTTGAGCCTTTGTTTTGTTTTCATGGCGAGGGAGAATAAAGAGAGGCAGGTGAGGGATCAGGAACTAGTTTCAGTGATTAAACAACATTAATCAGTAATAAATCATTTGGAAGCTGTGTCCCGACTCCGGCTGAATCACTCCACCTCAGTGCTGATTACTTTTCTTTAATAGCACAACGTTTCGGGTCTGATTTCCCTCAAGAGTCGAGGAAGATAAGAAAAAAGTCAGCAATCATCAAAAATGTCAAAAAAAGGTCACAAAACGTCACCAATTCATGATGGAAATTAAACCTAAGTAGCAGCTTCCCATCTAAAATGAGCTATAATTCATACAGCACATTTATTACTATTACTACACTCTAGAAGCGTTTCCATGGCAACGCTTCGGCACCTCACTCTTCCTTCCACGTGGAAGTAGGAAAGATAAAGAAATTCTCAGCATTAAGATGAACACCAACATCATATGGGTCATCAGAGTTTCAGAGACTTGACTCAGTGATGTAAACAAAAAACACCACTCTATTTCTTTAATATTAATAATATTAGCTAATAAAAATCTGAATGATTCAGTAATGTTCATGAAACAGCAGCATTCAATAATTCTGTTGCTTTGAATGAAATTGCATGTAAATTTGCTCTAGCATTGTAATAATTTTAATTAAAATCCATAGATATAATAATCAGAATTATTATTTTTATAATATAATACCCAAACTCATGATAAATGATAGCCTAGCATGACTAGCAATGCTGATTTGATGAAGATGATGATGAGTATTTTGTATGATACACTATATTGGCAAAAGTTTTGGGACACCAAGTTCCAGTGAAAGGAACTCTTAATGCTTCAGCATACCAAGACATTTTGGACAATTTCATGCTCCCAACTTTGTGGGAACAGTTTGGGGATGACCCCTTCCTGTTCCAACATGACTGCACACCAGTGCACAAAGCAAGCTCCATAAAGACATGGATGAGCGAGTTTGGTGTGGAGGAACTTGACTGTCCTGCACAGAGTCCTGACCTCAACCCCATAGAACACCTTTGGGATGAATTAGAGCGGAGACTGCGAGCCAGACCTTCTCGTCCAACATCAGTGCCTGACCTCACTAATGCGCTTCCAGAGGAACGGTCAAAAATTCCCATAAACACACTCCTAAACCTTGTGGAAAGCCTTCCCAGAAGAGTTGAAGCTGTTATAGCTGCAAAGGGCGGGACAACTCCATATTACATTCATGTGCATGTAAAGGCAGACGTCCCAAAACTTTTGGCAATATAGTGTGTATGACTGCAGTATTACATTTAACAGAATTCCGATGCTCGATAGGAAGCCTTTTTTTTTTTCAGTGTTAAATGTTGATTGTTAAAAGTAAAAGCCAGAGAGTTGCTTAGTGTTGCTTCTATGCTCTGTTGCCATGTCGTTCTGTGGAATAACAATGAAGCATTAAGCAATCTCACAAGGTACTAATGGCAGGAAAATAAGCACAGGGAATGTAAGAGGAGCCACATCAGTCATGCCACGGTTTATTTTTCATCTGCTGCATCACAGCAAACAAAACACAAATGTAACTGACTCTGGGCTCCGACTCTGCATGATGTGTTTGCTTCTTGCTTTCATGATGGAGTAGATGGGGACCAACAGCAGAATAGCTCAATTTCTGTCCCCCATCTGGCAAATGGCAGACGAAATTGGACTGGAATCCCGCTCACACAAAAAGCTCTGAACATTCTCCTAGCATTTATACAAATGAATCAGAAGCAAAAAGCTGACTAGTCCTTTTAAAAATCTTTTGATGCATTATTACTTTCAAGTAGGAGCAGATACTTCAAGCACAAACACTGTGAGAAGAAGAAGAAGCGCTGCTTATCGCATCACATCACCATGAGGAAGCTAGAGTTCAGCCTGAGTCGCTAACAAGGTAATCAGCTCTGGCGTCTGCTGCCACTCACCCCAACCACACCATACGTGGAAATGGTCCAGGGGGCATTGGCTGGAGCTTCGTCTACTCATTAAGCTAATTGCAGCAATCTGTACCCCAAACCACTACAAACTCCCCCATCGTTTCAGCCACATGGTTAGCGAGCATAGCCGCGCTGTTGACAGGTCAATCGCTCAGCCGGGTAGTTCACTGGTTCATGCTTAATCACTCATGTGACGGAAATGGGAGGATTTCTGTCTTTTCTGTGTGACTCCCTGGAATCCAGACCTTTCTCATGAGTGAAATTCATTGCCTCTTTCCATCAGCGAGCATTCATTTTCATCAGAGAGTGACATTTTTTGGGTTTGGTAAAGGCTTTGGATGCATCGAAAATCACGGATCTTGACACGCATACCACCAGTGCCATCGCTTTTACAAACCAGTCCCAGTAATCAAGGTTAGCTTAAACACTTGGGGTTGTTTTTTGAGTAGCTAACGCATAGATTAGCTAGCTATCTAGGAATATATTTAGCTTTACCTTGGGGCATTAGCTGACACTCTGTACACTCATTAAGCTAATTACAGCAATCTTTACCCCTTAACACCCCCCAGCTCAGCCTCATCATCATCAAACATGGCTGTGGTGTTGACGCATCAATTGCTCGGTCATTTGGTTAATTGGTTCATGCTTAATTAAGTATCCAGTGGAAACAGGAGGAGCATCCAGGAACCAAGCTCCTTCATCAGGTATAAAAACCTAATGTTTACTGATTACTCCAGAAAAGAGACAACAATATTATTAAAGTTCATCCAGGAAGTGAAGGTCAGTATACTGACACATTTAGGAATGTTGGTAATTATGAAAACATCCAATATAACTATGGAAATATCAACACATATTCCATCAGTCCAATCATTTTCAGTACAAATAATTACATTTTTATATTAGTGCTAACTAACATGTGAGTTGCTAAGCTACAGCTGCTCTGGTGTTAGCAATACAGACACATCAAGATCTTTTTTTCCAAGAATTTTCCTTTGATAAACAACCCTGGTGATAGAAAAAGGCTGTTAGCTTGCACTTGATGACATTTTTATGCTAAATTACTGCTAGCTAGCTGCATTTTTCCAGCAATGAGGTCATGCTGTGAGTGTTGGAGGAAAATACTAGGCAAAATGCTGCATTTTAACTTGTGCTAGGCCAGGGTTTTTAATATTAGCTGGAAAAGGAACCAAGCTTGGAACTCTCTAGATAAATTTGTGCTAGCTTATATTCCTGTGCTGAACATTTAAGGAAAATTTTGAGCAGTAATACAGAATTGATTGTAGCTCTCGTTCTAGCTGAAAATGTCAAGGCGCTTTTTTTTATGCTAAATCCATGCTAGCAAGTTGATATTGATATTTCTAGCTAGTTGATATTGCTAGCTAGTTGATATTTTCCAAGCATGAAGACCAGTTTTTGAGAACCCTGACCTGAAATCCTGCACTAAATTCTAGCTTTAGTTTTACCTCAGTGCTCGTGACTCTCAGACGAGTTAAAATACACAAAACCCATCCAGAAGTTTGTGTAGCATCTTGGCACAATACAAAGGACATGACCTGATCGCTGTTTAGCAAACCGGAGCAAAGTTGCTAACAAGAATTAGCGTTGTTTTGTTTAAAGAGCTAGCTCTGGAAGGACAAGGAGGCAAATGACGCGACACGCCATCACTAACTGCATAACTTTAAAATCAGGAAAAAGGCCTGAGACAGAGCGAGAGAGAGAGAGAGACATCATACGCACATGAGCGTTCATTTATCAGGACAGAGGCAGTAAATGACTCCCCCAGTGCCAGCCATTCAGAGTGGAAAGAAAAGTTAATTGGCTTCCTGCTGGTCGTTTGGGATTCGTTTCAATTACCATGCAAAACAGCAGTTCATTTTGTAACAAAGGCGTTTGATGTCTAATTTTGTGTGGCGTGGGTCAGGAAGGCGTAGCGCTTCCCATTTAACACGGAAATATGTACCAATCCAAAGTTAAGTGTACAATCCCTTTCTCTTTCCCTCTTTTTTTCCCCTCGAGAGCCTCGCAGACGAGGTCGCCTCGAGTTACACACCCTGCATCCCAAATTAATCTCCGTCTCTCACCCATTCCGCAGCCACCGTCGAATAAACGGAAAGATCAATGGCTGAAACTATTTGCAATTCATACACTGTGGACCTTAAAAGCACTCATTTGTTTTCCTTAGCGAGCGACACGAGCAAGCATACGAGCTAAGTAACGGAGGAAGAAAGTAAACGCCACAGACATGAAAAAAAAAAGATCAGCGATCATTAACGAGAAGCGTTTTGTTTAATTCTGGGGTTTTCTTTCAGACAAAACGAAACAAAACGAGTCGAATTAACATAAGACTGTTATAACACCATGTTATAACACATTAGTAACAGCAAATAACATAATTTCAGCAGCCTCGCTCATCTCACATGCTAATTTCATGCTCATGCTGAGAAAATGCAAGCATCTGATTGGCTCATTGGTTTGCATCTCTAAAATCAATTCTCCTGCTAGCTCGCGACCATGGCGACGATCAGAAAAAGCTCTCCAGGCGTCTGAATTCAAAGTAAAGTCTGAACGACTTTTACTGTCACCTCCCCAGAGTTATTTAACTAGAACATCACTTTCCTTATACTTTTTATCCGTTTACAGTTACATTTGACGACGTGGAAGTTCTCGTGTACATTACAGCAGCTGCGTATACACAGTCCTTCCCTCAACAGACACCGTTTTTTTCTTTCTGTTGAAACTTTGTGGAGCTGTGAATGAGACGTTACCATAGCAACGGTCACCTATTAGAACGAGAGCATTGATATAAACCTGGGATTTGCATTCGATCAGCAACTTCTGACCAATCGGAATCCAGAACCAGAATTTTACACTTTATATACACACAGACACACACACACACACACACACACACACACACACACACACACGCAGTGTCTAAGCCGAAACAGTAGCGAGGTCACAGACTTCACCAACACAAAGAGAAGTGTGTGTGTGTGTGTGTGTATTAAAGGGTCATGTGTGCTCGTATAACGTTAATGGCTCCGCAAACAAAATCGCAGCACAATGCCTTTTTTTTTTAGAAGATCAAGGCTACCAAACGCCAAAGCTCTGAATCAGATCAAAGACATTCACAAAACACAGAAGGCTGAAATAATCCCTTGATCTTTAGGAGAATTAGCTGGTAAATAATTTCCTGCTTTACATGAAAGCAGAACACCTCGAAACAAACACCGCACACATTACGCTTCATTAGAGACTTTCAAAGCAGCACAGATCAGTTCAAATGTCTTCTAAAATCTCTTTAACTTCTTTCATTTATTTACAAAATCATCTTCAAATCGCTCCAAAAAACTTTTACGTCATAAATGAAAATTTTGTTTGTCACACACACAATCATGCACAGTGCGACGTAGTGAAAAGTTTTTACCACTGTCCTGTGATGGAAATAAAAATAAAAAACTAGAATATAAAATCTGAGAAATAATTTCAATAGAAAATTTTAAACTATAATATAAAAATCTAAGAAATACAATTTAAACAAAAATCTCAAACTAGAATGTAATAAAAATATGAGAAATACACTAGGAGAAAAGAAGAATAAAAAATAAAAAGAATAGCAGAATATAATACAAAATATAATTTAATGTAAAATGGACTACCAATTATACAGTATATAAAAATAAAAAAAATAAAAATAAATAAACAGTAAAATAGGTAAATAAGGATGTATATGGAATAAGCAGAATGTTCAGAGTTTCAAGGTTTTTTTTGTCATTATTTCTTAAATGTTGTTTTTTTTTGTTTTTTTTTTTTTTTTTTTAAAAAAAACTTTTTTTTCATTAAAAATAAATGTTCTTGTTTATGCTTTTAATTATTATTTTTATTATTTTTTATTTACCTATTAAAATTTTTATTATTATTTTTTAAATTATGGTTTTTTTATCTTTAAAATTTATTTTTTATTATTATTTATTTTTAAAAATTATTATTTTTTTATTATTATTATTATTATTATGAACTTTTGTGTGAGCCATGCATGTCTCCTGAATGTGTATTTTAAAAAAATGTTTTTTAAATTCAGCTTAGGAATTTTTAAAAAAGTCAGGAAAGTGGGTGGGACGGCAGCCTTAAGTGTGATGAAGAGCAGCGTTGAGGAGGAGCAGCAGCTAACCTTAAAAAAAAAAAAAAAAAACTCCTTCTGCTCTCTAAAGGACACGTGTAAGAACTTTCTCTTTTTTTTTCTGTAGCTTGTTTTAAATGCCACAGGACTCAGATGAACAAAACCGCCGGTGTCATGGGGTTATTGATAGATGTGTGAGTTACGCCGGGGTTCTGTGTGCGGCGCTTAGATTCCTTCCCTGAAATAAAAAACCAGAGATGCGCATTGATTAAGGAGCTGCTAGGAACCTCATTATGGCTCTGCGTGGTTGTCAAGGACTCCAGTGACGATCATAAACTGTGTGTGTGTGTGTGTGTGGTGCTGAGCAGCCATCTTGTCCGGCTTTGTGATCACCCAGGGCTGACAGATAGACTCAGTGACGCAGCGGGAGACTCATCAGAGAGATCAATCGCAGAACATCGATTCCAGCAGGACTGCACCAGACCTCTGCATCTTCACAAAGCCTTGTATGAGCAGCAAGAGTGAGTGTGTGTGTGTGTGTGTGTGTGTGTGTGTATCGATTAAATCCCCATAGAACACCTGAGCAAATAATGCAATCGCCCTCCGAGGTCTGACGCAAGAAGAACATCAGGAAGCTGTACGCCCTTTAGCTCTAACTTCCTGTTAGGTCTCAGGTTTTGAGTTTAGAGTACACCTTTATTTGCATATTGGAACATGATTGGCTCATAGACTTTGTGATGTAACACTTCCCTGTGTGCTAATCAACACGTTTAGTATCATACACGACTCGGATTATTATATTTGAGGCGGGGTTTAGGATCACATGCGTTCAAACAGAATTCCTTCAATACTGAACAGGTTTGCAGAAAATGCTCAGCTTCGAGGCAGCTTTCTCCATCTGTTATTATTCATTTATTTATTTTTAAACATGTATCAGAAACTGCTGCAGGGACAAATCCTCTGAGAGATGACCGAGTTAAAAAAAAAAAACATGTTTTGAGTCATTCATTAAAGTAATGATTAGATCATTAGAGTAGTAAAATAAATGGGATTAATAATCCATAAAAACAGTGTTGACAAACAAAAAAAATGCTTTTTATAAATTTAATTTTATTTATTTGTTTTCTTCTCATTTATTGACAGAAATCTTTCTACACTTTATAACGTGTTTATGGGAATTTTTGACCGTTCCTCTGGAAGCACATTTGTGAGGTCAGGCATTGATGCTGGACGAGAAGGCCTGGCTCGCAGTCTCCGCTCTAATTCATCCCAAAGATGTTCTATGGGGTTGAGGTCAGGACTCTGTGCAGGACAGTCAAGTTCCTCCACACCAAACTCACTCATCCATGTCTTTATGGACCTTGCTTTGGTCACTGGTGTGCAGTCATGTTGGAACAGGAAGGGGTCATCCCCAAACCAAAGCATGAAATTGTCCAAAATGTCTTGGTATGCTGAAGCATTAAGAGTTCCTTTCACTGGAACTAAGGGGCCGAACCCAACCCCAATTTGGAGGGGTGTCCCAAATCTTTTGCCATTATAGTGTATATATAAGACAGAAAGCAGTAATTTATCAGCCCTCTGTTTTCTACATAGTTTCTTTATTTTGTTTGTTTTCTAGCTGCTTGTTTGAAGCTAAACTTCTAACAATCGTTAAGCTTCGTCTGCTTCCTGACTTCGGCGTTTAAATCCTCTTTACTCTGCACTCTGTCACTTCAGCTGAGTGTTAAACAGGAAGCTGCTGTTTGTTACGTCCGCTCCTTCTTTCTGGATCTTTCTCTCTGAACTCCAGCCTCATGCAGATTAAACACCGCTCGCATTCCGGTTCCTCTGGTTAACTCCACATCGCCGGCGTCCCGAGGGATAACCCCGCCCATCGATTACTCCACGCTGAGTCCTGCGTAACGGACGTGGGTCGAGAAAATGGGCGTGAGCCGGAGATCCATCAGCGTCACGTCACGGGAGACACGTGAGGTCAAGCCAACCTACAGTCAGCATGTCCACCCCCAATACATCACCGTAAATCCGGTAACATAGCCGTTACCATGGTAACAAGAAAAGCTTTCCAACATGAATGATATATCGACACCTATAATTATCAAACAAACCTGAAGAACCCTCAAAGGATGGATTTTGAGCTGCAGTGGACCCTCAAGGGTCTCCGAAGAACCCTTTTTACCCCAGGAGTGTACCAAGACTTTAAACTGTTACAGAATTTCTAACAAGAAAGTGTTTTTTTCAAGGTAGAACTGTTTTGTAAACCACTAATTATCCCATGAAGCCTTCAAGTACTAAAGAACTCTAGAACCCTTAATTCTAAGAGTGGACCTGGTGTGGAGCCGGGGGTACAAACTATTAATAAGAAGATAGTAGGGTTCTTTCATTGACTGTTGGATTATGAAGGGTTCTTCACTTCCTAAAACTAGAAAGTGTATGCAAATGACTAACCTTTTCTAAACATTTCAAGAACTCTAGAACCCTGTTTTTTCTAAAAGGTACCTATTATGGAGAGAACAATACAACCATTCTCAAGAAGAAAAAAATTAAAGGGTTCTTCAAGTGTTCTTTAAGGGTTCATTAATAGTCCCAGGTTCTTAGCTTCTGCTCTAGGGTTCTGATTTAATGGTTCCTCATGAGGAGTAAGCTCCTGGTACACTGGTTGATCAGGGGTTTGCTTAAAGGTTCTACTCGGAAGCCCTCTGTTATCAGGTTCTGTTGATCCTTTAAGGTTCTGTGAAAGGGAGAAGTAAAGAACCCTTAAGCCTGAGCTTGATTTGTTGTCACTTTTTAATGAAAACATTTTCGCAGCCCCGAGCCTGCGTCCTCATTTCAGCTTGTTGTCATGGTGACGTAGTATCAAGAACGCTGATTTACAACCGTGTTTACATTCTAATACACACACACACACACACACACACACACACACACACACACACACGCACACACACCTGTCAACCAATCAGCATCAGTCTTAAAACATACTAATTATATGCTAATTAGAAAACATAAGCTAAGTAGAGCGCAAACAGCAATAACGAGCGGGTTATTAGCCGCAGCTGTTATAACAATCAGCAGTGACTGGAATGTGATTGTGCTATGACATGCTTATGACAGTGTTATGATGCAGGGTTATGTCTGTTGTTGCTAATTAAAGATGAAGCTAATTAAATAAACCAGAGAATTAGATAGACTTTAGAGCTCAACTCAAAACTCTGTGTGTGGGTGTGAGTGAGTGAGTAAGTGTGTATCTGCTCCCTGTATTTTGTTATTATATTTCTGACATATCCTTGGCCACATTCACACACAGCTCATAAACGTTTCTTTGACCTCTTCACTTTGTTCTTTTAAACCTGTGTTTTGATTTCCATGACCACCTCAAAACGTTCTGAGATAGATCTGGAGACGACGGAGGCGAAAATCTGATCTTCAGCAATCGGAGTAGGTCAGAGAGTCGTGTCCAAACATCTCCACGATCCTCTGAGATGAAAGAAAACGTGTAAAGAACACCCGGAGGAACCGATGCCAGGTGACTTCTAACACCTCCACGCTGTGGAAAATGGAGGTCATTATGCAGCACTAGATCTTCCTCAGAAGACCGCTGGGGGAAAAGCGGATGTTTGATGTTTCTTGAACTTTTTAAAAGAACCAGTGTAAAGAAGCTGACTGTGTAGTTCATACTTTAAGACCATTAGCATCTTTACTCATCAACTCACTCTGACCAAAACAATCTTCTCTGGAGAAGTCTTTTCTTCAATGATCCATTTAAAAAAAACGCTTCTTTCACACTGATAGGAACCGTAGACCGGTTATGGGTTCCTTCAGAGGAACAACCTTCTGTGGCGGTCCTTCTGGGAATCTTTAAGGTTGAGGTTTCTATGTAGAACCCAAAAAAAGGTTCCTCAGTGGCTCTTTTCCAACTTCTTACCTCTCTCTTAGATAGGAAAGCTTTAAAGGTCCATCAGATGGGGAAAAAATGGAAGAGAGAGAGAGACAAATTACGCTGGTGTTCTACATGATACTAGAATAAATTGTTCTTGATTTGAAGAAGGTCAGATTATTTATAATCCGCTTATTTATGGGGGCGGTGGTAGCTCAAGCGGTTAAGGCTCTGGGTTGTTGACCAGAAGATCAGGGATTCAAGCCCCAGCACCGCCAATCTGCCACTGTTGGGCCCTTGAGCAAGGCCCCCAACACACCCTTCTTGGGGCGCTGTATCATGGCTGACCCTGCGCTCTGACCCCAACCCCCAAGGATGGGATATGTGAAGGAAAGAATTTCACTGTGCTGTAATGTATATGTGACAAATAAAGACAAATTAAGTTGATTAGGTGGAACCCCACAGATTCATTAAGAGCATTCCACCAAATAAAGCCTTACGAAGAACTTTTCCAAGAAGAATCCTTCAGAGCAGTAAAACACCCTCTCCTGAGTTCTACTGAGAACAGGAACTTTTTGTCTGTTTGTTTTTTATCTCGGCACTGCGCCAATTTCCGAGTGCCAGGCAGTTGGTGAGGCGTCTGTGACCCCGAGCCCCATCTCCATCACCTGTAGAGCAGCCGGCGAGGGCAGAACTGGACTCCTCTCGCTGCCAAATTACATCCCGGCAACGCTTCCAGCGCATACAAATGTCAGCTATTCAGCAACTCATAAAGGCGGGGAGGAGTTAAATGTCAAGTAATGCCTTTTAAACTAATTGCCGTTGGTGTCTATCCACAAGCCCGGGGCTCTCTTGATTAACGGCCAAGGCGGGATGCTCGTTAGCAGATGCGGCTTTTAGCCTCAGACGCCATTGTGTTGTTATGAAAAGGGAGATGGAGAGAAGGGAAAGATGGGAAGAGATTAGAGGAGTTTAGACAGAGTTCGTATACATCATGGCTGCTGATGCAAAGAAAGCCGACGAAAGGTTAATGAAGGATTGTAGGTTTGGGTTTTTTTGTGATGTAATCTAATTAACACTGTTGCTCATTTGACGGAATTAAAGGGTTTAAAAATCCAATCTAGCACAATGTCATGTAGACATGAATTCTGTATATTCCTGACACTGCTGATGCCTGATTCCTGCTGATGATAAACAGTGCCGCAATTGTAAAAAGGGGCGGAGTCACAGTCAATACATGATGCAGTATACCTGCTATCCAGATATCCAATCAAACTGTTTTTACAGAAAAATCGAAGCCACTTCACGTGCTAAGTTCACATGCTGGTCACGTGTTAGGTGCATTTTAACGTTACGCCCTGGATGCAAGTGGCATCATGTGAAAAAGAACTACACGTGTGAGAAATCTGTCCATTTAAAGCTAACGTGATACACACTATATACATTTGTGTACACGTGAACACGTGACGTGTCTAAACACAGGGTTTGTAATGTTCACATCTGTATCACGTGATTATTTACATCACACTGGTTTATTCACAAATTAGCATTACATTAGAGTCTTTTCTTGTCTGCAGGTAACGTTAGCGCTGCCTTGGGTGCAAATGCGTCACCATCCAGACGTGTTATAAATGTCACATGCCACGTGTAGATGAAAATAACCGAGACTACAGAATGAGGGAAAAGTCCTGACTTGCGCTGAAGTACATTAGCGATACGATGTACGCCTGAGCTGGAGGAAATGGAGTTTAATGAGCTTGATTAATTACAGGAAATGCAGAAAAGTAAAGAGTGGCTAATGGATGTGGTTCTGAGGTCCTCAGGTGATAAATTCTGATCGTTTGGATTTCTTCTAAACCTAACAGTGAGATTAAAAGCTGCAGACGCAGAGCTCTGGGGTTCAGCCGTACACCGGGCGAGTCTGCATTATTAGAAACCTTACTTATCAACTGAGCATCACCTGTAAGTACATCGACTCTTGCACAATAACAGCAATTAAATAACAACTTGAATTTTTTTTTTGTCCATTTAGAGCTACAGCTAATGTTCACTTCTAGTATAGCACCTCCCCCGCCTCTGTTTATTCTCTCTCTTCAAGTTAATAAGAGGAAAGAACTGTCCTGTCCTCTGTCCTGACTGTTACTGAGCTTTGACACTGGAGACTCCTGACATAAACTTCTCCTTACTCCAAGAAATCGTCCCCATAAAACTTTTTTTTATGTACATGTCCCTGTGAATAAGCTGTTTATTTGCATATGTTTCTAACATGACATTTTTCAGATTTGTTTTTTTCCCCAATTAAAATGTACATCCAGTATAGTGTAATTGGGTTGACAGTTCTTTTCATCGACATACTCAAAAGTTTGTACGCCCTCCTCCAAAAATCAGCTTTTCCTCTCATTCGAGTTAATCTGGGTTTATAGTTGTATTTGATGAACATGTATACTTCTAAACATCACTTCCTCTTCATCACCTAAACATCTCAGATCATCGTTCAAAACTTTTTGTTGACCTGACAATGTTGTTTATCCCGTATACAGTTTTTCCCGTTTAGACGACACACAGCAGAAATGATGCGAAGAATCCAACGCCGTAGCGCTGGACCTGAACCTGATCACCACACGTCACTCTTTATCTAACATCATTCTCTTGGAAAAATGAAATAAATCAACAAATAATGAATCCCCTCTGGAGCGTGAAGCTGTTACAGAGCCGAAGAACAAAGCGGGATGTTACGGCTTCCACTTCCTGCGGTGCAGATTAATCCGGGACGCCGCATGCTCCGAGCTCCAAGACGATCCATCAGCACCGAACGGAAGCTTTCCCGCTCGCTGAAAAAGTAAAAAGGATTTTCTCTCTGCTGCAGAAACCAAACGTTTGTGAGCTGTGAGCTCACAGTTCAGACTTCACGCTTTAATGAGTGCACTGGGATATAACGGCTGCTAACGAGTCTTTATTTCAGTTACACAGCTTTATCTGTGCCTCATGCTTCCCTGGCTGCTCTTTGTTTAAGATTTATTTAGTGAAAGTGATCCATCTCACTCATCTTTCTTTCCCGTTTGGAAGAAACGCTCATGTTCCTCGGAGTTTTTCCTCTCTGAGTGCGAGTAGATCCTGAAACCCTTTACACCCCAGCGCCGTCCTCTCTGCCGTCTCCATTCTGGTCTGGATGTTGATTCACTTCCTGGAGCAGCAGCTCTGATAATATCATAGTTTAATGGCAATGCTCTCACTCTGATACCGTTATCGTTACTATAGCAACCGCTCATTCACAGGGACGTGTACAATCGTATGCATCACTTTATAAGCGTCACGTCTTTAAGGAAAGCTTCTTTACAGTACTGTGCAACAAGCTGCAAGTTACAGAAAATGAACTTTCTCTTGTGTAACTCTAAATGGATAAAAAGCATAAAGTGATGTACTACACTGTCTCACAGCTTCCTCACAGCTTCCTGTTTGACACGCGAGGAAGCGGGATAAGTGTGAGTGTGTGAAGATCAGACCTAGAGATTGGCATTATTAGATTACTTTTTTTTTTTTTTAAATGTCAGGGTTATTCTGCTGCCTGTGTCTCTTTCTGACATCTTACAGGTCTATAGAAACATTATTAAGAACCTTTTCATGAACCTTTTTAGTTCCTGCACGGGCTTTTCTTATCGCTCACAGTGCCGGAAAAATTTTAAAAGGGGCGGGGTCACAGTCAATACATGATGCAGTATACCTGCTATCCAGATATCCAATCAATCTACTTTTACAGAAAAATCAAAACCACTTCACGTGTTGGTCACATGTTAGGTGCATTTAAACGGTACGTCCTGAATCACCTGGCGTCATGTGATAACACGTGAAAAAGAACTATTATTAAGAATAATTATTCCGCTGTCTGTGTCTCTTTCTGTCATCTTACAGGTCTATAAAAACATTATTAAGAACCTTTTCATAAACTTTTTTAGTTCCTGATCTGAAGAACAATACAGAGCAGGAACTAAAAAGGTCCCGCCCTATTGGGGCGGAGCTTACTGTAGTGAACATCTCTGATTGGTCAGATGTGAATTTCGTGAACTGTCTGACCTTCATAGAGGTCAAAGAGTAGACATAAAAAGATCCTCAGTCTTGAAATCCTCCGTCTTTGAACTTCACTGTTGCTTTTTACTTCTTTATGGGATTTATTTATCCTTAAAGTAAGTTTTGTTTGTTTTTGTGTAAGATGAAAAAGTTTTTAATGAGATTTGGTTCCTGATTAAAGCTGGGTTGTGACAGGTCAAGTCCACTTGTCTTTATTTCATTTTTTTATTATTATTACTATTTTTCATCTTGGTTTTTCTTTGATGCTTTCTTTCTCAATTATTCTTTAATGACCAATCTACATGGAGCACTGCGAGGTTACGCTTTTGTCCTTTAACAGTGGAATCCTTTGTTCTTTTTCTTTTTTTTAATCATTTGCTTTCCTCATATTTATTTTGTTTTTAAAGCCTGAGTTCAGGGAATAATGCTGAGGGTAATAACCTGTACTTTTCCAAGTGTTAAATGATAAATAAAATAAACAATTTAGTTGTGCTTTCCTTATGTTCTTTAACTCCGCCTCTTTTGGTTGTACATAAAAGGTTTTTTTTTTTTTTTTTTGAGAAATTAAATAATGTCAATTTATATCTATAATTTAACTATTTTTAATATTAACGTTTAGTGCTGCCCCCTCCTGGCCACAGGCGGTGCAGCATGTTCAGGTAATTGTTTTTAATTGTTAATATAATTTTAATATAATTTTAATATAATTTTGGTCAAAGGGGGCAGCACGTAATATTAGGAAGTCTTAATATTATCCTATATTATTAGTCTTAATAATATACAGCACTTAATATTAGGAACTTAATATTTGGTGCTGGAAATTTTGAAGTCAATTTTAAGCTCCAGTGTTGCGCTTTAGTATCAGTCGGAACGTCCAGTATCCAAACTTTGAATAAAAATGTGTTCCTGTTGAAAATCGAGTATTTGGAGAGACTTTCTTTATTCCCCTTTCTGAGAGTACTTGCTTTGACAGGCAGTACAATTGCAGTATAGATCGTGTGTGTGTGTGTGTGTGTGTCGAGCTCCAGCTCCTGACCGTGACACTGAAACATGCAGACGGGTGAGAAATGACTCCAGCTGAGATCTCGCTATTCTTTCTGCTGGCAGGACGGGAGACAGGCGGAGAACAGCAGGACAGTGTGGGCTGAACCTGAGGTGAACGTACCTGCGCTCTCAGTCCACAGACTTCAGCCAGGTTAGACATGATATCAGGAGGGGTTCAGGTTGACCAGCGAATAAATCATTCAAGTGAAATAAAAAGAATGACATGATTAAAATATTGAGGAATAATTGGACCTTGTGGCTGATAAAAACAACACTAATATATCTTACGCCTCACGCAGGGAACACAAGCCATTATAAATACACTGACTAACGAGGGGTAATGAGAAACAGGTGGAAATAATCAGCTGCCATAGCAACCTGATAATGAGTCCTTATAAGGAAACTGTGAAGTCATCTATCTGCTGCCAGTCTATCTAGCGCTCTCTCTCTCTCTTGTCTGTCTGTCTGTCTATCTATCTATCTATCTATCTATCTATCTGCTTGTCTGTCTTTCTCTCTCACTCTCTCTCTTGTCTGTCTACCTATCTATCAGTCTGTCTGTCTGTTTATCTATCTGTATGTCTGTTTATCTATCTGTCTGCCTGACTGTCTACCTAGCTCTCTTTGTCTATCTATCTATCTATCTATCTATCTATCTATCTATCTATCTATCTATCTATCATCTAATATATATATATATATATATGTCTGTCTGTCTGTCTGTCTCTCTTTTTCTCTCTCTCTCGTCTGTCTATCTATCCATCTAGCTATTTGTCTGTCTGTCTTTCTCTCTCTATCTATCTATCTGTCTGTCTGTCTGCCTGACTGCTTGTCTCTGTCTGTCTGTCTGTCTGTCTATCCATCCGTCCATCCATCCATCCAGACCACATACATGCAGCACTCCAGCTGTTCTGATTGGCTGCAGGTGTGTGTTTGTGGGCGGAGTCATTTTCCACACCAAATTCCACTCCAATTCGTCAGTTTTGTTTCCATTTACAACAGCAGCATAATTTACCAAAGCCTCACCCCCTCATGTAAGTCCCTCCTCAATCTTCTGTTAGCTAACACAGAGCAGCGACAATAGCGTGTGTTAGCTGTGCTGTTTCTAAGGCATGTGGAAGGTCATGTGATATTTACGGCTGACGAACCCCCACCACCTGGGTGAACAAAAGATAGCAACGTGCAGGCCGTGTACTCATACATTCTTTCATCAGCTGAATCTCGCTGCACCCGCAGGCTGAGGGGCAGATCGATGTGGAGGCGAGAACAAGAACATGTCTGAAAAAATAAATAAAGCAAGAGACAGAGAATTGGTGAATCTGCTCCTGCCCTGTGGTTCAGCACACGGCGGCCGAGATTTCAGCGCTTCGTGTAAGATGGAGCTCATGTGATGTCATTTCAGCTCTTCACTCACACCAGGTTCTACATGTCCCCCTGGGAGAGCGAGGGAATTCTTCTCATCACAAGATCAGAAAGAAGATGTCTTGCTCTAGGACACAGACTTTCACTACAGGTTAGAGGTTAGCGTTACATTACCCACAATGCTGTGCAGGCATTTCTAGCTTTATCTCTGCCTTAAGAGAGTGATGCAGCAGCGCTTTAGTCTTTTACTCTGTCCAGCTCAAACAGATCGGTTAAAGCAGCTTTAACCTGTTGTTCTCTCACCAGCTCTATCTATCTATCTATCTATCTATCTATCTATCTATCTATCTATCTATCTAGTTATAAAGAAAAAAAATTCAGCTTGTCATTCATAAGCACTGAAACCTTATACTCCTTCCATAAATAAATAAATAAATAAATAAATAAATAAACAGGTTTCTCCTCACAGGAATCTTCAGCACATCAGCAGATTTTTGTGTGTTAATGAGGAACTTTATCAGTTAACATTAACTATAACACATTATTGTGTTAATCAGCTGCTGTTGTAGAAACTTAATCAACATTTTCTGACCAATCAGAATCCAGAACAGGAAGCTACTTTTTCTAACAGGAAACGGAGAGGAGCGAATTGATGTGTTCTCCTCTCCACATGAGCTTCATCTCGCCTCATTACTCGTTTACTTCCATGTCTGTCTTCTGATTAATGGAGCCTCGAATGAAGTTCCTCGGGAGCGAAGGCTCGGTGTCTGTGATTACACCGCCACGTCGTTTCTCACAAGCGGCCGAGCGCTCCGTTAATAAAAGTCCAGACCACGCTTCCGGAGAGAAATGAGGAGGGAAGAGGAGAACGCCGGGTCGAGACCGGGCTGCATTTCAGACCTATTAGCTCTGTTATTATTAATTTACACGTACGCAGACACACGTTTCAGGAATTTGTTGAATATGGAGCGAGTCTGATTAGAGACGTGCAGCGAGTCGACTTTACATTACTGCAGGCTTCACTGAGAGCCAGAGAGCGAAATGAAAATATTAATTTACTGAAAAATGAGAAAAGAAAAAATATCTGCTGAAGAAGGAGAAATTCAGTACACTTCACTACTCTGATAAAAAAAAAAAAAAAAAAAAAAGCTGCTGTGATCTGATTGGTCAGAAAGGCAGGTTCAGTATCCTGTATGGAAGAAGTCTGTGCTTCAGTGCTTATATTCAAGCTTTAGTCTTTAACTTTCCTCTCTGTCTATCCCTTCTTCCTTCTCCCTGGCCTCTCTCTTCCCATCACTCTTCCTTTATCATTCCTTTGCACTCATCTCATTACGTCGCTCTCGCTCTTTCTCCATTATTCCTCCCTCTTTTATTTTCACCCTCTATTTGTCGTCCTCCATCCGTCTCTCATTTGTCTTTCATTTTTCCCTCTTGTCCTCTTCACCTCGCTCTTTCTTTAGTTTCTCCTCATCTGTCACTCCTGACCCTCCCACTCTCTCTCTATCTTCTTCCTTTCCTGACTCACACACTCTCTCTCCACTCTTTCACTATCTCTCTTTTCCTCTCTGTATCATCTCCTTTTCCTCACTCTCTCTCTCTCGTTTATCTCTCTCCTCTTTCACTTCCGTACTCATGCTCCTCCCCCTTTTCACCGGTTTGTCCCTCTCTCTCTCTCTCTCTCTTTCTCTCCTGGCACTCATCCAGACACTCAGAAACTTGGCATTGTCTTCTCCAATTTGGAATCCCGCTAAGACAAATCTGTTTGCTTTTTGAGCAGCTGATGGCTTTAAAATAAAAGTGTAATAAGCGCAGCGTTGCAGTGGGGGTTGGTGGTGAAGGTAATAACTCGGGGCAGTCAGGTGTAGCAACGACAAACTCGGAGCGCTGAAACGTTGGGGAAAATTCCAGCACAGTTTTTCCACAGTGTTTTATCTCTCCTCTCGAGCTCCGGCGTATCACTTTTATTCTCATTTTGTCAAATTCACAATCACAGGGGTTTATTTCCTCTCCTCTAACACATTCCCCCCCAACAGTCTCTCTCTCCCTCTCTCTCTCTCCCTCTGTCTGTCTCTCTTCTTCTCTCTCTCTCTCTCTCTCTCTCTCTCTCTCTCTCTCTCTCTTTCTCTCTTTCTCTCTTTCTCTGTCTCTCTCTTTTGGTCTTCTCTCTCTCAGTCTCTCTTTTGGTCTCTCTGTCTCTCTCTCTGTCTGTCTCTCTGTCTCTCTCTCTCTCTTTTTGGGCTCTCACTCTCTCTGTCTCTCTCTCTGTCTCTCTCTCTGTCTCTCACTCTCTCTGTCTCTCACTCTCTCTGTCTCTCTCTCTCTCTGTCTCTCTCTCTCTGTCTCTCTCTCGGTCTCTGTCTCTCTCTCTCTCTTTTCTCTCTCTCTCCTCTCTCCCCTCTCTCTCTCTCTCTCTCTCTCTCTCTCTCTCTCTCTCCTCCAAATAACACAAGAACATTAGTTTCTTTATTATTTGTTCTTTAAGATTTTGTACCTGTAATCGTGCAGCTGATTTAAAAATATCTCTGATCAAACTGCTGAAAACTGATTGCAGTATTTCATTATAATATTCAGATTAGCTCGTTATATTCCAGCCTCCAGAGCTGTTCATCATTTTGGGTTGCTTTATTGTTCATCATGTCTTTTTTTTTTTTTTAAACTCTGTAACGAGTTTAAAAACTTTTAAATTTCACCTAATCAGCCAGGTTTCAGTCATCAGATTATTTCGGAGATTTAAATCAGTTTCACTCGGCTGCATTTGCACTTTCTATTTTCCTGTGTTTAATCTTCGTCTGAATAAAACTAATACTCATGTTCACACAGGCCACACCCCCTACACTCTGACTGACAGCCACAGAGACCACACCTTAATTATGCCAAGAGGGTGAGTAACAAGTACAGAGGCTGCGCCCCCTACACTCTGACAGCCATGGAGACCACACCTTAATTATGCCAAGAGGACACACCTTTTTTCCCTGTGCATGACAGGTTCAGAGGCCACACCTCCTTCACTGAACCGAAAAAAAAATAAGATTAAAATACATAAACTTTTCCATATATTTCCCTTTATTCAGTTGTAGCCTTGATTATCACCAAAAAAAAAAAACAAAAAAATTTTAAAAAAAAACAAATAAATAAATACATATTAGGTAGATAGATAGATAGATAGATAGATAGATAGATAGATAGATAGATAGATAGATACAAAAAACAAATAAATAAATACAGATCAGGCAATAATATCAGGCTAGACTTATTAAAATGCTGTTTCTTTTTTTTTCAACTTTGTAGATTTCATTAGACTTTATATGATGAAGTCAGACAGATGAAGCCTTGCCTCTAACTCTGACATCAACATTGAACTTTTTACACAGACTGATGTGTAAATTTTCAGAATGTGAGAGTGTCGTCTGCATGAAAAACCCCCAAAAAGTGACCTGTATTTCTAACAACATTTTAAGAAAAAAATAATAACATAATAGACCTGTACATTTCCTGAAGAAGATGTGAGTGGTGCTTGCTGTGGCAAAACTCGTCCGTGGCGCATTTGTATGTATTGAGCGTTGTATGTTGCAGAAAATGTGCGATTACCCATAATTCTGGTGGGAGGCACATGTGACGTCACCCGGATACACGTCACTCACTTCCCCTCATTGTGCTGAGTGTTTTGATATGTCACATCTGTATGTTGGTGTAATTTTGTGATTACACTCAATATTGAATGGAGAGAGAGAGAGAGAGAGAGAGAGAGAGAGAAGAGAAGAAAAGTCATAGCACATCTTTCCCGAACAAGCCACACGATTTGATACCTCATTCGTGGGTCTATGTCAAACGGTGCGGGACTAGTTAGCGGACAAAATTTTGTACAGAAGAAGAAGAAGTATGAGGAACAGTAATAGTGTTCTTTTCAAGCACCAATAATAATAACAGCAACTACAACACAGGCAACAACAGCAAGGAGTTTATATCCTGAAAAAACAAAACTGCTGCTATTTTGTTGTTATGTACAGGAACAGGTGTTAGCATTGTGTTTATTCAGAGAGATGGAGACAGAGAGAGAGAGGAAGGAGAGAGAGAGAGAGGAAGGGAGAGAGAGAGAGGAAGGGAGAGAGAGAGAGAGAGAAAGGAAGAGAGAGAGGGGAAGGGAGAGAGACAGAGAGAGAGGGGAAGGGAGAGAGACAGAGAGAGAGGGGAAGAGAGAGAGAGAGACAGAGAGAGAGGGGAAGAGAGAGAGAGGGGAAGGGAGAGAGACAGAGAGAGAGGGGAAGAGAGAGAGAGGGGAAGGGAGAGAGACAGAGAGAGAGGGGAAGGGAGAGAGACAGAGAGAGAGGGGAAGAGAGAGAGACAGAGAGAGAGGGGAAGAGAGAGAGAGAGACAGAGAGAGAGGGGAAGAGAGAGAGAGGGGAAGGGAGAGAGACAGAGAGAGAGGGGAAGAGAGAGAGAGGGGAAGGGAGAGAGAGAGAGAGAGAGAGAGGGGAAGAGAGAGAGAGAGGAAGGGAGAGAGACTGAGAGAGAGAGGAAGGGAGAGAGAGAGAGAGATGAAAGTAGAGAGAGGAAGAGAGAGAGGAAGAGAGAGAGAGAGAGAGAGAGAGAGAGGAAGGGAGAGAGACAGAGAGGAAGGGAGAGAGAGGAATGGAGAGAGAGAGAGAGAGACAGAGAGGAAGGGAGAGAGACACAGAGAGAGAGAGAGAGAGGAAGGGAGAGAGACAGAGAGAGAGAGGAAGGGAGAGAGACAAAAAGAGAGGAAGGGGGGAAGGGAGAGAGAGAGAGAGAGAGAGAGAGAGAGAGAGGAAGGGAAAGAGACAGAGAGAGAGAGGAAGGGAAAGAGAGAGAGAGGAAGGGAAAGAGACAGAGAGAGAGAGGAAGGGAGAGAGAGAGGAAGGGAGAGAGAGAGGAAGGGAGAGGAAGGGGGAGAGAAGAGAGAGGAAGGGAGAGAGACAAAAAGAGAGGAAGGGAGAGAGAAGGAAAAGGGGGAGAGGGGGAAAAGGGAGAGAGAGAGGAAGGGAGAGGAAAGGGGGAGAGGGGGAGAGAGAGAGAGAGAGAGAGAGAGGAAGGGGAGAGAGAGAGAGAGGAAGGGAGAGAGAGAGAGAGGAAGGGAGAGAGACAGAGAGAGGAAGGGAGAGAGACAGAGAGAGAGAGAGGAAGGGGGAGAGAGAGGAAGGGAGAGAGACAGAGAGAGGAAGGGAGAGAGACAGAGAGAGAGAGGAAGGGAGAGAGAGAGGAAGGGAGAGAGAGAGAGAGAGAGAGAGGAAGGGAGAGAGAGAGAGAGAGAGGAAGGGAGAGAGAGAGAGGAAGGGAGAGAGACAGAGAGAGGAAGGGAGAGAGACAGAGAGAGAGAGGAAGGGAGAGAGACAGAGAGAGAGAGGAAGGGAGAGTGAGGAAGGGAGAGAGACAGAGAGAGAGAGGAAGGGAGAGAGACAGAGAGAGAGAGGAAGGGAGAGAGAGAGAGAGAGGAAGGGAGAGAGACAGAGAGAGAGAGGAAGGGAGAGAGACGGAGAGAGACAGAGAGAGAGAGGAAGGGAGAGAGACGGAGAGAGACAGAGAGAGAGAGGAAGGGAGATAAGTAATTTAAAGAGAGCAGCTGTGATTACACTGAAGGTCAGAAGGGAAGGAGGAATAGCGCTGTTTATTCCTGCAGCGTGAGAGCTCAGATCAGAGAGCGTGAAATAAACTCTCGTCGCTGCCATAAAGAACCACTGCTGCATGTACACTGTGGTGTACGAGACAGCCGAAACAGTCAAGAGCTACACACACACACACACACACACACACAGAGAGAGAGAGAGAGAGAGAGAGAGAGAGAGAGACAGAGACAGAGACAGAGAGAGACAGTACATTAAAATAATCCAAAATAAGTTGAAGTTACTGCAGTATTTAAGTGTGTGAAGTTTCTGGTATTCAGAGTCGAGTTCCGTCCCTGTGCAGTTCCTGTGATTTCTGTCTCATTCAGCGTCGTGTTTTGCGCCTGTTTTATTTCTCCACTTGTTTATTTTATTTCTTATTATTAATCTTTTTCAGTGTTGGATGAATCTTTATTGAACAGTCAGAGAGAGCTTTTATAGATCTGTTTTTGCCGTTCATTTTAGTGTTATGCTGCTGTTATAAAATGTCTGTCTGTCTGCCTGCCTGCCTGTATGTCTGTCTATCTGTCTGTCTACCTGCATGCCTGTCTGTCTACCTGCCTGCCTGTATGTCTGTCTGCCTGTCTGTCTGTCTATCTGTCTGTCTACCTGCATGCCTGTCTGCCTGCCTGCCTGCCTGTCTGTCTGTCTGTCTGTCTGTCTGTCTGTCTACCTGCATGCCTGTCTGTCTGTCTGTCTACCTGCATGCCTGTCTGTCTGCCTGTCTGCCTGCCTGTATGTCTGTCTGCCTGCCTGTCTGTCTATCTGTCTGTCTACCTGCATGCCTGTCTGTCTGTCTGTCTACCTGCCTGCCTGTATGTCTGTCTGTCTGTCTACCTGCCTATCTGTCTACCTGCCTGTCTGTCTGCCTGCCTGTATGTCTGTCTGTCTGCCTGCCTGTATGTACTTTATCAACTGTTGCTCATTACATTGACATTACTTCAGTGATTTTAGGGGGCCAAGCATATGTCTGTCTGTCTGTCTGTCTGTCTGTCTATTTCTGAGCTCTACATTTATATTAATTTATTTCGTATATTTAATTCTTTTATTTAATAGTTTTTCAAACAAAACTAATAATCTAAAAAAGAGAAATACTGCAGTGTAAGAAGCCATGATATATATAATATAATAAAATGCTATAATTAAAAATGTCCCCAAGAGTCAAATTGTAAGGAAAATGATATCTGCTCATTCTGAAATAATAATAATAATAATAATAATAATAATAATAATAATAATAATAAGTGTATAATAATAATAAGTGTTCAGTTCTCCGAGCTGCAGCTCTGGTGTCTTGTCTCCGCCTCCATCCCGCCTTCTCTGAGTCCGCTTCATCCAAAAGATGATGTATCTTGAAAATAAAAATTTTATTAGTGCTGTGATTACAGATGTGAATAAATATCCAGAGGAGCGTCCGTTCCCCGCGTGGCCTCCTCCTCCGACGGTGGCTGGAGTAAGAACAATAAGTGATTAATTTCCGTAAACAGATGCCGCAGCTTCCAAACATCGTTAATTAATCTCACTCCTTTACAGTCCGACTGTGTGGAAGCTGCTGAGTTCATCTGCAGCGTTTAGATTATATTTATGATTCAGCATCAAGGTTTTTGTTGTAGCGAAGCGCAGAGACTGATGATGGATGAAAGTCTTAGAGGAGGACTGATATGGATGGTCTGTCAGTCTCACTGACATGAAAGCATTAGCTATTAGCTAATTCGTCCAGTTCCTGTCGTCCATTTACAAGAAAATGAAGAAAAAAAGAGAAAAGCATCATCATTTAACCCTCACTCACTGGCCCAGGTGTGGAACCTTTACAGAACCGTAAGAAGTCATTTTGGGTTTAGATTTGCAGCGTGTTTAAGTGTGTTAACACTGTTACACACCATCATGAGGGTTAGCATGAGGGATAGCTTCATTTCAGGAACCTGTTCAGGAACTCAGAAGGTTCTTGTTGGAGCTCAGAATTATCTCAGATTTTTTTATATATTTTTTTTTTACAGGGAACTGTTTTTGTTTATTCAGGAACCTTTTCAGGATATCAGTAATGACCTAAAATCTACATAAACACTATAGGAATGTGTACACGATAGTTCCTGGATTATTTCCTGCAGCTCAGCTCGGTGGACACATAACCCAGGAAGTGGTTCAGGATGGTTCCTTTGCTCTGCTTTTCTGTAACTCTACTGAAGTCAAACTCCAATCTAATAAAACTCCAGCTCAGTTTTTGTATCTTTGCCCAACACTTCTGTGTTCTTTTGATTATTTTTATTTCATCATTTCACACTGCAGAGGGTTTTTTTTCTCTGTCTTTATCCAGAGCAGAACTGCAATGCACCAAGACGCGTCATGAAAAATGGCCTGGTCCTTCTCAGCATGCTTCTCGCTGCCCTACACAGGTCATAGCCCAGCGAAAGTAATTTCTCCCTGTTGACTTTTTAAATGTTAATAAGAGTGTGTGTGGATTGTGTGTGTAGTATTATCAGAATAATACGAGCTTGTATGCATGCAGAGGAACACGTATTCAGGCTCTCGTGATCTTGAGTGTTTACGTGTTTGTGTGTTTCCTCCAGAAGGAAGCCACTCAGTCTGACGCATTCGCTCTGCTCAGGTTCACTACACTTACTGCTCAGCAGCGTAACTCATCACACACTGATGCCACCTACATTACAGACAGAGACAGAGGGGGATTAGCTGCCCTCCCATTGACAGGCCAAACGAGCTGCACATCAGCCTGTGTGTGTGAGTGTGCGTGTATGTGTGTGTGTGTGTGTGTATTTTGCCTGTCTGCATTGCACCATTACCCAACAAGGCTTACGGAGTGTAAAAAACACACACACACACATGTGCACAGCTCTTCTACTTTAGTCTATATATACACACATCAGACTCGGTCTGTTTCTCCTCCTTCCTCCTAACACTCACTAAAATACATTTTTTAACAAATGCAGCTTGTATGCCGCGTGTTGCACCAATACTTCTCTAAAATACCTATTATTTATCACTACACTACACAAGAGCATAGCCGTAACTAGCCAAGCAGAGGCTGAGGCACAAACCTCAGCAGTTTGGAAAAGGATTTCTTTTTATTTATTGTCTCATCTAACCTTCAGCTGCTAAATTCAGTACAGAATCTGTATTAGTCCTGGTTCTGGTCTGAAGACAACAACAAAGGAGTTGAAGGCATCAGGAATCAAAGTATGAAAGGACTTTCCAGGTGAAGTGAATAAGACTGATGATCTCCTCATCATATATTAGGCAGCAAGTGAACATTTTGTCCTCAAAGTTGATGTGTTAGAAGCAGGAAAAATGGACAAGCGTAAGGATTTGAGCGAGTTTGATGAAGGGCCAAATTGTGATGGCTAGACCACTGGATCAGAACATCTCCAAAACTGCAGCTCTTGTGGGGTGTTCCCGGTCTGCAGTGGTCAGTATCTATCAAAAGTGGTCCAAGGAAGGAACAGTGGTGAACCGGAGACAGGGTCATGGGTGGCCGAGGCTCATTGATGCACGTGGGGAGCGAAGGCTGGCCCGTGTGGTCCGATCCAACAGACGAGCTACTGTTGCTCAAACTGCTGGTTCTGATAGAAAGGTGTCAGAATACACAATGTATGATGGGTCAGGGCTGTTTTGGCAGCAAAAGGGGGACCAACACAACATTTGACAGGTGGTCATAATTTTATGCCTGATGAGGTGTATATAGGAGAAGTGCTGTGCTTCAGTGTGTGTGTGTGTGTGTACACAGGCATTAACCAGCTGTGTTTCTTTAAGGGGTTTGTTTGCCTTCCTTTGATTGAAGCTCCTAAAAAAAGAAAAGAAAAAGATGTGCCCAAGCTTGCATTAGACATAATTGGACCCTAATTTGTATCTAAATTCATTGTTACAAGGACTCCAGTACCTAATTAACAGCATATCCACTCTCATCAAGTCATTAAGTAATCTGAATGCAAATCTGGACTCAAATTGGTGTGTGTGTGTGTGTGTGTGTGTGTGTGTGTGTGTGTGTGTGTGTGTGTGTGTGTGTGGGGCATGTGTGCATGTGTGTTGGCTGGGGGAAAGGTGTAAATGCACCACCTCTTGTCTTACGCCTTTTCATCTTCGCTCACACGGTAATGAATGCACTTTGTTGAAGAGTTAGCTACTGCCAGCTGGCCAAGAACACAACACACACTGAGACCAGGACAGGGAAGAGAACATTCTGGATGCAAGGAGAGCATCAGGGTCAAAGCCAAAGCTCCAAACATAAATGATTTTTGTTTCATTCACTCAAAATGACTCAAGGTGGGTTTTTTTTTTCTTCTTTATTTTGTGTTTATAAAGTTTTGCAGGAACTTGGAAACTTTTTTTAAACTTTTTCCAGGACTTTTTCAGGGTCTTGTAAACATTTTCAGGGACTGAAAAACTTTTTTATTTCTGCAACGTTTTAATGAATCCAAAAATGAACAGCTTTTTCCAAGGAGCACAGGAACGTCTTCAAGAACCTAGGAACCCAAGTCCTAACAAATTCCTAATGAGATAATGAATAGAAAATCCACAAAGTATAATAAAAGTCTTGTAACGGTGCATTTACTTTTGGGACACCAGAATTAAAATAAAGGGAAATTCTATTCAAACTTTTATTCAAATAGATTTTGGAATTCTGGTAGTTTAGCTTGTGGTGCTTAAAGCCAGAAAGAATGAAATTAAGCATCAGAGTTAAAGCTGTATGGTGACGATAGCCTTCATGTTGAAACAGAAATGAAGTCAAATCACATATGTGTCAAATTTTTTTGTCAAAGTCAAACATTTAGATAAGAATTTAAAAGATATTTTATTTACATGATGAGATGCTTATTTAACTGTTTTGCTGAATCGAGCTGAATTAAAAAGTATAAATGTTAAAGTTACAATCTGTGCTCAGGAAATAACAGAACCATAAAGGACCTAAAACGGACGCTTGTGGGACACCATAACACTGGATTTCAGTGATATTGTGTGAAGTAGGATCTAAATCAGGCAGGAATTTGGCTATTTTTCGAAAACAGCTGTTTTTATTCCTGTTCATTAAAAAAACATCTTAATGTAGTGTTTGAAGCTACAGTATATTTCCAATCCTCTAACATTTCTTCAGTCATTAAAGGAAATGTTTAGTGCAGACAATCAATCAATTCCTAAATCAGTTAGATAATCACTTTAAGTGTTGTTTTCTCGTAATTCAAATTCATAAAACACAGTAACAGTTTTCAGCACGATTATATTCGCTGACACCGTCTAAGCCGAGATGTTTGACAGTGTGGGGTTTTATAGCTCTTAAAGCCTGGTTATCATCTGTCCTTTCATTTTGAAGAGTATTTTTAAAAAAAAAAAAGTCCTTTGAGCTGTTGAAAGTTCTGGTGAAGTTGGATGGCGGCGTACGCTGCCTTACACGGGAGCTATAAACGTCTCGGCATCAGTCAGACTGCACACGGTGTCATCTTAAAATGACTCATCGGTTTAACACGTCTGAAAAGTACAGCGACAAATTAAAAGTGAAAAAAAGTGCGTCTCTGATGTGGGGGCATTTATTCAATTTATTCATTTATTTGTATCTCCATTTGCAAATCCAATTTGCATTTGCAAATGGAAATAAAATCCATTTGCAAATCCAATCCAAATTTGGATCTTTCCAGTGAAACAGTTCCAGCTTGGGAGGCGTGGTCTCTTCCTGCTGACTCCACCCTCATCTATAATCTCTAAGGCTGTTGAAGATGGAATGAGGTAAAGCACACACAAAAACCTTCCTGTTCACCAAATATCAACCCAGTCGAACCCCTGTGGAAGATTCCAGAGTTCTGTTTCTTTCCTTTAAGCATTTTTCAACACGGACAAGTTATGTTGGTTTTATCTGTTATTTATCATCTGTCTCAAAATTATACTCTTTGAAAAACCTGTTTTTCTCTCTAGCTAGCTAGCTAACATAACTGAGCTACAACTCAGAAAATATCAAACCAGTTCATTTACATTTGTAATCCTAACATTCCGCCATGTTTGTTGCTGGTTTTCAGTCAGGATAAAGGGCTGATGGAGAATCTGACTTGTGCCAAGCAGCATTTTGGTGACTGAACACAGTTTCAGTGCTGGTGAAATGAGTATTTTGAGTATTCTTAACTTTGATTTGAAAGTGGAGTCACATCCATTATGGCCGCTATTAAAGCGTCGGCGACATTTCATCTGGAAAACAGGACAGAATCTTCCTTTGCATGCAAACAGTTATTTCTTCTACTTCTTCTTTTGAAAGTTTTCTCCCCGCCTTTTGCCCTTTCCAGAGCGAAAGATCAAGCTCATTTGAATTCCGAGCATTTATTTATTTAAAAACACTCGTCAAAAAGTGCTGGCTTTCTGTCAGGTTTGTAATTAAAACAATTTTACAGCAGGTTGCTTTTAACACGGCTGCGAAAATGCAGGCAAGCGAGCGAACGTTGCCGGGGTGACATTTACAAAGCGTAATGGAGAGAGATTTTTATCTGTTATATCTCAGCGCTACGGCAAAATCTGAAGCCCAGCAAGCAAACATGAGGAGGAGGCCAAGGGCATTTTAATGCTATAATATGGTTTCATCCTCCAGCAGGCGTTGGTGAGGAAAGAAATGATCTGATGCATGAAAAATCTGGATTCAAGCATGAGACTTTTGATTAAGCACATAGCTTAAAGAGTTAAAGCCTAAAGTTAGTGAGTACGCTGTCTGTTACATCTGATGTGTTGCAACAATTTCATGAGTGCATTTGTCTAAAATGCAGTACGTGTGAATTGCAAATAAACAAATACGTCTTCGGCAGTCGTGTCCAGAATCCTCATGAAACAACAACGTCCTACTCAATGCTAATTGGGCTTTAATATGGCTTTAAACTGTCTGTTCTCTGAGGATCTGTGTGCGTTTGTGCCAAAGCAATTAGGATGCATTTCTCTGCTTTTGTTATTGATCAGAAATTGGAACAACACGTCCAGTCTGTTCCTCCGTCTGTCATATAGCGCCTGAATCTGTCAAATAGCTCCTTTTCTTATTTAACAGCAAATCTCCTAGCCTTACATTTGTATATTTATTAGAAATAAACACACACTTCTTATCTATTTATAAAAGCGTTTAATGTCCACGCTTCTGTTATAGCAGTTATATAAAGCTTGTCATGTTTCTGAAAAATGCGAAATATAAACTCCTCTGTCCTGAAGAATGAAATCTGCATCAGCTTTAAGTCTGATTGTTAACAAGATGGCTGACAACGGAGACTCCTTCCATAAATAGAATTATATAGAATTATGCAGGCTGACTTTAAATCAACTTAACACACATTTTAGCATTTTGTTGTTTTTTTTTTTTATCTCTAACAGCTTGGACAACAAATGAGGAAAATCATACTTACTAGAATTTTAATGTTTTATTAGTAAAGCTATAATATCCCAGTGGCTCTACATTATATATCTACATTAATTCCAGCAGCGCAGTTACCTTTAACGTTTTTTTTTGCTCCCACACAAGTCCTGCTTCACTAGTTTTAAAAGCTGAAGAGAACCAGAGATGGCTGATCTTGATAGACTAATCACGTTCTGCTGGAATATGACTCTGTAAAATGGCTCTGGCTCGGATTCAGACCTCCAATTCTCACCTGACACCATCTGTGAAAAGATGAAAATGATGGCAATATCTCTACTATTCCAGTCTGTTGCTTTATCTCTAACAGTACAGCAGATTAAGCTGGCGCTTTTTGGCAAGTAGGTAATCAGCCTTGTTATTGGAATCAAAGTAGAAATTATGACCAATGTCCACTTGCCAGGTGTTGAACAATGGGCCTGTCATCTGACTGGTAAAAACTTTACAGAAAGTTGGCCAGCGCTGAAAAATCAGAGCTTCTCCTATAGTTTTATAAGGAGAAGAGCAAGACAGACGGGGCAAGATCAAGAAAACACTTATACCAACAGTGGGTTAAGGCCAAGTAAAGAGTGAAACTAAATAGTGAAAGAGTGAGGAAAAAAGATCAGGAGCAAGTCAAGACCAAGATCAAAGGAGGCAAGAGCAAGTCATGGGCAAGACCAAAACCAACAAATGGTCAGACTCGGGCAGGTGTCTTATATACAGTCCACTCTTGAGCTTTTAAATGCATGTTGTGTTTGATTAGATGCTTCCTGAGGTTAGATGTGTTGCCATGGCCAGCCTTGCATTTAGAATTACAAATATTGCAAACAGCGTTGTCTGCATCTAATTTTGAAAAATGCAACCACACTTGTGAACGTTTTCGGTTAGCCATTGTTGTGTTGCAGGGGTGATGCCGTGTCACATGGTGATGCTCTCTCTTTCTTTCTCTAACATGTTCTCAGGTACCGAAATTTGCCACCGATTGCTTCAATGTGAATCGGTACTCTGTAGTACCGATGTAATTTGGTACCCAGCCCTATAGATCTGAGCAGAATCAACAAACATAATATCCCTGAACTGTGTATTGTGACCCATGGTTCAGGATCCAAGACCCATGGTACTGTTCATTTCATTTCAGTGTGCTACCTTGTTTTCCGTTCTTGCTTACCTTCCTAAAACAAGAAAATGTATCAAATAAGACATAACATGAAATACTGCTGCTCGCTTATTGATTGTCTGCATCATGTGTTGCTGGGTATAACATATCTGCAACCTACACCAAATGCTAATCAATAAGAACATTACTGAGGCTGTATAATCAACACGTACTGCTCAACATCTGAGCTTATACAAGATTCTGCTCTATCAAAGTCTCATGAGGCCATGCTTTCCTCTTTTTTAACATCTGTAAAGCTGGAGTGTATGTGCTTGACATCCAAAGCCTCACAGATATAAACCTTGCCCTTAGTAATCATATACAACTGGAATAAAAGCATCTTGTGGAAAATTATGAAAAACCGGTGGACCTTTTCTTCTAAACCATTTAACAATCCGTAGATCCTGTTCGGAAATAAAAAAAAAAAAAAGGAATTAAATTTGTTAGACTTCTGTTCTACTTTTTTAGAAGGTGCTATTTTTTTTAATTACCATTCCATTAAAACCTTTATACAATTATACACCCTTTAAGATGGACTAATGAAATTCTTGGTTCTGTCCTGTTGTACATGGTTCTCCATTCATGCACATTGTTCTCCTGCAGTCCTCTTAAAGAACTGATATCTAGATAAAGATGGATTGTTTTGAGTCATGAGCTCAAGGGCACAGGATCCAAGAGTCTAGTTAGCTTATCAGATTATTAGAACATCAGCAGGAACATCAGGAACGATTCTTTGGCTGCATTTGTTTCCATCTTTGGTCATAAGAGAGCAGTGGATAAAATAAAACCAGTTTATATTCTAGTCCTACATGTCCTCATCTTGTTATTTAGAGAGATTAAAGATGGAGTGTGAGGAATATAAATGTGGAGGGGATTAGCAGTGCCCAGCACTGGACTGGAGGAAATAATGGTATGGTGGTAACTGGGCCATGTTGACTAAAGTGCTGTTTAATGCATGAAAGAGGATTGTAAACATGTTTCGTTCGTGTGTGTGTGGGTGTGTGTGAATGCATGCATCTATGTGTATGTATTTGTGTGTGTTGTTGCTTTCTTTTTTCCTTTTTGCTTCTTTCCTTTTTTTGTTAAATAGCAGAAGTACAGCTCCACCAAGTGGCCATGTGCTACATAGACATGAACAGTATACTTCAGGATAAAATACACAAATCACATTCCCAAAACTACTATTAAGGCCAGAGAGGTGTTTTAGTTACATTACTGCTTTGGCCATTATCCAGAGCTCTAGCCGTTATCATGTTTCATTTTTTTTATTACGTTTGCTTTTGAAATAAAATTTAAAAAAAAAGACAGAGAAGAGATCCCACAGGATTTGGAATCCTATCTAACTCTAACCTAACTCTCTATTCTTCTCACTGATCCTAGACATAAACAGTACAACCATGATGAAGTGCCATATTGAAGATTTTCAACCTGAGCCTCTCAATTCACTTCATAACAGAGGATCAATCGATGTCTCGCTTCTCTCCGTCTCTCTGTTTTCAATCCTAGTGCAAGCCGCTGCTCACAAACACAACGTTCTTCTGTTTGTTGTTTTGGAAAAATGATCAGCTTCTTTAACAAAGACACAAAATGACTGAATCTTTAATGTTTTAGTAAATAGCTGTGATTAGTGGTTCTGATGTCGTACTCAGGCACACGTATTTATGCTCTTGGGTGTATTTTTACTTGATTTTGATCTGAAGCATTAACAAATCAAATCTTTATAAGTCAGTTCATGTTAATTAAGCTGATAGTTTGATTCAGATTCATGGTCTTAAATTGATCTTGAATTTTTATGGTCTTGGTCCTAACTGTTCTTAACCAAGTTATGCCCCACCCTCCCTAGGTCTTATTGGTTTTGTTCTACCAGTGGTCTTGGTCTTCACTCTATCTTGCCACCATCATTGCTGGTCTTCATTCATTTTTGTCCTTCATTAGTTTTGTCTTTTTCACACTATGTCCCTGTTGCTCTTGGAGTTAATTCTTGCGTGTAACTGGAATGGTGTGTTTCCTTCCCACCCATGCTGGTCTTCATCTTGAACCTGATGGATCTTGGTATTAAATTGGTCTTGGCTTTGGGCTTGAGTCATTCCATCCCTTTGTTGGTCTTGGTCTTGACATGAGGTTTTGCTTTAATTATTGTCCTGACTAGGTCTTGGACCTGTTGGTCTCGACTAGGTCTTGGACCTGTTGGTCTCTTGACTAGGTCTTGGACCTGTTGGTCTCTACTGGGTCTTGGACCTGTTGGTCTCCACTGGGTCTTGGACCTGATGCTACTGACTAATTTTTGCCCTTTGTTGGTTGCTTGACATTACTTCGCCCTCCCTTATTATCCCCCAGTCTCCAACTGGTCTGGAATCACACTTCCCTTGTGTTCTTGGTCATAACTTGGTTTTGGTCTTGACTTGTCTCTGTCTTCCCCTACACTTGGCACTGACCTAGCATTGACCCAGCCGTGTGCTTCTCTTGGCCTTGGCTTAATCCTTTACTTCCTCAGTTTTGGTTTTGAATCTGCCTCAGCCTCACGGCGGTGTTAAAGTCAGCACAATCTATTGTAGAGCCTCTTCTGTTAAAACGCCACAGAAGGGTAGATTATACCTGTCCATCAACAAGCTGTGTATGTATTTCTTCAGAATGTCTGGTTATTATTATTTCTCTGTATTTGTCACAGCATCATGGCAAGCCACCTTGCTGGAAATGCAGAACATTATAAAGATCAGTTTGCTTCTGAAAATGTATCAGCTTTAAAATCATAAGGGAAATAAAGAAAATAATGAAAAATGGGAGTAAAGAAATAAAGACGAGGAATTATGTTGCAGCTGTGTATGTTTTCCCCTGGCAGAATGTAGCACAACGGGACAATAAGCACTAATATAACTTCTATTAAATTTCATATACTGAATCCTTAATTCAACAAGCTGCAGCACTGCATCTGTCCTTGACTCTACATTGAACACAGAAGGGAAATATTTCCCACTGCTTCCTATACGGCTGCTCATATATCATTAGCGATATTGAGCCGTATCGAAGGTAACATCCTTATAAATATGTCTCAACATTGTATTAACACCCGCAGTGTTTCGCTAACAGTGTGTCCTTTTACGTTGTCATCAAATCGCTGATTCAGCGCAAGAGAGAGTTCAATGTGTCTCTGTGAAGCGACAGAAAATCAATACTGAAAATTGTCAGTTTCAGCTAAAAGGACTGACAAATAGTTTAGCAACAGCCACAAATGATTGTCCTCTCGCTTTTGAGTGGCAGGAAATGTTGGAAATGTTTATTTTGACCAATTTAAAGCAAATTCGTTATGCAGGGGTAGCGTTAGCTTACCTCTCTCTCCGCGGCTAACGCTGCCAAGCGTTTCAAACTGTGGAATTGCCGATGATGACAAAAATGTAGCAGAAGGGATAAACACTGCTCAATTATTCATGACACAAAGGGTCCATTGTGCTATAAAAGAGAAAATATTGTGGCTCGAATCCCATTTGAACCATTTAGCGCATTTATAGTGGAATAGCTTTAGCGCTAATCAGTGATCCATGGGGCTGTAAATGCTTTGCTAGGAATCAAAGAGATGAGCAGCGAAGTTAAGATTAGCCAAAAATCAGGACTGTTACATTAACCGAAGCTTTCCACCAAGACTGGACAAAGCATTTGCTCCATTACAGCAGTGATTGTGTTTAATAGCAGGTAATAAAACTGCATTTTACTGCTTTAATTGAGATTAGAGCTCCAGAGGAATAGAGGACTACCCTGTATGTTGATTAACGTAATCCACATATTTCATATTCATCATTAAAAAAGCAAATTGGGCAGAAATGGTGAGCAGGCCACCTCAGCTATCTTCTCTCTCTCTCTTAAAGCAGGATGGAAATAGCAGTATAATGGAAATAATTATAGATCTGCAATCTCAGTGTAGCTTTAATCTCTCGAAAGACAACAAGTAGGAGAGAAAAAAACCCTCATGGTCAGCTGTTTGTAGATAAATGAGGAGAAAACGCATCTAATTCAATAATGGCCTTTATTAGAGTTTTGCTATATTAGAATTGTTTATGCACAGTTTAGACCACAAAGCAATTTTAGCTCATTTAGCAAGCATGGAAAGCAGCTTAATTTCATTAGGCTCGCAAAACTTTTCTTTTATTTTTTTTATTTTTATTTTTTTTTAAGCCGAGCCTGTTTGAAAAGTGGATATGCTTGGAAAAGCAGTTTGTACACTTTCCTCAATAAACATATCAAATAAAACTCTCCAATTTACGGTGTGTTTGCTGAACGACGTGTTTGAAACAATCACATCACTCATCGCTAGCAGAGAACGAGATGCGTGCAGTACAATTCAGCGGCACCTTTAAGAACTACGAGAAAGTGATTTATGGTCATCTCCGTCTCTGTATCAGGTCTTCAGATTCTTCTTCGTTTCAGCAAATCGATTTTAGATTAGAGGAACTGTTTTAGGAACCTGCTAGAATCTGCACTTCTGGAGGGTTTGAGAAGATTTATTCATTTTAACTCAAATGATGTACATGTAAATTGCGCTAATTGCACACATAGAAAAAATACATTTTAATTATTAATACTCTACATTTCCGCCACCAATCTATATTCATATATATTTTAGATTTATCTATTTTTTTTCCTTGCGTTGTACAGGTCATTCTATTTCTATTTGTAGCTATTGCATGCTATTTTTATTGTAGCTATTTTTAATCTACTTTTATTGTAGCTATTTGTACCCTATTTTTATTGTAGCTATTTTTAATCTACTTTTATTGTAGCTATTTGTACCCTATTTTTATTGTAGCTATTTTTAATCTACTTTTATTGTAGCTATTTGTACCCTATTTTTATTGTAGCTATTTTTAATCTACTTTTATTGTAGCTATTTGTACCCTATTTTATTGTAGCTATTTCTATTCTATTTTTATCCTATTTCTATGACACAGACAGTCATCATGCATTGCGCATTGTGTTGTATTGTGTATGGTTGTTTGTGACACAGAATAACATTTTTATTTAAATTACTTGTATTATTTCAGAATATTTCAGAGCAACGTTCCAGGAACAGAAGCTTCATCCTGATGGTCTGCGTTTTCTCCACATGGACACTGTACGTACAACTCATTTTACAAACTCTTCATACCGTGAAGGAGCTTTTCTTAAGGCGGTGTTTATTTAACCTTCATGTCAGCACTTTGTAACAGTGTAAAGGTAGTTTTCTGATATCTTCAGGAGTTGTGTACTTTCTCAGTAATGTGTTTTTATTAAAAAGATGCTTAAAACATTTGTTTATAGCTGCTATAATGTAGAGTTCCACAACATTACTTGTAACAATGAATTTGTAAACCTGTCAGAATTTAATATATATATATATATATATATAAAAAAAGTCAGAATTGAAAAACTTGTTGGTTTAATAAAACACTTTGAGGCAGTAAAAGTCCAATTATCGCACCATGCTCTTGTTAATAATTTCGCTGTTTATCCCTTGCATAATGTGAAAATGTACAAACACAAACCTCACACTCTGCGTTCATCTGGAACTCTGTAATTTTGACGTCTCTATAGACGGAAAACATTGCCTCAGCTGACACTTAAACAAATTAGCGCTTTCTTTACCTCGCTCTGCTTGAGACTCACAGCTTGAGTACTATCAGTGTAAAAAGAAATGGCTGAGAGAATGACAAGTTCTACACAAAGGAAAGTTTCTTCTCCTGTAGAATACAAGCAGCATGATGGAGCTCAGCGGGTTCAATGTTTCCTGCCAGACCGCGACAAAAGAAAGAGGAAAAATGGGCTTTAATAAAAAAGAAAGAATGTTTTTGGATGTTTACTTGTGGCCAGTGGCCACCTCCAGAAGTCCACAGATTTTTATCAGCTGGCTCTCGATCTCTGTCCTCCTCGGAATCCTCGTCCAAACTTCTCTCTGAAAAACACCAAGCGCTTCTCCAAGGAGCCATTTTCCCCAACTCACAAAGCAGCAACAGAAACCAATTCCACTCCTTTTCAATGCTTTCAGAAAAGACACCAAACTTTATCAAGTGTGAAGTTTTTCTATCTTCCAGAAAGCCAAAAAAATAAGAAGTGGAATGCTGAGACCCAACAGGCACAGGAGAGCGGGAGATGGATTAGTTTTGCATGGCACTGAAATGAGAGTCTTGTTTCTCGAATCAGTTGTATTATTTTCTCCCTCAGCAGCCTCGCGCTCACACACCATCCTGTCCGAGCTGAATTCTCTCTCCTGCCAGGCGGAGAAACATGGCATCGTTCACAAATCCATAAAAATCTTCATTCCGGCGGACAGTGGCTTTTGATGTCTTTCATAAAGAGAAAAAAAGCTTCAAGCTGGTTCCAAATCTGCAGAAGCTCTGTGCTGCCATGAAGGAAATAAAAATCAGGTTATTACAAGATTATTATAATTTAGTTTAAGATTATTTCAAGACTGACGTTAGTAGAAATGTCTATTTTGAAATAGTTTACTATTTTGGCAAAATTCATGCTACGGAAAACGTTCCTCTGGTCCAAAGAGAACAAAACTGCAACTTTTCTGCTTCATTTGGTGGAACCCTAGAACCCTGAAAACAGCTATATGAAGCACGGTGATGGTAGCATCTTATTAAAACTTTTAATTTTTCTTACATCTCCATCAGTGTATACCTTTGTTTGTTAGCAGTATCGTTGACAATCCTGCCTGTTCCTCGGCATGACCTTTGGCAAAAGAGGACACAAAAGCCTGAAGGATTTCTGGAACAAATCTACGAGAACTCATTTCCTTTTTACAGAATATTATAGACATGGAGACATGCAGGACGTAAAATAAATACTAGAACAGATCCGAAGCCAGAGAGATACTGCGGTAATAATTATAACGCCCCACTAAACTAATCCCGTCCCAATAGGGCTTTAAGGTTCTCGTTTAAATTAAACCAAATGATTCCTATGATGCTATATTCAGAGAGAATTTAGAAGAGACTGAGAAAATCATTTTTTTCCCACTTCACGCCTTGAATTATTCAGACATAAATCATAAATCATTGATTAACTCAGATCGATTATCCTACTTCTAATGAAATGCGCACACCCTCGCCGCGTGATCTGACTTTGCGTTTTAGCATTTCATCCCTCTGCTCTATCCACTGCACATTTCCAAAGAATTCATGCCTTAAAAGCAGTAATGACGCTCAGATCATGAGCTGTAGCAGATGAGAAAGCTGTGTCGTGTTGATAAGCTTTAGCAGACGCTTTAGTCTCGCTACAGCTGCTATCTGCTACGAAACACGCCGAGGAAACACACTGCTGCATACATACCAGGACCTGCACCGGGGTTTACACCAATCTAGTGCTCTGAATAGATATAGATACAGATTTCTACAGTGTATTACTACACACTATACTGTTTAAGATATGTTTTAGCCGTTTATTGGTTTATCTCGTAACAACAACCAAAAAGGAATCTATTCTTCTTGTTTATTCCAGTGAAGATTTTCTCCACAGCCACGAGCAGGCCAGGTCCCAGAGAAGGAAACTGAATCTTGCGTTTTCTTTATATTCATAATTGAAGTTATAGACACATATATAACACACACTGAGTATTTTTCTAGATATTTTATTGCCCCAATTGTGAGAGAATATGGCATTCTGGGAAACATTCGTAAAACTTAATGCCTTTTGTTTGGAATAAGCAGGTTTCTGTAAATGTAATCCCTGCCCTTCAGTGCTTCAGATCGTCATTCCCAAAGTGACTTTCAGGCTGCTGTAATGACTTCACCGCTCTCTCACAGGGAATCACTGTATCATGGCTAATCAAAATTACGACACTCACTGAATCTGAAACGGCTTGAAAGGCATGAAATAATGGATTCGCCCCCACGTAGAGGGCACTATATATTAAATAGGGTGCCAATAGATATAAGAACAAAGTGCTGTCACCGTTACTTTATCGTATGTGAGATTATTTTCAGAATATTCACCTGAATAGAGGAATAATATGCTCTTGCTGACTTTTTTGCAAAAAAAACCCAAAAAACCTTTGGATGAGAACATTGCCTTCAATTCACAACTATATGAGATAAATATTTAAAATAAATAAATAAAAATAATAAAATTAAGGAAGATGTCATGATTGTTGTCGTTACTGAAACTGCATTAAATGAAGCTCAACAAAGGTAAAACTCTGAATACAAACATTTTTTCAGGCATTAAGCCAAAGAAGAAGAAACCAGGGTCTTTCTCTGTCTCTCTCTCTCAGCTTGATGCGTCGCGGTTGTCATTCTCTGTTGTTCGCTCGCTCAGTTACAGCTCTGACTTCATGGTACAGAAGAAAATTCTCACAGGGTAAAGAAACCAAAAAGAAAAAGAGCGATAGATCACATCCTTTTTTTAATCAAAGCTGAATGCAGGGTGATACAGAAGGGTTGAGAAGAAACTCAAGAGAAAAAAGACCTTTTAAAAAAGAAAAAAAAAGTACAACATCAGACAGATCCAGCTTGAGCTTATAGTTAAAGGAGTCTGGGATTGACTCGTCAGGCCTGGTGAGCGCAGCACCTCCATCGTCATTGCGCTGAGAACTTTAATCTGGATCACCAAGCTGAGAGAAAACGCCACATCATTTCATACGCTGGAGTCGAGGAGATACAGAGCTGTGTGTCTTCTGTGACGAGAATCAGCAACAGAACACCGGAGAGGAAACTAATCACACACAATCACAATAAAAACTTTTTCTCTGGATGTCCATCATTAGAGCGAGTCTCTTCATCGGGTCTTGGAAGCCTTCTTGGATCCCTTTTGTCTAAAAATGTGTGTATTAACTTGTGCTTCTTCAGGACAAACTATTGCTCATTATTTTCATCTTAATACCTAGAACCTGTCAGGATTTAAAGTTTAGCTGATGTGCCTTTAGAAAGAGGGATCTGCAAGAGTTTTGTGATGATTTATTTACATTTACAGCATTTGGTCTGACTTCCAGAAGTTTCTATCTGTGATCCACATCATCACGTACTAAGAGTACATCAAGCTGCTACAGCAAGAAGATCTCAGTTAGCTAAGTTAGTTTTTAAGTGCTAGTTTAAGGATTTCAGGTTTTACAGAAGCTGTTCAGCTGTTCATCTAGAGGAAGTTCATTCCTGCACCTCGGTGCCAGAGCAGTGAGGAGCAGTGATGCAGGTCTTCCTTGTACCCTGAGAGATGGTGGATGGATCAGTGGAGCAGTGCTGGAGGATCTGAGTGTGATGGTACAAAGACTACTGCATCTGCTGTAAATGTCTGAAGAGTTTTAAAGGAAATGATTAAAAGAAGTGTTGGGATTTAAGAGTCAAAGTTTTCTCCCAATTTAATTCCAATGGAGTACAACAAACTTCACCACCAATAACAGCACCACCACCAGTACCACCACCAATATCACCACCACCACCACCAATATCAGCACCAGCACGACCTACTCCACCACCACCACCAATACTACCACCAACACCACTATCAGTACCACCACCAATACCACTACCAATAACATCACCACCTACTCCACCACCACCACCAATACTACCACCAATAACACCACCATCACCAATACCACCACCAATATCAACACATACTCCACCACCACCACCAATACTACAACCAATAACGTCACCATCACCAAAACCACCACCAATATCACCACCTACTCCACCACCACCACCAATACTACCACCAACATCACCAATAACACCACCTCACCAATATCAGCACCAGCATGACCTACTCCTCCAACACCACCACCAACACCACTATCAGTACCACCACCAATACCACCAATACTATCACCAACACCACCAATATCACCACCATCACCAATAACACCACCAATATCAGCACCAGCACGACCTACTCCACCACCACCACCAATACTACCACCAACACCACTATCAGTACCACGACCAATACCATCACCAATACCACTAACAATATCAGCACCAGCATAACCTACTCCACCGCCAATACCACCACCATCACTAATACCACTAACAATATCAGCACCAGCATGACCTACTCCTCCAACACCACCACCAACACCACTATCAGTACCACCACCAACACCACTATCAGTACCACCACCAATACCACCACCTAGTCCACCACCACCACCAATACTATCACCCAAAACCACCAATATCAGTACCAGCACGACCTACTCCACCACCACCAAAAATACTACCACCAACACCACTATCAGTACCACCACCAATACCACTACCAATAACATCACCACCTACTCCACTACCACCACCAATACTACCACCAATAACACCACCATCACCAATACCACCACCAATATCACCACCTACTCCACCACCACCACCAATACTACCACCAACATCACCAATAACACCACCATCACCAATATCAGCACCAGCATGACCTACTCCTCCAACACCACCACCAACACCACTATCAGTACCACCACCAATACCACCAATACTATCACCAACACCACCAATATCACCACCATCATCAATAACACCACCAATATCAGCACCAGCACGACCTACTCCACCACCACCACCAATACTACCACCAACACCACTATCAGTACCACGACCAATACCATCACCAATACCACTAACAATATCAGCACCAGCATAACCTACTCCACCGCCAATACCACCACCATCACTAATACCACTACAATATCAGCACCAGCATGACCTACTCCTCCAACACCACCACCAACACCACTACAGTACCACCACCAACACCACTATCAGTACCACCACCAATACCACCACCTAGTCCACCACCACCACCAATACTATCACCAACACCACCAATATCAGTACCAGCACGACCTACTCCACCACCACCACCAATACTACCACCAACACCACTATCAGTACCACCACCAATACCACCACCAATATCACCACCTACTCCACCACCACCACCAATACTACCACCAACATCACCAATAACACCACCATCACCAATATCAGCACCAGCATGACCTACTCCTCCAACACCACCACCAACACCACTATCAGTACCACCACCAATACCACCAATATCACCACCATCATCAATAACACCACCAATATCAGCACCAGCACGACCTACTCCACCACCACCACCAATACTACCACCAACACCACTATCAGTACCACGACCATACCATCACCAATACCACTAACAATATCAGCACCAGCATAACCTACTCCACCGCCAATACCACCACCATCACTAATACCACTAACAATATCAGCACCAGCATGACCTACTCCTCCAACACCACCACCAACACCACTATCAGTACCACCACCAACACCACTATCAGTACCACCACCAATACCACCACCTAGTCCACCACCACCAATACTATCACCAACACCACCAATATCAGTACCAGCACGACCTACTCCACCACCACCACCAATACTACCACCAACACCACTATCAGTACCACCACCAATACCACCAATACTATCACCAACACCACCAATATCACCACCATCACCAATAACACCACCAATATCAGCACCAGCACGACCTACTCCACCACCACCACCAATACTACCACCAACACCACTATCAGTACCACGACCAATACCATCACCAATACCACTAACAATATCAGCACCAGCATAACCTACTCCACCGCCAATACCACCACCATCACTAATACCACTAACAATATCAGCACCAGCATGACCTACTCCTCCAACACCACCACCAACACCACTATCAGTACCACCACCAATACCACCACCTAGTCCACCACCACCACCAATACTATCACCAACACCACCATATCAGTACCAGCACGACCTACTCCACCACCACCACCAATACTACCACCAACACCACTATCAGTACCACCACCAATACCACTACCAATAACATCACCACCTACTCCACTACCACCACCAATACTACCACCAATAACACCACCATCACCAATACCACCACCAATATCAACACATACTCCACCACCACCACCAATACTACAACCAATAACGTCACCATCACCAAAACCACCAGCAATATCACCACCTACTCCACCACCACCACCAATACTACCACCAACATCACCAATAACACCACCATCACCAATATCAGCACCAGCATGACCTACTCCTCCAACACCACCACCAACACCACTATCAGTACCACCACCAATACCACCAATACTATCACCAACACCACCAATATCACCACCATCATCAATAACACCACCAATATCAGCACCAGCACGACCTACTCCACCACCACCACCAATACTACCACCAACACCACTATCAGTACCACGACCAATACCATCACCAATACCACTAACAATATCAGCACCAGCATAACCTACTCCACCGCCAATACCACCACCATCACTAATACCACTAACAATATCAGCACCAGCATGACCTACTCCTCCAACACCACCACCAACACCACTATCAGTACCACCACCAACACCACCACCTAGTCCACCACCACCACCAATACTATCACCAACACCACCAATATCAGTACCAGCACGACCTACTCCACCACTACCACCAACACCACTATCAGTACCACCACCAATACCACCACCAATAACATCACCACCTACTCCACCACCACCACCAATACTACCACCAATAACATCACCATCACCAATACCACCAACACTACCTACTCCACAACCACCATCAATACTACCACCACCAATACCACTAACAATATCAGCACCAGCATAACCTACTCCACCGCCAATACCACCACCATCACTAATACCACTAACAATATCAGCACCAGCATGACCTACTACTCCAACACCACCACCAACACCACTATCAGTACCACCACCAATACCACCACATAGTCCACCACCACCACCAATACTATCACCAACACCACCAATATCAGTACCAGCACGACCTACTCCACCACCACCACCAATACTACCACCAACACCACTATCAGTACCACTATCAGTACCACCACCAATACCACCACCAATAACATCACCACCTACTCCACCACCACCACCAATACTACCACCAATAACATCACCATCACCAATACCACCACCAATATCAACACATACTCCACCACCAATACCACCACCATCACCAATACCACTAACAATATCAGCACCAGCATGACCTACTCTTCCAACACCACTATCAGTACCACCACCAATACCACCACCAACACCACTATTAGTACCACCACCAGTACCACCACCAATACCACCACCTACTCCCCCACCACCACCAATACTATCACCATCACCAATAACACCACCAATATCAGCACCAGCATGACCTACTCCACCACCACCAATACCACCACCAATACTACCACCAACACCACTATCAGTACCACCACCATCAACAATTACACCACCAATATCAGCACCAGCACAACCTACTTCACCACCACCAATACCACCACCAATACAAATACCACCACCTCCAATATCACCACAACCACCACATCCAATAACATAACCATCACCACTACCACTACCAATTGTTGAAAGTGAATCCTGTCTTATTTTTCATCACTGATTAAATAAAACGTTAAACAATTTGGATTTAGGACCATCACATTCCTCACATACCTCAAACACCAAAGCCAGAAAATCCAGACTCTTCTGAGCTACAAGTAAGAACATGTTCCACACATAGAGCTATTATTCCACTCTGGACACTTTTACTGCATGCTGTTGCTCAACACACTGTGAACAGGATGAATGACAGCTGAAATTTTGCGGACAGTATTGTGGCACGTTATCGGACCAGGACAAACAGCCGCTGTCGAAACTTTAGCAGCTGAACGTAGCGCCGGGTGGCAGATATATAGAGCGACACGGGTTAAACGGTGTTTTAACAGAGAGGGTTGTTTCAGACAGGACACTGAGGAATGAATCTTCTAGAAACGAAGAGAATTAATAAGACGAGCTGCACATTTTAATAAGAGCGCCATCTGACAACTCCTACACATGTTAACATTCTTAAAAAAAAAGAAAAACAGCTCATAAAATAAACCCAGTGGGAATCCTCAGGGCGATTCGGCTCCGTTCAGGTAGAACGATTTTTTTTATTTTATTGTTCCTGAAATTATTTATGACTTATTGATGAGTCAATGGGGACGTGTAAAAGCTACATTCCTCTTGTCAGTTATTGATGTCTTGTAGAAGGAGAAGGCATTTTGTTATGAGTCGGTAATCATGCATTCAGTCGAGGTAACATGAAAAGAAAAAAAAAAACTATAATCAAAGTCCTTCAGAAAAGTAGAGCATGCTGAGCTCGTAATTGGAATTAGAAGGATATTCTTCAGTACCTCAGCCCCCGAGGTTTATTAGCACCATCTTCTAACCTTCATCCAAGGACTAATTTACAATCCTGGATGGTGTGGATTTGAGCTGCAGCGATGAGAATTTCACCCTGTTGTAAGGACAGACCGGGAGCAGCGCTGGTCAATAATACCCACGTATGCACACACATTAGCGGTCAGAACCTCGTCCGGCGGGAATCCTCGGATCAATCAGCAGGAACAAATTCCGTTTTATTATTTCAGAAATTATTCATGAGTTACTGATGAGTCAGTGGGGTGGAGTAAAGGCTAAATTCCAGTTGTCAGTTATTGATGTCTCGCAGAAGGAGAAGAGATTTTTTTTTTTTCCTTTTTATGAATCAGTAATCATGCATTCACTCGAGATGAAGAAGAAACCAAAAAGGAGAATAAATATCTAGCAGAGGATCAGATATGCACCTGGAGGTTACAGGATGGACGGTGGAGTTTATAACGTTCTCTGCATGTGAGATAAGTTGCTTTGAAATTCATTAAAGCGCCATATCCTGTGATTTAGTTCTGAATGTTGTGTCCATTTTCCCACAGAGAAACTTCCTGGTTTTCAGCTTCATGCAGCTGCGTGTGTGGACTTTGAGCTCCATATTCAGATGATTAATTCTGGATGTCTAATATCGATATTTTCACGATTAAGGCTCAGTGAACTCAGTAATGGACTAACACCAGCTTTACATTTTTATCAGGAAACCCCAGATAAGATCTGTTTCTTTTTCTTTATCGTTACAAGAACATCCTGCATGTATTAACAGTGTGCCGCCGTTCTCAGTAACACAACAGCTCACAAAACACAAAAGCCAGCCCGAGTGTTACACCTCACATCACTCAATTTCAACCATTTTCATTTTATAGACTTTGAAATTATCGATGACTTTCTGACAAGCCGATAGAGATGCAGATGACTGAGCTTCAGCTTTTTTTTTTTTTTTTTTTATTAACGGGTTAATTTAGTCGTAATGTCTCAAAATAAAGATAAATATGAAACAAGGATTTAAAAAAGCTCCAAACAATTTAACTCTTATTATTATTGATTTATTATAAACAACAGGATTAACTTTTATTGTATTCTTTAAAACCCAGTAGCAGGGAAGAAGAAACTAGAACAAAACTTCAGAATTCAGGTATTATGTCAATTTAGAGTCAGATTTTTAAAGAAAATAGTTTTTGAGAGCTGTTTGCTTGATAGAATTAACCTTTTATAATTGCTTGTATAGGGTTATGCTTATGAACAGCTTGTGAGATTGTAATGTAGCCTTATGAACACTGCTAGCTCTTTTGTAGAAATTCATGTAGAGTAAATATGTGGCAATTCATCAAAGCAGTGCTGAGACTAGTGGAGAAGAAATTGTGTGTTTGTGTGTGTGTGTGTGTGTGTGTGTGTGTGTACGTGACAATGATGCATAATAACCCGACTATTACATCCAACTTAGTTTTGATTGTTTCAAATAGAGGCTGAAATTGCATCACTGGTTCAGGCAAGCAGCTCATTTCACTGACTTTATATTCGATGTTGCATTTGATGCTGAGGTTTTTATTTTTTTTTATTATTATTTTTTTTAAATAAATATGCAGTAATTGATGTGTGTGTTAGTAAGAGTGTATGCCAGGCACGAAGAGAGGCTGTCTCCGTCGCAGGAGAAAAAGGGAGTTGAAGTCCGCTCGGAGGATGAGTGTATCGGGGGTGGAGGGGGGGGTCTGCGAGAGAGGAGGCTGGTAAAATGGTAGCGGTGGCATGGAGATGAAAATTGATTTATTGCTGCAGTGATGAGGAGCGGCGTGCCTGATGCTCTGGGGAAGTGGACTGCAGCAACATAAAACAGTGCTTTTGATAGTAATTGCTGTGGGGGTCTCGTAAGACCCGCTAACATCACGCCACGCTGAAATCTATGCATCCCAGACGCAGAAAACCTGTCTAATTTTTTTGCCTTTGTCGACTTGTTGGAGATCTGCGCTAGGGAGCGGGAAGCAGGCCGCAGCTAGAACTCAGCTCCTCGAGAAATATATAAAAAAAAATCATCATCTTCTCGATCTCTATTTGTGCTGTACAGATGAACTTTTTCTATCCAGACCAAATTCCCATCTCACACCCAGTGTCCACATGATCCACCACTGAACTTTTCACACCTTGCACCAAAAGCTCCTGGGATTGACTCCAGATCCATTCACCATCACCAGGATAAAGTGTTTACTGAAGAAATTTCTGAACTTTTACTTTCTCTGGTTTATTATTCCCATCTCGTGTCCAGTGTTTGTGGGATAGGCTTCAGATCCACCACAACCTCATCCAGGATCAAGTCCTTACTGACTTTTATATATCCATCAAGCACTCCGCTTTCCTGGGATACACTCCAGATCCACCACATCCCTGACCAGGATAACTCGGTCACTGAAGAAGCAGTTACTCAGCTCCTTTTTTCAGTTTTTTCACATGAAGGCTGTTTTCCTGTCTGGTTCCCAACATTCCTGGGACAGACTCCGGATCCAGCCTCCATCACCAGTGTTACTGAAAACGTGGAAGTGAGATCTTGATTTTTTTCCCCATCAGGAATGATGTCCTATCTCTGGATACACTGACCCTGACCAGAAGGTAAGGTGCTGACCCTGATGAATTTTCTAGAAGATTTTCCAAATGTTTAAGATGTATTTAGAAGTTCTAGAGATCGCCACCTCACACCCTCAACACTTTTCGGATCTTTTTCTTCACCATTATCCTGATGTCTATTCCTTCATTAAGTCTTTTTGCTCCTCCCGGTCCAACATGTCTGACTGTGACAGGTGCTGCACGCATCTGTCTACACTTTCACACCAAACGATCGACTCGTGAACAGGATCTCAGACTCTAACACACATGAGCTTTTATTGTTAATAATATGACATAAGACGTACTTTACAATATTTTTAAAAATCTCTTCATATTAAGTCCAGAGTGTCTATGAACACATTAGAGTAGTGGTTATAGTGCATCATAGCATGTTGATAAACTGTAAAGCGTTACATAAAGACTTCCACTTGCTGTTTTTTTTTTCTCTAAAGTCTCATTATTCACACAGCTAACGAGGTAAATAAGAGCTCAAGCTTGATTAAACACAGAGTTGGTTAATAAGCGTATGTTCCACCATCGTCTTTAAACTCTTGAAATGTCTGCTGGTGTTGCTGGAGTTATTTAAGGGTTATTTTACGAGGCGATGTTCTTGACTCCGGAGTAAATTACAGAGCGCTCGCTGAAGCCGTGCAGGACAGCAGTCGATATCACTGATGGAGATGATGTCCATTCAGCTGTGGCTTCTCTCCAGAATTTTACACGCCACTGTTGTGTGTGTGTGTGTGTGTGTGTGTGTGTGTGTGTATATATAAAAACATCCAAAACTAAAAAACAATCCAAACAGCAGTGCTGGATTATGAGATGAAAAGCCTTTGACCGGATTATCTTTTCTGGAAGGAAGGAAAGAAAGAAAAAAGGAATGGAAGGAAGTATGGAAAGAAAGAAGGAAGCAATGAAAGAAAGAAAAAAGAATGAAGGATTGAAGGAAGATGTTGCAGATATGTTAAAACTGCAAAATAAATAAAACAAGAATATTTAAATCTGCTATATAAATTATTTAACATTATATTTCTGGTTAAAAATCTGCTTGATAAATTAAAACATTTATGAGTTTAAATTTTTATTTATTTATTTATTTTAATATTTTTTCTCCTTTTTAAAAGTTTAAAGAACTGTACCAACATTATAGTCACCACATGCAATTCCACCCACACCAGCAGAGGGCAGTGTTACTGATTGTTTAAACTTCTTCTGTTGTTTTGTTTAGTGGTGGTAAAAACGATTCTTTTTAAAGACTCGGGTTTCGTCGAGTCACTCACTGAAATGAATCGAGTCAGTGATTCCTTGTGAGTCAGTGAACATGTCCCTGTGTAAATTAAAAAGAATCAAGACTTACAATATCAGTGCAACAAAAATTTATTTTAAAGTGCCACACAAACACACACACACAAAAAAACTGTGACTGAGATTAATTAAATTAAATTATATAATTAAATTATTACTGGATGGAAAATTACTTTAAAATATTACCGGATAAATCATCATGTAGTCTACAAAGTGCTGAGTTTGTTAACGAAACTCAAGTCTGACTCATGGTCAGTAAGTCTACTTCACACTGACCGTGGACTACTAAACGTAAGAGTCTCAGCGGAATCAGTCGATGACCCGGATCCAGAAGCCCACTAGGAATCAGCGGAATCAGTCGATGACCCGGATCCAGAAGCCCACTGAGAATCAGCGGAATCAGTCGATGACCCGGATCCAGAAGCCCACTGAGAATCAGCGGAATCAGTCGATGACCCGGATCCGCGAGTCCTCTGAGAATCAGCTGAATCATTAGATGACCCGGTTCCGCGAGTCCTCTGAGAATCAGCGGAATCGATCGATGAGAACTGTAGCAGCCATAGGACAAATATGAATCGGGTTCATTTAGATCTCAGACTCATGAATCATGAGTCAATATTCAGAATCGGATCATTTAACTCGGGTGAGTCAGTTCCTTCCTTAACTGTTCTCACCTACTGTGTAGTGTTTCATTAGTCATCCTTAAGGTCCATGTTTTTCCCAGTTTGGTGTCCGGAGACCTGCTGATTTATCCATGTTTGTGGAGAATAGCTGAAGTTTTCATGTTGAAGTTTTTCTAGCCTAGCTTAGCTTAGCTCAGCCTAGCCATCTGCTCTAGTTGTGTGTTCTTTCTTGTCATTGTTCTTTATGCCGCATTACAACATTCTGCACTTGTGACGGACTTTATCTCCATTATGTGACAATAATTTATGTTCATTGATATGAATAAATTAAACTGAATGATATTTTTAATTGGCTCATTTTTCTCTAGTCTCCGGAGTAACACTTCAGCAGTGATCAAGCAAACGTCATATTTTGGTCAGTCGTACTGTTGCGCTGCAGAAGCCTGGTCTTAAAAGTGATTCTGAGTGATGGATTGTGTGAAAGTTTGAGATATTATAGAGTCTTGTGATTCATCAGCATAGAGAAAAACAAACAGAACCTCTGAGCAGCGTAAAGAGGAGCGCAGGATTCATTAATGCGTTACGGTGAGTCTTCAGGTCTGTGAAATAAACATCAGATCAGACTGAGGATGTGCAGCAGTGATGCTGGTTTGATTCCCAGTGAGCACTTTAATCTCGCACATCTAATCTTCCTGAAGGAGATAAAGTTCTGGAGACAAAGCAAAAAACAAATAAAAAACAACAACAACCAATTAGTGCTTGCTGTAGCGGATGTTTACGTCCAGATCGGTTTTATAATGAAACTTGATATTGACTTTTTTTCTTCTTTCATTGATGCATTTGAATATTTTCACTGAGAGTAATGCAGCGGCGCTTTAAAAACACTTTAAAGTGTTTTGAGTTAACTCTGAGAACTCTTTGAGATCTTTAACCACTGTGACGTTAGCGTGACGCTCTGATTAGCTCCAGTTTCCGAGGAAATATTTCAGTATGAAGCTGTTGAATGTGTTTCAGGGTGGAGGTCTCCTTAAAGCAGGTGTGACTCATCTCTCGCTGGGTTAATAAGACGGTTCTGCTGCTGTTTCTTGGAAAGAAAGCATTCTCTTAATGAGACTGAGGTAGGCCACTAGCGTCTGCACTTCCCCTCATTAGGATACACGCCACTCAATCTGGCTTTAATAAGGCAGAAGTCACGTAAACACCGTATATATCTGCAAAAAAAAAAAAAAAAAGAGATGTTGTTAGCAGAGCTAGTATGAGCTTACGGCATGCTACACTCATGCTTCCACCTGGTCTCTTTGCTCTTTTTTAAAATATGGAAATAGTTATTTTTCCTTGTGTTTTGTCATTTAATGCTACCTTGCAGCATACAATCTTCTTCCTATAATCGTTAAAATTCTCACAGTGCCACCTGCACTTGAGCTAAGGTACTTTAGTCTTCAGAAAACCTTCAAACGAGATCTTTAGACTCTTTTGGTTGGACAGGAGGTTCTCTCCTTGTCACGGATAAATCTTAATCTACAGCCGGATCTCTGATGAGCTGCTCGGTCACTGGTGGTAAACACCGCTGGCCACTTTACACTGCCTGACACACGGTGAACAGTCCATCCACGGACGTGTAATTAATCGAACGTGAAGCTGCTGAGAAACATCGTATTAAACTGAACTTCATTTCGTTGTGTAGAACCTAATGAAAATTTACAGCAGCGGGTCTCCGCACCAGGAAGCAAATCGATTTTCATTTGTAAATGTTAAACATGTCTAAAATTTATGACTTCCAGCCTTCTTTCCCTCAACAGACTTTCAACAACCAGAGTTCCTTCACCAGCCTCGTTTTTCCCTAAAAATGCAGCTTGTCGTGTTACTGATAAAACCACAAAGCGTAACCTCCTTGTCACGTAGCCTGGAGACGGAGCAAGTGCTGGATTTTTAATTTTTGAACAGGCAAAAAAACCCGAACAAAGTCAGAACAAGATTCACAAAATGAGAAACACAAGAACAAAAACAACAAAGAACACTGCTCCAGCGCCGACACTGGAGACTCTGTCTCTAAATGTGAAATAAACATCTTACTTCAAGTGACCCTCTCCGTGTTACTTTAGCAGTGCTAAGGTATTAGTCTGAGTGCATCTGAACAGTTCTAAAGATCTCTAAATTATCGCAAGCACATGCTCGTCGCTGTAGAATTTACATCTTCTTCCTCAAGATATTCTTGAACGATGAACATGTCTGTCCTTTGTTCTCTTTCTTTTGATTAGATTTATATATATTTAAAAAAAAGAAATAGTTGTGGTAAAGAGTGCCGAGAGAAGCAGAGCTGGAGGAAAACAATGTGCACAGTTGCCAAGCAACAGCAGCCCTAACGAACCAGGCGGTGACAGCGCAGCGCCGGAGTTAATAGGAACGCACAACGAGATGAACTTCCATTTTTCTGATCTAGAAAAGGAAATTGTTCACATCTTTGCAGGCCTTGTTCATTTGTCCACAAGCCTCCGAAAACGACCACAACACAAATGATCTCGGCTCTCGGTTCTGGCTCCATCATGGTCATGAGACAATTGCTTCAAATTCTGGAGTAACAGTTTAATGTTCTGGAGAGATTTTGCACTGCGTCGTGTTGTTTACGCATCATTAGTTACGCATCACTCCTCCACCACATCCTGTCTTTAGATTAATGTCTCCATCTAGTGCCAGCTCCTCAGAGCAGCCCACAGAGGCCTTCAGGGCACGGGGATGCAGACTCCAGCTCAGCCTTTTCTCCTTAAACCCTATGTTTTTGTAAATCAGTCCCAACAGGAAGCTGCACTATTCAATACAGATAAAGGGCACGTATGACACGAACATGACATATTTACAGAAAAACAGGGCGACAGACCAGAGATTTATCTTTGCACTACCTCTTAAGTGTCCTTCTTTGGCCTTTTCACGCTCAGGTCAGACTCGAGAGGCGTTTGCAAATTCAGGTCTCATCTTCATCGGCTCATCTTCCTTCCCTAAAGGCGACTTGATCTCTGCTGACATTTTCAGTGGCTTATCTCTGCACTTTACCTTCACCACAGCCAGGAGCCGAGCTTAATTATACATTTACTTCAACTCAGTTTGGACCTGCACAGGAGAATTGACTCTTTTGGAGAAAGATACTGGACTAGAAAAAGGCTCTGTAATACTTGCTGTTCACACAGCTGCAGAACACCGACATGACGCCTTCATGGCAACAGACATTAACATTTATAACGGTTTATTCCCACAGGTTTGAGATGTAAAGTATTTCTAATGCTTTTATGACACTTTATAGCATCACAGATTTTTGTGTTCTAACACCGTCTGTCATGTCACCTGTCACTGATCCATCATGCTCACTCATTCTTAACGCTAATGAACACTGCTATCAAAGTTTGTGCTCGTCATTGTCAAGCTTGTGTTTGTGTCGTTGTCGAGTGTATGTGTGTTAGCATGTGTTCCGCTGAGTGTTGCACTTAGCCTCCCTTTTCTACATGTACAATCACCATTTTGGTTGTTTGTGCTGTACATTTTACAATAAAATCTGTGCTGCATTTGCTGCCAGACGGAAAGCTTGACCTGAAATGGATGCAGCAGACACACTCCTGTGTATGTGGACCCAGAGTGAGCAGATCTGGAGAACTAGAAGCAGCTTGACCATGGTGATGTCCTTCTGGTCCAGCTCATGACTCAGCAACCTGATGTCCTGCGCCTCTCTGAGGAATTTCTTGAGGAGGAGGAGGTTCCCGGTCTAGCTGAAGCCGCCTACCACTTTCACTGCCTCACGCTGCCAATGTAGATGTCTTATAAACAGAATGCTGAGGTACATCATATTAAAATATGATACCAACCTGAAGCCTTAATGCTAAGTGTTATAAACTTCACATCAGTGAAGGCAGACTGTTTAGAAATGTTCATGCAAGTGCCATAACAGGCTTCTGTTGCTGTTATGGAGTATTACAGTATGTAAACGAATAGTCCGTAAATCCTGACTGGCTTTTTTAGAACCCACTTTTAAACCAATAACACGAACAAGATTGTTGAGAAGTCGAGACCAATGTTTAAAAAAAAAGATAAACCCTTTCATTAAAAAAAAAAAAATCTGTAAAAGCAGAGACTTCATGTCTGATATGAGCCATATAAGAGCAGTTACAGAAGCTTCAATAAAAACAGGTCCTCTCTCTCTGTGAAGCTGCTGTTCTTCAACACCACTTATGATGATTTACTGCCCCGCAATATCGTATTAGTCTTAGACCTACATTGTAAGGCCATGTGCGAATAGGAAAGTGCCGATTCTTATGCAGCGACATCATTCTGTGGGAGTCACGTCGCTGGCTGGTTAATCTATTTTGCCGGGAAAGTGAGCGACGAGGGCATTTTGGTAAGTGCCCTTTTTTAATGTCCTCCATTAGGGTGGATCAGGGAGATATGTCTTTATCTGGCGGCTCCGGAGAGACAGACTTGATGCCGATGACCTTGAGGAGACGGGAACACGTCATTGGTTTGATTCGTCTCCCCGGAGGCCTCGGATCTCCGGAGCTGCCTCGCTCTGACATGCCAATGAATATTGATCTGAGGGAGCGACTCGGCGTAATGATGCAGAATTATAATTGCACCAGCTGTCCTTTTCCTGTGTAGCATCTTCTTATGTATGCTAACGCTACACTGAGGCACGTTCGCACATCCTGCAAGGCCACCGAAGCCAATACTACCGAACACTTCCCAGAAACAGACGTAGAGGTAATTAATGCTAATAATGTAATGTTGTACTTATATTTAATGTGCATCATTCAGCACTGATTTCTTATCGAAATCAGACATTATTCTGCACTAATTCCACGAGATCGCATCCATGAGATTATTAAACCATGAGATCTCGGAGGTTTTTGTGACTGAAAGCGAGAGAATAAATCTATCACTCTGAGAGTTGTAACAACTCATTCAACAGGCAAGAAATAAAGAAATAAAGAAATAATTTTAACTTAAACTTCCATGTTTGCTTTATTATTTATATAACAAATCATTTATGAAATTTTCAAAACTTTTGAAAGAACTCGAAGGTGCATTTAAAACTTAAAAAAATGATTAAATAAAATACTACTACTAATAAATTAATTTTGCCCATAAATTCTATAAATTGATATAGTAAATATTAGTTGATGGTTAAAATATTGAACTTATTCGACATCTTGAAAAGGTGATCTATAATTTTTCAGTACATTAAATGGGAGTATTTGTAATCAGCGGCTGCCACGGTTAGAAATGATGAAACATCGTTTACATCGAATCATTTCTCCACAAATCCTGCTGTCCACTGATGAAAAATGAAGAGTGTGATGTGCGCATTAAACTCTGCCTTCAATTTCCAAATCATTACATAATGAGCTGCAGTGTGCACTGAGGATGACAAGCACGGCTTATTATTATTGATCTGCCCTGTGTGTGTGTGTGTATGTGTGTGTGTGTGTGTGAGTGAAGGGTGGTTTATGATTCATCAGTACCTCAAACCCTTTCATCTAATGCACCTGCGGGGGCAATTAGCAAAAACAACCCCACTTTGATCCAACACAGTCGGCTGCAACGTGCAATGGATAGTGCTGGAAAGGGTGGAGCAATACGAAAGAGTGAAAGATGGATGGAGAGATGAGAAGGATGGATGGAGTGACGGGAAGGACAGACAGAGCAAGGGGAAGTATGGACGGAGCGATAAGAAGGAGCAGAGTGAAAGATGGATGGAGAGATGGGAAGGATGGATGGAGTGATAGGAAAGAGCAGAGTGAAAGATGGATGGAGAGATGGGAAGGATGAGACATTTGGAAAGAATAAAGTGATCAAAAGGATAGACGAAACAATGGAACCAGAACAAACAGTAATACGAGCAGAAGCTTTTTAACTAGTGAAGTGAAGCTTGGCTGCTAGTGTGTTTAGATTTTGGAGAGCAGAACCAAGTAAAAGTAATTGATACACAGCAGGAAGTACAAATAAGAACAATAACTAGATGAGGTGGATAAAAAAGCAGTTTCTTTGTGAAATAGAGGGATGGAGCTCAGGAGCTCAGAATTCTCACCCTGACTGCAGGAATAAATAATGGCTTCTGCTAATGAACAACTATCCAAATCCACGGTAGCACATTTCCATCCTCCTCCCAACATCTCGCTATGCTTCTCCTTTAAATATACCATGTATTCCTTAATCCAGGCTATCTCTCCAAACTCCACTGAGAGGATAGCGGATTCATACGGTTCAGGATAAGTCCAGCAAAAAGGATTAAATGGGAAAATTGGGACTCTTGCTATAAATACTGTACTCTCAGAATGCTCAAGTGTGCTAGCTGTAGAAAAAGCTAGCAGTATAAATGCCACAAAGAGCAGGAGAGACGTGTCTGTGCTGCTAATTTTCCTCTCATGTCTCATCGTCAGGATGATAAACGAGTGGCGCAGGGTTCATATGGGTTTTGCACTAGCAGAAAGAGGAATTATCCTAGCTTCTAGGAAAAGGAAAACGAGCAGGAAGCTGGACAGGTGGAAAAAGACAGAGAAGGCTAACGATGTCGCCGTCGGTGCTGCCAATCAAAAAGATGAACACTTGCTTAATGTGCCAGAGTCAGGAGGAATACAAAAATATGGTATAGCTCAATGCTTATCGATGCAACATTTTCAGTTCACTTCATGGTGAAGGTGTTACAGTGGCATGTGACATGGACAAGGGTAAGACCAGGTCACCTTATTAAACAGGACAGTTCTGCATCGATTAAAAAAATAGCTCTAGCAAGCTCCTTCTCTGCATTTACAGGATCAGATATCTGAGACTATTAACATGTTCTTTATTAATATTAAATATCATACATATTGTGTTACTTTATTGTGTAAAGTAAAGAATGTTGAGCAGATTATTTTAGCACGGTATTGTTATTTTATAGTGTATCCTCAAAGACTTATTAGCAATGAGTGCAGTGTGAGGAGAAAATGACAAGAAGGTCAAAAAGACAAAGCACAAAGAGTCAAGAGCCTAATCAGTCATGGGGAAGGCGCATGTATTGGGAAAGGAGCATGTCTCACAGAGAGAGAGAGACTGAGACTGACTCTAAAAAGACACGGTTTAAGGACATCTTGCTGTTTAGGACGGAGCCACGGTGTGTTTGAGTACATCAGGAGTCACAATGTCACAAGTCACTTTATACTTGTTTGATCAGTTCCAACATCCTCCTTCTTCCATATGTTCAATTATCAGCATTTATCTAAAATGTACAGTCCACACACACACACACACACACACACACACACACACACACACACACAGACAGACAGTGCATCACCTACAGAACACATTCTGACAGTGAAATGATTAACCTACTCTTTCTGATTAATTAATCAGAAAGAGTTATTTCAGAGAACATTATTTAGCTCTTTTTTATGTAACTAGCAGCCATGACATGCACACATGGGACTGGCTTTTAATAACAAACTCCGTCACACCTCAAATACACAGAAATGTGTAGCTTTAGACCCTATAATCACCACCGGTGGTGTAGTGATCAACACAAAGGGCTCTGGTGGGTGAGGTCACTGGGGCAATTCTGGGTGTCTTTGCTTTAGGTGAGGATTAATTAGATGAAGGTGAAATGGTCTATAATCTTGGAGATGTGTCATAAGATAAAATGCGAGCCCATAACCTGCTTAATGATGGTGTAGTGGTTAGTGCACCAGGCTCTGCTGCATGATGTTCCTGGTTGGAGTCTGGCTGACTGCTTTTAAACACTTGCCTGGCTTGTCGCTTCATGTATTAAGATAAAAGTCCAATAAGCAAAGCCATGGCTTGTGCTGCTGTAGTGTAATGGTTACTGCTGCAGACTTTGCTACACAAGGTTCCTCCCTCAAGTCTGGCTGTCTTTGTGTTAGTTTTATGTACTTCAGTGGCATATGTGAAGCCATTTAGTAAGGCAAAATTCAATAAACGTCCTTGCCATCTGCCCTGTAGTAGTCTAGTGGTTAGTGTCATGGACTCTGGTGCATGTGATCCCTGGATCAACTCTTACTGTGTTTGTTTTAAATTTAGGGCAGGAGTAATTAGATGAAAGTAAAAAGGTCTATTAAGCAGCCTGAAAATACAAGGGGCACGAGAGAGTAGCGGGTGGAGGCAGCTGCGAGGGGACACGAGAGTAGTAGGAGTGAGGCAGTGGGAGGGGGGCATGAGAGAGTAGTAGGAGTGAGGCAAAGCCAAAGTGGTTGGCTGGAAGAATTTATTATTTACTGAATTTTAAAGAGGTTTAAATCCCCCCTCCCTCCCTGGGGAGGGGGGGGATTTGGTAAAGGAAGAGGTTTAAATCCCCCCCCTCCCCTGGGGAGGGGGAGTGTAGTTGGTAAAGGAAAAGGTTTAAATCCCCCCCTCCCTCCCTGGGGAGGGGGGGTGTAGTTGGTAAAGGAAGAGGTTTAAATCCCCCCCTCCCTGGGGAGGGGGGGTGTAGTTGGTAAAGGAAGAGGTTTAAATCCCCCCCCTCCCTGGGGAGGGGGGGTGTAGTTGGTAAAGGAAGAGGTTTAGATCCCCCCCCTCCCTCCCTGGGGAGGGGGGGGGGGTAGTTGGTAATGGAAAAGGTTTAAATCCCCCCCTCCCTCCCTGGGGAGGGGGGGGTGTAGTTGGTAAAGGAAGAGGTTTAAATCCCCCCCCTCCCCTGGGGAGGGGGAGTGTAGTTGGTAAAGGAAGAGGTTTAGATCCCCCCCCTCCCTCCCTGGGGAGGGGGGGGGGGTAGTTGGTAAAGGAAAAGGTTTAAATCCCCCCCCTCCCTGGGGAGGGGGGGGTAGTTGGTAATGGAAAAGGTTTAAATCCCCCCCTCCCTCCCTGGGGAGGGGGGGTGTAGTTGGTAAAGGAAGAGGTTTAAATCCCCCCCCTCCCCTGGGGAGGGGGGAGTGTAGTTGGTAAAGGAAGAGGTTTAGATCCCCCCCCTCCCTCCCTGGGGAGGGGGGGGGGGGTAGTTGGTAAAGGAAAGGTTTAAATCCCCCCCCTCCCTGGGGAGGGGGGGGGTAGTTGGTAATGGAAAAGGTTTAAATCCCCCCCTCCCTCCCTGGGGAGGGGGGGTGTAGTTGGTAAAGGAAGAGGTTTAAATCCCCCCCCTCCCCTGGGGAGGGGGAGTGTAGTTGGTAAAGGAAGAGGTTTAGATCCCCCCCCTCCCTCCCTGGGGAGGGGGGGGGGGGGTAGTTGGTAAAGGAAAAGGTTTAAATCCCCCCCCTCCCTCCCTGGGGAGGGGGGGTGTAGTTGGTAAAGGAAGAGGTTTAAATCCCCCCCTCCCCTGGGGAGGGGGAGTGTAGTTGGTAAAGGAAGAGGTTTAGATCCCCCCCCTCCCTCCCTGGGGAGGGGGGGGGGGTAGTTGGTAAAGGAAAAGGTTTAAATCCCCCCCCTCCCTGGGGGGGTAGTTGGGAGTCACACCTTCTATTCTCTCATGCCTCCCTCCACCACATTTAGATTGCAGAGTCCTGAAGAGGGGTTTGAACCCACAACCTCTCAATCCAGGGGCCATACTCACCCACATGAGCTATACAGAACTCATACTAGAGGGCTGTTTTACAGACATTTTCACCTTCATCTAATTAGTTCCATCCTAAACTTAAAGCAAAGACACCAGAGCCCACAGCTCTAACCACTACACCACCAGAAGAGCTGATAAAGTTTAGACTTCAGCTTAAGCTATATCTGAATGAGTACCAATAAAGTTTAAAACTAACATCTTCAGACACGAACCAGGGACCACATGCAGCAAAGTCCCAGGAACTAACCACTACACCACAACTTCTGCTGTTGCTAATTGGACTTTTTATATTGCTAAATGGCTCAAAGAAATCTGGTGACGCATTAAATGCAAAGATACAGACTCGAACCAGCAATCCCACACACCAGCGCCCATGGCACTAACCACTACACCACCACAGCCTGGAGAATGGAGCTGCTTATTGACTTTTTTACTTAAGACCTTTCAAAGAGCCCCAACAACGCATTTAAAGCTAAAGACCCCCCAGACTTGAACAAGGGCTATCAAACCTCAAATGCCATTAAACCTCAAACGCCATCAAACCTCAAACGCCATCAAACCTCAAACGCCATCAAACCTCAAACGCCATCAAACCTCAAACGCCATCAAACCTCAAATGCCATGGCACTAACCATAGCTGAGGCCATGGCCTGTTAGACTTACTAAATGGCTCAAAGAGCAGCAGTGACGCGTTAGAAGCAAAGACACATGGACTCAACCAGAGACTTTATACATCACCACAGCCCAGGTAGTGCTGTTGCTTATTAAATTGTTTTTCTTCAGTGATACAACTCAAAGTGGGCTGATGATGTGAGGCTGCCTTTGTGTTTTAAAAAATCAGATTTTTATCATGCTAATGAATAACTACCTTGTAGTTCAGTTTATAGCTCTGTTTCACCTCCAGGATTCATATGAGAACACTGCAATAATTTGCCTGTAACTTGCTATAACCTGATGGTTGATGTTTGAAGTATGGGTCCTCTGCTTCCTGTATTTATTCACTCAAACGAAAAAATTCGCTCACATTTGTAATATCTAGTGAACGTAGTTTTTGGGGAGTTTTATTGACAAAATATGTCAGAACCTCTACATGCTCTAGCAGCTATGGTCTGTTTTCTAGAAAGCCGACCATGTTTCCTCATTTTATACTCAGCACTGCTTTAGCAAACATGGCTAACAATGCTTACCGCACAACCAAACACAACTGTTCAGCTTCCTTCTACTTCAGAAACAAAATGATAACATAATCAACTGCAGACTCTGAACTTTCCGTAATTTATAATCGTTCCTCATAAAGATTCCTGTGGTTGTTCCTGTTATTGCCTATTCCTGACAAAAGCAAAAGATCCAAGGTTGTCTCGTCAAAATGAGTCATAAAACCCGTCAGGACTTCAGATTTTTTACCCACAGCAGATGGTGAAAGTGCAAATCAGAACAAGTCGGTGGGCCAGAGAACCTTGAAGTTTTATAACCCAGCATCCATCATTTTAACGTAGCAAATATGGCGGAGAGCACCAAATAATGGGATGGAAAATTTACAGGGCTGTGGGAAAATGTTTGGAATCTAGTGAGAGAGTTATGGCACACACACTTTAAATCCTTAAACTGCTGGGTCAGGTCAGGTCAGGTCAGGTCGATTTGATAAGTTGGTTGGTAAACTTCAATCCCTAACCCTCCTAACCTTTCTAAACTCTAAGGACTGGTTTATACTCGAGGCATGACATTACATGTGTGTACTCCAGCAGGGGCAGCTACAGTGTTGTGTGTAATTTCTGCATGTTTAAAATGGACATATCTGCAAACACAAAACTCCAAACAACATACAACATACTAGCTGCAGTAAAGACAAAAATTGATGTTCTTACAATTTCTTCTTCATTTATTTGTGAATTCAAGCTAAACCCTACACTATAACCAGCACCATTCCTGACATTAGTATTACTCATCTTCCTCAGTACTTCCTCATACTCCTTTCCTTGAACCTTCACACCGCTCAAGGCTTCGTTCCAGAACATTCACAATAATCTTAAAGCCATGATAAGGTGTTTCCTTTAAATAAGCGTGAGCATCTCTAATGGCTGGCTTTATGAGTGTCCCTTCTCCATTCCCTTCCTCGCTTAAAGAGCGATCAGCTTTGAGAGATTGAAACGATAATGCTGGGGAATATAAATCGGGGCTTGGAGAAATCTCATTTAAAGTCGCAAAGGGAGAACCATAGCCGTGTAAACAAAATTCTATTTCACATTGTTAAAAGGTAATTTGTCTCCATCATGGCAGGCAGGGCTTTCATAAATAAAACAGTGGATCTTTCAGGTGAGCGCTCTGTTTATCCGCTAGTCCTCTATCCTCAGTTTATTTATTTTTTTCCCCCCTTTTCTTTTTTTTTTTTACTTCCTGCTCTTCAGAGTTCAGAGTCACAGTACTTGAAAAACAGCTAAAGGTTTTCTAAAGCTCATCTCTTAACCGTTACATGCTAGCAACACAAGGCCAGTGGAACACAGCTAGTTGCTAGTTGTATGCATGTATGACTTCAATATGTGGCTTTATTTTAGAGTTTGTAAAAAAAAAGGCAAGTTTCTTTTAAGGTCATTTTATAGTTAGCAAAGCTTTTATAGGCAAGGTTAGAATCTTATGCAATGATGTAAACTGAAAGGAGAGTGCCAATTCACACAGAGCTTCAAATCTACAGCTAAATAACAACTGAAAAATAAAAGTCTACTGATCACACAGCACAAATTTGTCACTAAATTGAAGCATAAATGATTTTGATCAAATTTAGCCAACTTTGGTATAGCGATTGTTACATTAGAGCCGGAGAGAGACAGTTTAAGAAGTCATAGAGAAAGACATCTACCACAATAAAACATCTTAGCCTCTGAAGTGTGTGTGAATGAATGTCATCACAAACCCAAGGTTACTCAGGAACATTAGTGTATTTCACTCTTCCTCATGCACGGGTCGTCTCGGTGTGGACACTAGTCTGATTTAATGAACACATTCAGAGTTAATGTTGCACCCATACGTGACTCTGTAGAGAATCAGAGCTCTGGGATTGTCCTGCTAAATCAGGCCGGGTGTCTACATGCAAAACCAATTACGATGATTTACGTCAATTATGTTGTGCTGATGAGGATGAGACCAGAACGCGGTGGGGTTTTATAATAATAAGAGCAATAAGGGGCTCAGCGTTCATCGCTAATCATTCACTTGTCACCTCATTTCACCGTCAGTGGCTAACATCAGGCTACACCAGACAAATTTTTACAAAAAAATTTTTAAAATGCAAAAATAACAGAAAACTATGTGCTAGAAGTGCAAATGTGCTAGCTGCCTGACCTGTTTAAACATTTACATCATTCCCAACATTTATGTTTTCACATTGTTTCATAAAAACATCATTTTTACATTCATCCATTCTGATGCCTTTAGGTGTGAAAGTTAAAGCGGAAAAGAAGAAAGTTTCCTGCATCAGTGTGAAGTGAAACAAAAACAGTCCAATTTCTGTTTAATAAATATTGAATTCTCACAAACAGGCGAAAAAAGGTCAATGTATTTTATTGAACTGATTTATATATTTTATCTCTCTGATTTAAAGCTGTATTCAGGTAAGCTAAAAGTGAAAACTTCTATAATTTAGTCCTTATGACATTAGCATCGCTTGTTATAGACAGCAGCATAAAGCCGACATAAGTGCTAGCTTTATCTGCTACGTGCAGCAGCGGCTTGGGCTGCCCTTCTTATCCATCCAGCATGTCAGTGCACAAAAGGAGATAAAGAGGAAGAACGACAGATTAACCACGATATGTGAGCTGATTTCAAAAGTAATCAAGAAGTGATTGTGTTTTTTCCCCCTTTTCTTAAAACCTTTTTTCATGGCTAAGAGCTCTTCTAATCTCTAGAAATAAAGGCACCCCCCCCACCCGCTGCACTCAGGCAGACGCACGTGACAGAGCCGCCAATCATGCCAACTTGCCACGTTCGGTCGGATTTCTGCAGCCGTCAATCCGAGCCTGCGTGTGGAAGTGTGCTATCGTTCTCTACAGGATTAAACTCCACGTTAAATTGGCTGCTTGGCTCAAAACGAGCTGAAATGATGTAGGTCCACAGAAAGGGAGGAAGGGAGATAGAGAGAGAATTACATCTCCAGCTCAATGGGACGGCAACAAACTTTGGGGAATTATTTATTGTAGGATAATTAAATGCACCACGAAGCTGTAAATCAGCTAAATAAATTGCTTTTCTCAATTATTCCCACTCCATTTTACATTCTCCTGCAAATCGCTTTACTTTCACGTGACTTCCTCTTTAAGTGTTTCAGCCTTTTCGTCAGGATTGCACAGAAAGAAAGAAAGAAAGAAAGAAAGAAAGAAAGAAAGAAAGAAAGAAAGAAAAACACATTTACACCAACTGGAGTTGGAGCCGACGATTAATTCTTAGCAGAAGAATGCATTATTCATACAGAAGTACCTTCTAGCAGAAAGCAAAGCTTCAGAAAGGTGCTGGATTTCCACTCGAGTCTTGGTAAGATTTAACTTCATGACCTCACCCGTGTTCAATTACAGCGTCTAGGTCAGACACATCATCGATAAATCGCAGTGTGTGTTCACCTGCTCATTCAGAATCGCTCATTTCCACTGCAAAGCCACTGCACAAGCCGAGCTATAGACATCTAGAACATGTATGAGTCTAACAATCTGATTTATATTCATTTTAAAAAAGAAAAAGGGAGGATTTCGAGGCAAGAACGTTTGAACCAAGTCCAGATTAAGTGTGAATCAGTGGAATAAACACACTGGAGAAGAGACGAAGGGAACAACCAAAGCACCACTAAGAGTTTTATTCCTCTGATACCACAGCAATTTACCAATTTTTATTTAATGAAGAATTACACACTTTTTATCCATTAAACTACATTAAGGGTGTGGAGCATCAATGAAACGAGCCATTTCTTCTTGTCACGTTCGTTATAGCAGCTCCAAACAGTGTTTCCCTCACCAGCCTGTCGTTTTCGCTCTCTTCAAGGTAATGAGACAAAAAAGCAGCTTGTCACGTTACTGAGAAACCTCAAAAAGCTTTACCTCTGACTGTTACAAAGCTCTGACACTGGAGACTCCTTCCATATAGGATACATAAACATCTCCTTTCTTCAGCATATGGGACAAAAATGAACGTTTATATGGAAAGTGCTGTACACACACACCCCACACACACACACACACACACACACACATACATTCCACTCTATCCATTAAAATCTCCTGGATCTGTAACTATATCAATAATTAAAGGAATAAATGGAACTGTAAAGAAAAAGACATTAAATCCTATTAGAGCAAATCCTTTGGGCCAATTATCATAAGAAAGTGAAACCTGGCTCTCTGAAAGGTTTTAAATATTTACACATAACCTAAAAGTTTACTTTAGCTAAAAGCGCATGTAACTCAATTTTCCAGAGTCAGATGAAACACTGTGAATGGAACACGCTATAAATCTTAGATATGAAAGACAAAAAACCTACATTAATGAGAGGGGGAAAAAATGAAAGTAAGGATTTCTCTAAAACTTGATTTATGCAACCCACCGCAGGTCATGTAACTGTTTCAAGTGTGAATCCTAATCACCTTAGAATGCAATTTTACTGAGATAGCAAACACTGCCATATCAGATCCAACAAGGTGACGCGAGACGGATCGTTTCTCGAAACAAATCCAGAATTGAAAAGAAATCCATCAGTCGGCAGCTCATCATGTTAAAGTGATGTATCGAATCACATCCTGTTGTGTTTGCCACATGATCATTCCAGCCTGCACAGGAAAATCACATCGTTGCTTTCAATACGCTTCTGAATGTGAGCAGATGAGCAGCCTGAAGCCACCCTGTGTTAAGAGACTCGCTGGAGCACAACACAGTAAACCAGAAGCTTCTTCACTCTTCATTTTGACCCTTTGGCTAAAAAAAAAAAAACAGAATTCATCAACGAAAAATTTTTCAATGTCACTGAAGTAGCACATGGTATGAAAGCCAATTGTGTCGCTTAAGGAAAGCCAGGCAGTGAGCGTTTTTTTTTTTTTATTTATTTATTTTTCTCCCTCTCTCTCTCAAAGCCCTAGACCTTTATCATGGTCGAGCAGTCACAGGTGCTGCTACGGCAAGTATTTGTTTACTCTGTAATTTTAGGGAAAGCTGTCGAGCAAAACTTCTTTTTTTTTTGAGCATGAGTAAACAAGCGTAAATGTAATTCAGTTTGTTTTTCTGGGAAGCATCGAAATACAAAGTCAGCACTGGTTAAAGTGGTAAATGACCGACTGCTTGCATCAGAATGTGGACTTGTTTCTTTTGTTACTTCTAGTTCACTTGAATTTAAATGAAAAGGCTTGAACAGATGTTCTTATTTCTTTAATTGTGTCTCCTTATTTTCTTTCCTTTCCCTCTAAGGAAGCAAGCAATGGATGAGAGAAAAGGACGACATAAGCGTAAGTGCTTTTACCTCTAAACTTTTTAACTGCATTAACTATTCTTCCTACAAACTATATCAATCACATGACCTGCTTAAATGTTGAGGTTTTATTCCTGATTCCTCAGAATGGATTTTTACAAATTGTTATTTCCTTAATCAGTGAAGCATCAGTTAGAGTTTTGGGATGAAAACAATGTTCTACCCCAAGCCTGTTATTATTTTCATATTTATAATTAGTTCCTCTAGGACAAGATGTTTCACCTCTATGCTGATGATACTCACTCTAACTCATCAGTCTGGCCAGATTCAGCAGCACAGATTCACTATGCAACATGGAAAACTGTGTAAAACTTAGAAAAAGCTTAGATGAATAAACTTTCTTTTCTTTTCTATTCTTTTTTAACAGAATATGCCGAGTTTATCCCACAGCGTCTCGGCTGCAGAAATCACAAGCTACATTTATTTTTTTATTTTTTTATTTAAAAAAAAACAAAAAACAAAAAAAACAAGGCTTACATTATACAAGAGCTTATTAAAGGAGATGTTTTACTCTTTCACCCGATTGACCTTAAGCCTGACCATCACATTCACATGGAATGAAGCAGACGGTGGATTTGCCTTCGGAGAGCGTCCACACGGAGACAACATGCTGTTGGGTGACCTGCTTGTCCCTAAAGTCACTGTTCATTTTTTTTTCTTAAAGGACAGAGCAAAAGTCCTTCCTTTTATTTGCTTTGTTTTGTCAGTAAGAAACAAGCGAGACTGAAAGAGCCAGCCGGCTCCAGACACACAGGTCATTTTCTCCAAACCAATTATTTTAGAATTATGTTTAGAAACAAAATACTGAATCAAAGGCAAACTGCAGCAATAGCTCGCTCACCCCAAACACCGACCGGCTCTAAACAAATGAAATTAGATGAATTGCCAAAGGGGAAAAACAGTAGGGAAGAAACAAAAAACACAGGAATTACCATCCTGACATTTTTTCTTCCCCTTCTTGCCCTGATTCGCACAGACAGGAGGTTATTTAATGTAATTTACCAGTGCAACGTTCCCCAGGGACACGAGGTTATATAGACATTTATAAAACATTTGCTTTAAAGAGTTTCTTGAGAAAGTTTAAGAGTCTATTTTAGTCTGTTTATTTTTTAATTTAATCCTGAATTTATTGCAGTTTACTTGGTGAATCTGAAAGTCATGCTGACCTGTAAATATAAATATCTAACTCTAAAAGCACAGATCAGAAATCATTGATTTTCTTCTTTTCCTTTTTTCATTATCTTTCGAAGCATCTTCCCCATACAGAGATTCAGCACGAGCTCGGAAAACCTTTGCTCTGGCCGTTATACTGGCCGTAACTCTAAGGTAAGAAATAACAGTGTGAATATAACAGCTTTAAATATCTTGTGTACATTTCAGACCTGTCCAGGAATATATCTATAACTCTCTATATAATATGTTTGGAACTCTGCCTTTTATACTTACTGGTAAAAATGAACCGTCTGAAGACTCACTGAACACACAAAGAGGGAGAGAGAGAGAGAGAGAGAGAGAGAGAGAGAGAGAGAGAGAGAGAGAGAGAGAGAGAGAGAGGGAGAGAAAGAGAAAGAGAAAGAAAGGACCAGAGATGTGTGTGTGTGAGAGAGAGAGTGATAGAGAGAGAGAGCGAAAGAGAGTGAAAGAGAGGGAGAGAAAGAGAAGAGAGAGAGAGAGAGAGAGAGAGAGAGAAAGAGAAAGCGAGAGAGAGTGAGCGAAAGCGAAAGAGAGAGAGAGAAAGCGAGAGAGAGAGAGAGGAGAGAGAGAGAGAGAGAGAGAGAAGAGAGAGAGAGAGAGAGAGAGAGAGGAGCATGGAACAGAGATGACCGAGAGGAAGAATAAAAAGAAACAGAGCATGAGACAGCAAGAAACAGAAGAAGAAAGAAAGAAAGAAAGAAAGAAAGAAAGAAAGAAAGAAAGAAAGAAAGAAAGAAAGAAACAAACAAACAAACAAACAGAAGAAAGAGAGAAAGAAGAAAGAAAGAAAGAAAGAAAGAAAGAAAGAAAGAAAGAAAGAAAGAAAGAAAGAAAGAAAGAAAGAGACAGACAGACAAAGAGACAGAAGACAGACTGGAAGAGAGAAAGAAATAAAGAGAAACAGTGAGAGAGAGAGAGAGAGAGAGAGAGGAGAGAGAGAGAGAGGGAGAGAGGAAAGAGAAGAGAGAGAGAGAGAGAGAGGAGAGCGAAAGAGAGAGAGAGAAAGCGAAAGAGAGAGAGAGAAAGCGAGAGAGAGAGAGAGAGAGAGAGAGAGAGAGAGAGAGAGAGAGAGAGAGAAGAGAGAACGAGAGAGAGAGAGAGAGAGAGAGAGAGAGAGGAGCATGGAACAGAGATGACCGAGAGGAAGAATAAAAAGAAACAGAGCATGAGACAGCAAGAAACAGAAGAAAGAAAGAAAGAAAGAAAGAAAGAAAGAAAGAAAGAAAGAAACAAACAAACAAACAAACAAACAGAAGAAAGAGAGAAAGAAGGAAAGAAAGAAAGAAAGAAAGAAAGAAAGAAAGAAAGAAAGAAAGAAAGAAAGAAAGAAAGAAAGAGACAGACAGACAAAGAGACAGAAGACAGACTGGAAGAGAGAAAGAAATAAAGAGAAACAGTGAGAGAGAGAGAGAGAGAGAGAGAGAGAGAGAGAGAGAGAGAGGGAGAGAGAGAGAGAGGGAGAGAGAGAGGGAGAGAGAGAGAGAAAGTATTGATTTGAGAGGTTGAGGTCTGTGTGATGGAGCGTCCAGTTGAGAGCCAGAGAGAAGTCATGATTAACGTCAGCGCAAACTTCTCCTGGATCAATCTGGAGGCTGAGAGCAGAAGCAGCATCAGTAATGTTTCTCAGCAGTCTGCAGTGAAGTTTAGGCTCCAGGCAAGAGGCCAGTCTGAAAAATGGACACGCTGAAAATGGGCCTGAGGACAACAGCGGCACGTTAACATGCAGTTAATCCAGTGCTAAAGCAGCGACTGAGGAGTGCTGCAGAAATAAACAAACCACACACTGCCACCACCACCACCACCACCAAAACCACTAACACCACCACCACCACCAGCAACACCAACAACAACACCAATACCACCAAAAACACCACCAGCAACACCAGAAACACCACCAACAACAACACCAACACCAACAACATGTCACGTTTCCGGCAGACGGAGCAAGATGAACCATGAACCAGATGAACCAAGATGAACCCCCCCCCCCACGGCATGGCACGGCTCCCGTCGCGCCAACCCGTATCCATCCCTGAAAGTCTGAATGGGCTATGGGTCCAAGAAGGAGCAAGGGACACGGAGAGGCAGGTGGGGGGAGCAAGAAGCGCGGCGAGACAAGTGGGGGGAGCGAGGAGCAAAGGCGAGACAAGTGGAGGGAGCAAGGAGCAAAGGCAAGGCAAGTGGGGAGAGCGAGGAACAAGGCGAGACAAGTGGGGGGAGCGAGGAGCAAAAGCGAAGCAAGTGGGGGGAGCGAGGAGCAAAAGCGAAGGAAGTGGGGGGAGCGCGGGGCACGGCGGCAAGGCCAGAGGGTCCCAAGTGATGTGCACAGCTGAGCAGAAGTGCTGAGCGACGTCCACAGCCGAGCAGAAGGGCCGAGCGACGTCCACCGCCGAGCAGTAGAGCCGAGCGACGACCTCAGTCCAGCTGGGGCCAAAACCCCCAAGGGGAGGGAGGGGGGGAACCAGGGGCAGCCGGTAACCTCCTCAACCGACGAGAAGTGAGGCGGCGTCCTACACGAAGAAACGAAGGTGGAGCAATGTCCCCCACGGGAACAGAGGCGGAGCGAGTACCGGCGACGAAAAAAAATCAGGCTGGTAACATCCTCCGCTGATGAGAAGTGAGGCGGCATCCTCCACGGAAAACCGAAAGTGGAGCGACATCCCCCACAGGAACAGAGGCGGAGCGATGTACCGGAGGGAAAAAAAAAAATTCAGGCTGGAAACATCCCAGGAGTAGAAAAGATCCTCGCATAAACCATCCCGCGGGGTCTGTACTCTTTTGGCTAGTCCTTCTGTCACGTTTCCGGCAGACGGAGCAAGATGAACCAGACCCAAACGCGGAGATAGACGGCAGACAGGGGTTTATTTTGAAATCATAAACATCCACGAAGACACCACATAAAGACGTTACATTCAGACGAGGACTAGCAAGGCACATAAGCACAGATACCACTATAAATAAGGAACATAATTAGAGGGCACATTAGGAACAGGTGAGTCAAGGCGGGAACACAGTAGGATAGGGCGGGGCTAGAACAAACACATGGCAAATACAAACTAAACACACACAACACAACACAACCCCTGCTGAAGGCCCCCTAGTGGTCCTACGGGGAACCCGCCACCCGTAACACACCAACAACACCAACACCAGAAACACCAACACCACCACCAGCAACACCAGCACCAACCATTTTACTGAACCATAATTAAACAAAATAAAAAATTAGACCACAGAGTAGAGCTGATGAATCGGTTCATTCTGCTAATTATCGAATTTATTTGTTTTTTAGACAGAGAAATTATTACTTTATTAATGTTACAGCTGCTTCTTTTTAGCTCGAACATTAAAGTCTGGGTTAAATAAAAAGTTTTCAATGATAAAATGAATGAAAGAACTCTAGATATACACATACTGTATATATATATATATATATATAAATACTGAAATGGTTCAGGTCTATTTGAGCCTCTGGATTCCTGCAGGGATAAATTTGTACCTTTAAAAACAGACAGAAATTACAGCAAGTCTGCTTTTCAGCTCTCAGACAAAGGGTTTTTTTCCCCTCTCTTCCATGTTTCTTGCACAGAAAGTTACTGTGTCCTTGGGTAGAGCGTCATTTTCTATCTCTGGATGTCACGCTGGCGAGTAAACAGAACCAAAAACAAACGATTCGAGGGCATATCTCTTAGTCCAGGCTCAGAGATTGATGCGGAACATTGGGCTTTTTTACGCGCCGTTCAGCAGCATTATAAAAAAATGCTGCGCTGCAAATGATTCTGCAATGCATCTTTTACTTTATTTTATTACGGGTTTTTTTTTTCACCCCAGAAGCCTTATCCCAGCAGGAGCCCGGTGCAGAGCCGAGTGAATATTACACAAACACGCCTGTCTGGTGACTCGGGGAAAGATTGCGGTGCTGATTATGCTGCGAGTAAATCACAACGTGTCCTTGTCGAGGAAGCTGAGGGAAGCCGCGGACGACCATTAAGCCGGCGGGAACAAAACGAAAAGCCCAATTTGTGCTCGCGTTCCTGCTGAATCATAGCCAGTCGCCTCAACCTCCTCAACTTTTATCTCTGTCTTTTTTTCCCCCTAGCAATTGATTAACAGACACTTTTTAAGATTGCTCTGAAAGTAGAGCCAAAACTGCTTATGATAAATGATTTTTCCCTCACAGATACCACAGACGACATAAAGCAAAGCCTCAGTGTGAATCTGATTAGTCTTCCTCAGGTCTCGGGTATTAACTGTGACAGCTGGACTGGACTGGACCCGCTGTGGGGTTTATTATTATTATTATTATTTTCTCTGAATAAAGTGTTCGACGATCAGAAGCTGGTTTGTTGGTTGGTGAAATTTTCTGGCCACATCAATCACCCTGGAGGCATTTCCAGTTTCCTTCCACATAAAAACGGCCATCTATTTCCATCAGGATGACGGAGCGAGTGCTATAATTACGGTTTACAAACCTGTAATGTCGTTATTATGACACTTCTGATACATTAACATCTTGCCTGTACGCCTCGGGGCCAAACCTGTTTAACCGCGTAAAAACCAACAGGCGCAGCGAGAGCGTTATCACCAGCATTAATTCTACATTAGCGCCTCGTGTCTCGTCTGCTTGCCGACTCGCCGGGCTAATTGAAGATCCCCCAGCGAGCACTTACGCTCCTGTTTAGAAAACAGATCTGCGTCAGGGTTCATCAGCGTGCGAGCTGCAGCTCAGATCTATGTTCAGATATGAAGGGCAGGAAAACAGAAATAGAGGAAGGTTTTTATCATCGATCCATCCTTCTCCAGAGCCGCAGACTTCCAGGGAGGAAGAGGAGCGACACGAAGATCTACAGCGACTTGGCTCTCGGGTTTAGCCGGGATTTTGATTGCTGCAAGAGTCATTAAGTGATATAAATCCTGCATTCCCGGTTTTAGAAGAACAAAATGTCACAAGGGCAACTGCTGCAAATATTTATGTACCTGTTCACACTTGGCAACAGTCGTGCAGAATTAATGCAGTTCCGGACACTGCCCCGCTGTGATAAATCACATCTCGCTCCCGTGCCGCTCTTCCCTCGGACTAATTCAGCACGTCCGTGCCCTAAAAATGAGCCGCAGATCCTCCTGATTGATCCCGCTGCAGATTAGCTCAGTTCTGTCTGGAGCGGTGACCGTCCTGTCCTGGGCATTCGTTTGATCTCGGGTCAGGTCAGGATTCCTTTCCCTCATCAAATATTTAAAATTAAAATCAACAGAAGTTTTTATGAGGGTTTGTTTAATTAAAAAGTTTATTAATGCATAATATGTGCTATAGGACAGTAATAACTCTATCACGCTTGCTAGCTCTGTTACGTGAGCCTCCAGACACCATTAATACTTTAATTTAAAGATACTTTATATACACAACACGTCTCGCTGTAGTCTAATAATCACACAAACATCTGCAATATTAAACAGACTTCAATTTATAGTTCAGTTATTACGCGACTAATCATCTTCAGTCATGCAACTTAGCTTTTTTTTTCCTTTCAAAAAGCTAACTATTCACCCAACACCGGTAACGTTAAAGATTTCATTTTTACTTTTTATGTATAAATAGATCTTGCTTACACTTTTAACTTTAATTATTTTTTACATTTTTACTAACTCGGGCTAAATTTTTATTAAAAATCTTGTTTTTAAAAATACTAAAAGTCTTGAGATTTAAATTTGATAAGCATGGATAAGCAGGGCCTTCATGGTCTTCATACACACACACACACACACATACACACAGCTGTTAAATATACAAGTCTCTTGCTGTAACTCATGTACCGTTAAAGTTATCCAGCTTTCACGGCTCACGTGTCATACTGACGCACGCGGCCTGACGTGTTTATGACGTGATTACAGCATCTTTCCTCCGCAAAAGATATTTTATTCATAATTCATAAGCGTTCAGGTCCAGAGACGTAAAGCTTTTTGCTTTCTTCTGGTGTTTCTGAATCTCCTGAGGTCCTGAAGAATCCAGATGATGATTCTCACAGTAAGACTTCCTCATTCTTCATCACTGCTGCACTCAACGCTTCATCTGATAACATCTGGAGGTTTCATTATAGACTTCCACAATGGATAGACAACCAATTTCAACCTTAACTACTGTTAAAACTTCATAATTTAGTACACAGTGAGTATCTGATGTAATGCTGGTTCATGAGATATCACATGTTGACAGCATGAGTTTCTCGTCAGGTTCTGTGCCTGAATCTGGAATGAGAGGAGTTTGACCCTCGAGCTTCAAGAGGAAACTCCTCCATCAGGAGGTCTGTGATGGACAGACACGTCTCAATCAGCGACAGAGTCCTTGAGTAAACCATGAGACAGAGAGGAAGAAGATCCTCAAGGCAGGAAGATGTTCATAGTCGAACATTTTCTTTTATTATATATATTTTTTTCTGAACAATCTTCTTTGTGTAACATCAAGTTGGCCGTTTTAGCCACTTGACGAAATTACCATCAGTTAAATTGCAATAGCGATCGATAGCGATAGACCTCGGCCGCGCCGTAACGTGATGCGCTCGGCCGCTTCGATACCTTTTTGATGTTTCCTGGCAGTGCAGACGTGTAATGGTGTAATCACAGAACGAGTGCAGAGAGCAGCCAAGGGCGCTCGAGTGCATCCATCCGGAGTGTAAAATCCGAGCAGATATATCGCGCGCTATCATAACAGTCACCAGAGAGGAGCCAGAAGCACTCATTCTGTATTAGCGCTCCGTCTCGGACCTCTCACAGTTAGTCTGTCTCATTAATTCCAGAAGCTATGAAATAAAAATGACCGGGGAAACGAGCCAAAATAAGTTGCTCGCTTTGAGTGAGATATCACACAGACGGCTCACTTCTGCATTCTGCTCGTCTCCATCCGAGTGGAGGAGAGGGAGATTAGAGAGAGAGAGAGAGAGAGAGATCAATGCAATGCATTGATGATTATAATGCGATGAACATCCTCGATCATCCCTCTGCATCTGTGTGTAAATCATTCAAATGCTTCATTCATGAAAATTCAGTTTGTTTAAATAATAAAGTGGAAACCATCTCATTTTCACACAGACCCTCCAAACCCTCCTCCTCCACAGAAACATCTGATGAACCTTCTGGGTTTAAAAAGCAGGTCAAAGTAATTGCTTTAGTCACTGGACATGCTGGAAGAACGTGATCGAGCAGTTGTTCCAGATGTTTCTCTACATTACTGTGTTCTATCTGCTCTTGAACTCTGCATGGTTCTTCAGGTTTGCCTGATGGGAGAGATGTGAAGGTTCAGCAGGAGCAGGTTTCACTTTCAGAGACACCTTTAGCAAGCGAGAACGCTCAACCGTTTTTCAGGAATTCTTTCTAGCCAGTGGTATAGATGAAAAGCTCTCCAGAGTTCTCAGGAGTTGTCCAGGACTCTTGAGGGTTCTGCAGCATTTCTCTGCCTTTCTTAAGGATTGTATTAGAACTTGGCATTCATGTTTGTTGTCAAAAACTATACTTTCCTGCCCTTAGCTTGATTTTTTTTTCTTAGTCTATATTTTCTTTACTATCTTCTAGTTTTTGGTCCTTTCATTTGTTTTTGTTTGCTTTTTGCAATTATAAAGTGAACTTCAGTTTGAGCCTGTGCAAATGAACCATTATTAATAATTTTTTTTTTTATATTTATGATCAGGATACTGTTCTGATTAAATTGGTCTTTAAGCTTTGGTCATTTTTGGTCAGTTCAGACTCCAGGCAGAGTTTTTTTTTTCCCTTCTCTGTAGCATACCTGCTAGCTCATAAAGACGATAAACTGAGGTTTAATGAAGCTGATAGTTTTCTTGATCCCAGGCTGCAGAAGATCCTTCAATACTGTTGTCTTCATTTCACTCATCCAGGTCTGAGATCTACGCAAACACAACTGATCTGAACAGTAAAAACCAAATAAATCTTCTGATACACAACACAATCAGAAATCAGTTGTGACTCTGAAGGAGCTTTAACCTTCTCCTTATCTAACAATCTATACGTTTAACTCAAATACAGTTTAATAATAATAATAATAATGATGATGTGGAAGCTCAGTGCAGCCAGAACGCTCAGCATTTCATCCTTTATCATCACTGAGCTCATTCAAACTCCATCTATTTCACACCTTCAGCGGCGTTCCATTAAAAACTGGAAGTAGAACGGCAATTACGGCCAAAATGAGTATAATTTCTACGGCAGTTACATTTCTCCTCCGCTGTCGCAGGTTTTATGCTTCTTTTAAAAAGGAAAAAAAAAAAACAGAGAAAAGTAGCAGTGAGAGAAAAAGTAAGTTTGAAGCGATGTAGGTATAATAACCCTGGTTCATCAGAGCTGTCGAGTTTTCCGAATAAAACCACGGCGTGTCGTGTTTAAAGGCCATTTAAATCAAATGTAAACGAAATGAGTTTATATTAAATTTAATATTTATAAATGACTTTCTGTAAGTATCTACTGATATCATATTACATAAACATTAACAAGCTGCCATTTTAGCCTCTTTATGTCCCACTTGTATTTATGGAAGCTGTTTTGATGTTCAAAGATTAAATACATTACTTAAAATGATTTATTTATTTATTTTTTTAAATAATAAACTCCTAATGATGATGATAAACTCAGAGGAAACCTCAGAGATACAGGACTCCGAGGCTTTGGCTGACATTCCTCCAGTTTGGAGCTGTATTTGTGTCAGAACTTTATGAGGTTATGAACTTCTGGTTGCTGTGGTGCTTAAAACCCACCAGAGACAGAGGAGTATCTCCAGCCGACGCGCTACACTGAAGCTCTCTGAGCTGGAAAACAAATAGAGCCTCACGTTCCACTGGCAAAGTTAATTATGCTAATTCCTTTAACGCTGATTAGGAAGTCAGTGGCGCTGCTGGCTGCAGGGAAAACGCTGATAACGCAGAGATGTGACGAGGAAGAGAACCAGGAATGCACTCAGGTTTCCTCAAAAGAGAAGTAATTGTTGTGAAGACGCCATTTTGGAGAAATCGCACTTCCTGTCATTAGACACGTCTCGTCAGTTAGATGAATTCTGTAGCAGAAGAAAGGCTGAAGGTTCGAGTTAAACCTCCAGGAAGGAAAATAAACATGGTATGATGAAGCTCAGAGATAAAGAACATCCAGAGATGAGAACTTCATTAAATGTTTTAAGCGTTGATGCTAACGTTAAGATTTCATGCTAGAGCTAACTACAGCTCAGATTATTATTATTTTTTTTTAGCAAATTTGACAAAATTCTGTAACCTCACAAAATGTAGCTGGACTGTATAGTTATTCTAGCAATAATTACGCGAATTATATAATAATTACTAGCAGCTGCGAGGACGCAAAATGTTCAGTGAATGAACTGAAAAGTTTGCGGTCAACATAATAAAAGAAGCCAAAAATACTAAACACATCATTGATAAATTTTAAATCATCTGATGAAATTCAACATTGTCTAAAAATGTTTAAAAAAATTTTGTCCCCTACATTCCACTGTGACAATGTCAAAAAGCTAATAACATTTTTTTTAAAAGATGCTAATAAAAAACACGGATCTCTACAGCAGCATGTCTACGTTATTCATACAACTCTAGAACTCAAACACCACAAACAGCTTGAACACCAACAGTAATTTGTAATAATAATAATAATAATAATAATAAATTATTTAATAAATAAATAAATAAATACTTCTACACAGGTTCCAGCTGAAGAACCTGCTGAAGAACACTTTAGGGTGAGAAATATTTCCTCTAGAATAAAACTTACCGGAGATCGGACACGCTGAAGACGTGAAAAAGTGCAGAATTCTTGAGTCTGATCACAAACTCAACATTTTTAAGCACAAATTTAATCACAGAAAGTGACATCTGCATCGTGTATTACTTGGTTAAAGTAAAAAAAAAAAAAAAATAATAATAATAATAATAATAAATACTTTTTAATCCTCATAACTTCTTAAAAGGTGGTGTTTTCCTCTCATTATTACTATTATTTATATATATAAAGAATTTTTTACAAACCCAGTATTCACTCAGTAAATTATTCTTTATTTCAATAAAAATAAAATATTGCAATAAACTAATATTCTTTTTTTTTTTTCCTCTCTGGATCGTTATCATCTCTAGTCGCTCTGAAACGCTGGAGGAAAAGGCACAGATTTATCATGTGACTCCGGATGAAAGCGGCTTCTGATTATTAAACTCCTCTTTTCATTTCTCAGGTTTATGATCATCAGAATCCCTGAAATTTGAAGAATAAAGGTTGATTAACAGTTTATTCCGACAGAGCTGTGGAGCTTGGTCTAATTTCGTTTGATCCTTTTGACCACAATTTAATCTTTTTTCTTATTATTTCTTGAACTGCACAATTATTGTATGCAAATCAGCCATTTTATTTACTTATTTATTGGTGAGGAAAGCCAGAGATGATCTGGGATTTCTCTATCAAACATTTAATTATTTACTTTTGTTTTATTCATTTATTTATTTTTAATTGAGCATTTTGAATTGGTTTTTTCCTTTTGGACCACTATTTATTTATTTATTCATTTATCTTCATGCATGTCTTGTATTCAAATCATACACAATAACGTCTTTTAAAGCATAATTAGCAGGTTTTTCTTCTTTAAATGACTTTAATCAGTTTTTTTTCCAGTTTCCTTCTTCAACCACAATGAGGTTTTTAGATCACTTTTTAACCCACTTTTATCTTCCGCAGACAAAAGCGCTTCGTTCTCACGCTGGTATGAAAATGCCACATCACGTCATGATTACAGGCCGTTATTTACCCGTTCTGTAGGAATCAAAGCTTTTCCTCGTGTCTGTCGGCGCAGAAAGGCAACAATAACACGCCGTGAACGTTGTGGACGTCTGATTGCTATCATAGCTGCGCAAATTTGATTTTCAGATGTTCAGAATTTTTTTCTGTTGACATTTTGATGAGTGGTTTTCTAAAACGCGCTTTGGCAAAGATCGAACTGGAGCTTTCATTCCTCAGCAGAAAAGAAAAGAAAAAAGGGAGGGGAAAAAAAAAAAAAAAAAAAAAGAATGGTGAATGCATGTCATTAAGAGAGGAACATCGAGATAATTTATGGCAGCGCAGCATGTCAGAATTAATAAACACGTATGTGAGAGCGCAGAGGCGTTCTAAAAGCCTCCAACACAAGGAGCAGGAGGCGGCCATTTTCAATAACACACTCCAAATTGGTTGGAATTGAGAGTGAGCTTGAGTGACGCTGCTAAATGGCCTTGTGAGCTGACAAATAAGTTCAGAGACAGGTTCGGAATTGGATAAAAACACAGGCGCTACGGAAAAGCGTCCCGGAGTGATCAAAGTAACGCTAGTGTGTTTTCCGGCCATTTAAAGTCCGACTGTTTCCGAAGAGGTTTTTTGAGCACGCTAAATATCACGGAGCACCTGAGGAAACGGGAACGGCGAGACAAAAGATTCACGATTCGGAGGACGAGAAAGAAGCGAGAACTCGACACACACAAGACAAAGAAGAAAACTCAGAACACTGAGAAGGAGGAGGAAAGAGAGTTATATTATATTTCAGACTGTGCAGAATGGTGCGATGATGAGGGACAAGGTGGAGGTGAAGATGGAGGTGATGCACACCATACATGCGCCGCCCCCTGCGCTCATCTGTGACATCAACGTCAACGGATTTAACTTCACACAGAGACTTATTATGACTGTCAGCTCGCTGTGTGATTAAGAACATTCCGGAAAATTCTCCAGAAGTCGGAATATCATGGCTGGAAAAAAAAACTGATAAAAGACTGCTGCGGCTTTGACGCGGCTCATCCAGCTTCTCGTCCACGTTACAGCATCTTCCTCTTCTCGAACTCCTGTGGAGGAAAGAAAGAAAAAGAGAAAAAAACTATAATCAACTAAAGTTTAAATCTTCGACATTTTCTTGCAAGTCAGGTTTATATCCATGCACTCGTTTAATACGGTATGGTTTCCATAGCAACAGCTCAGTCACAGGGACTCGTCCAGCAAAAACAGATTAAAAATAGAAACACGTAAGGAGAGGTCTGTTTAACGTTTTTGAAAGAGAACTATAAAAATTAAGATTCTGATAAACAAAAGTATAATTTTTTGGTAAAAGAGCATTCACACATCTCAGTCGTTGATTATTTTTCATTCTGAGGCACATCCTGCCATAAGCTTCTCTAATTTTCCAAAGAGTGAGTTTTTCTAGTGAGTTCTGGCATTTATTTATTTATTTTTAACCCTGACTGCTGTTTTAGCTCAAAGTGCTGAAGTTAATACAGAAAATCTGACTTTTTTTGTGGTTTGAGGTTCGAGTAAAGGATTCTTCGAGTCTTATGGATTTAGAGCTGTACATTTTTATCACCGGCGGGGAAAACAAAAGAAAAAGGAAAAAAAAAAAAAAAAAAAAAAAAAAAAAAAAAAAAAAAAAAATGAAAGTGGTACCCTCATACAACATCAGTCATAAAACTGAACCTCCATCCCTGAGGTACACCCAGGATGAAAGCGAGACTCTGCTGGTTTAATGTGTTTGATTCCTGAACACGAGTGGAAGCAGAGAGAGAGAGAGAGAGAGAGAGAGAGAGAGAGAGAGAGAGATGACTGGAAACCATTAAGCTGCAGTGCAGTTATTTACATAGTCAATTTAGTAAGAGTAACAGCTGCGGGGCGAGCCGAGACGCTTCTGAAAACACATTTTCCCCAACTGGCTCGGGCGGAATTGTGCATTTCGGTCGAGAATTCCCTTATGCAAATGCCATTTATCAGGACAGGAGAGCACGCTGCATAGAAAATGGAGAAAATGGAGAGGACGTCTCGGGGTTCTACTGCCATCTAGTGGACGTATGAGGAACGGACGAAGCCATGAGGGAGTTCTGATGCAGAATTCGAAGCTGAAGTGGGAGTATGTGGGTTACAGTGTGTGTGTGTGTGTGTGTGTGTGTGTGTGTGTGTGTGTGTGTGTGGAGAGAGGTCAGAGATAAAGTGTGTTATTACTGCAAGCACAGAGATTCAAAGAGAGAGTCAAAAAGGGAATCATAGCGAGTCAGTGCTTGTGTGTGTGTGTGTGTGTGTGTGTGTGTGTGTGTGAGAGATCGCGAGACAAACACCTAATTAAGATGAATCTAACAGAACACATTGGTAATTCATTCCGGTTATTAGCACACGCCCGTGTTTTGCAGAGATTAACCCGGCCAATGAGATTAAGAGAGATCTATGAACACGACGAGCCGCTAAATAAATAAGCGGGAAAGCGGTTTTCATCACCGCTCGCAATGTTTACAAATCAGAAGCCGGAGAGAAGTGGAGAAATCGAGCGAGACGCTATCGACGCGCCGGAACTCACAGGCCGCTCATAACGAAAAGAGCGGGATGATGAATGGGTTTAATACACGCATTCTCTTTTTCATCTTTCTTGTTAAAAGAGTAAAAGATGAGATAAAGATGTTTTTCCCCCCTCGAGGCTTCTCCTTTTCCGTTTCCTCAAAACTCGCTCACATTCACCGTCTAAAGCTGCTCCATCGCTTAACTGCCGGGGATGTCACCGAGCTTTTTCCCTTTTATTTCATTATTTTAGAAAATTAAAAAAAATAAATAAAAATCGTACACTTTTTTTAAACTGTTTGATGATCTGACAATTGAGTGAAAACCTCCAACAGATAGATAGATAGATAGACTTAAATATCAGTCTGAATTTATATAATCCTTGTCTAGGGTTAGAAGGGGGGAAGGGAAAAAAAAAATCTGTGCTTTTGGAAATCTGTAAGGGGAAACAAACCTATGGGAGAAATAAATAATAAAATAAATAAATAACAAGAACAACAACAACAACAACAACAACAACAATAATAATGCTAAAAGTCTGGAAATGTTACTTTCAAAAATCTGAATTTTGACTAAAAATAAAAGTCCATAAGTTTTAAAATTAAGAAAGATTTGTGTTGGAGTTTGCAGGTTGCTTAGCAACAGATGATTATGATGTTAATGTTCAGTCCTGTCTCACCTTGAAGATGGTGCTTCCCAGCTGGGCGGGGGACATGCTGACCACTACGCCAGCCGACTGCAGGGCGGCGATCTTCTCTTTAGCCCCGCCCTTTCCTCCTGCGATGATGGCACCAGCGTGACCCATCCTCCTGCCGGGCGGTGCCGTGAGACCGGCGATGAAGGACACCACCGGTTTAGCGTTAGCACCCTACACACACACACACACACACACACACACACACTTCGTTTAGGAAAAGAGAATGTAATTATTTGAACTGCTGCGTGTTCTTGAGTTACAGACCCGAGATCTAAGTGGAAACTGAACTGGATATGAGTATTTTAAATCAGTGTTGAGCGGCTGAAAATGAAACCTGAATAAAAAGACGGATCCCTCTGCAGTGATTCCGCTTCTTCTTTTCTTTTCTTAAGCGTTTTTAAACACAGATAGCATTTCTCCATTATTCTCACGAGAGGCCATTGAGTATAATACCTCTCCAGGCACACGAGATCCAATCTAAACGGCGTAAATCTGCTGAGAAACCTTGATTGATTGCCGTACGAAGCCAAATTGCTTTTTCCGCTGTTCAAAAACTCATCGGATTCTCCTTGCTCAAAAATTCCATCGCTGGCATAAAAATACGAGGCTGAACAATGCGTGTTGGAGAGCGCAAGCTGATAGTGGCTTCGGTCCGGGGGTAATTAGTCACGTCCGAGCTGATTAGCTGCTGGTCTGCGTTTGTGCTGCTGACGGATCGTTACGTTCGACCGTCCAATTACTGTTTTCGTCTAACGCCAACGTTTCATTCGGTGTTCACGTGACGAGATGTAAGCTCAGGTCTTAGAGAAGCTTGATGACAAGTTCCATTTCTAAGAAACTAGTTCCTGATTCATCTCAAAGCTCTGAAAACCGATTTCTCTGATCGCAATTATGTCTTTTGGTGGCGTTCCTGTGCGTACAACTCGTACATACGATCTTTCTGGGACAACCGTCAGCTCACAGCCTTCTACAGAAATCTAACATCCTCCTCAAATCAGACACCTGAACTGACGCGGAGTCTCAGGTTCGTTTTCCCGCCTAATTTTCCAGCAAGTCAATCTAAACAGGTGGAGAATTAATGAGACCCCCACCGGTGGTTCCTCAGCACACACAGGGAGCTCAATTAGCATTAAAATTCCAGCCTTTTGTTCTCTTTAACAGCTAATCAGAATTGCGTTAATTATAAAACACAGAGGTGTTCTCCTCCTCCTCCTCCTCCTCGCCACCAGAGAACCGCTTGCACCACCTCGCTTTAATCTGCCCAAGATTAACATCGTAACCAATTACAGGGCGTGTGCACCGAGCGCCGAGGGAACGTCTGCAACAAAACACTGCGGAGTTTCGCTCCTTTCTTCTTTTAAACAGCGTCTGTTGTTCGAGTCGCTCCACTCAACCGAGTCTTGTTTGGAAAATGAATTACAACAGGTTTAAGGAGAACAACCGGGAGTGTGAAGGTGCAGGATTAAAGAAGACTCGTGTGGAGAAGAAGCACGTAGATGATAACGTTATGAGCGCCCACGGCCTTCCTTACAATAAAAAAGAGGCAGAGATGTTGGATCAACAAAGCTTTATTCAGATCAGGGGATACAAGAGCCTCCTGACGAGACGGGAAAATAGGACCTCGCATTCTGGCGAAGAATAAAGACGTCATACAGAGACGGAGCGACAACAAACACGTGTCTTTGTTAAGTTTTCAACAACAACAACAACAACAACAACAACAAAAAAAATACAAACTCCACTGAAAGAATCACCGGCCAAAAAGGTTTCAGGTGGAATTAATTAAATAAATAAAGAAAGAAAGAACAAAACTTGTTTGTTTTCTCGTTAATCTACCACAAAGACTTCTCCAAACTCACACCACACTGAAGAGAGAAAAAAAATCTGTTACCGAATTCAGAGCCATTTCATTCGTATCAAGTCCTCAGAAATGTTGAGAGCAAACATCTTCACAGATTTCAGCAAAGTTTACAGCAGCGGTATCGTTACACCGTAAAGAAAGGGTAAAATTCTGCTGGTGAAAACTGGAAAGCAGGAAGCAGAAACAACAACAACAAAAAAAAGTGACTGCGACTGAGCCGTTACTATAGAAACGATAACGTCATTGAAGCACTACATATAAACTTTTGATCTACACTTCTGACCAATCAGAATCCAGAAGAATCCCAGTCCCTCACATCAGCAGGCAGGTTTCCTTTTTTGTTTCCATTCTGCAAAAGAAATATTACCTAAAAGCCAGAAAGCCATTTTCTTTGGCATAATCAATGGAACTTAACACTAATGCTAACGCTAACGAGGACACGTCAAACCGATCGCGCTTCACTTCCTCCACATCTGCGAGCCGTCCTCCGGTAACGAGCTCGGAAACTAAACGCCATGTAGGTGTGAAAGGGTTCGGAGCGTTCCGACCGGAGCCTGGAATTATTCTACTATTGAAAGGACATCATTCTCCCGCTCGGGTGTTTGACAGACTCAATAATTAACGACAAAAAAAAAGCACTAATGCACTTTTCTCCATTTCCTTTTTCACACTGAAGCAGAAAAGGTAGAATGGTGGGAGTTCTGACAGGAGAGAAGTCCATCACCTGGGGACAAGTTCCTCATGTTAAAGAGCCTCGTTCGCATTAACATTGACGGAGTCTGGAATCTGACAGCTTTAAAGTTCTCGTGAAAGAAAAGTTGATGCAACGGATCAGGAGAATTTAGAGGCATTAAAGCAGCATAAAGTCCCGTGTTCTTAACCTGAGCTCCATCACAGTCAGAGGTGGAGTTTAGAGTGGGCGCGGTTTAGAGGTTAGTTCTTTACCATTACACACAAACATAACGTGGTGTAAAGGGTTCCTCTGTAGACAGGTCACTGAGCTCCTCTAGACCTGAAAATAAATACAGAAATTGGAAGAAAATAGAGACGAGAAGAGACGAGACAAGAAGAGAAGAAAAGAGAAGAGGGGAAACAAATAGAAGCAGAAATCCGAAGGAAGGAAATGGTGAAGAAAGAGAGAAGAAAATGATATGAGAGAGAGAGAGAAAGAAAGCTAGATAGACAGATAGACATCAGAAGGAAGGAAAGAAACAGAAGAGTAGAGAAGATACAAATTAATAGAAAGAAAGAAAGAAAGAAAGAAAGAAAGAAAGAAAGAAGAAAGAAAGAAAGAAAGAAAGAAAGAAAGAAAGAAAGAAAGAAAGAAGAAAGAAAGAAGAAAGAAAGAAAGAAAGAAAGAACAGTATGAGGAACAGAAGCAGTGTACCAGCGTGTTTTATTAACTTGAAGGAGGAATCTCAGGAGGGTTTGAGGAAGCGGTTGTGCAGAAGCTCTAGTCGTCTGTGACTTGAAGTGAAGACACGTGAGGAGAATGGAGTGGAAGCCGAGTCGGGTCAGCGGTCAGGTCTCCGGAGCGGAGCGTGTCCTCGGCGCCGAACAGAGGTCAGAGAGGAAGCAGAAGGTGAACTCCTCATCCTCAGAAACCCTGTGGTGAACCCGTCTGCTGCGTTTCCGAGACTTCTGGCCTTTAGAAGAATAAAGGATCCCGTGGTGGATCTCACACCGCTTCACTTCTCAAACACGTCTCGGTTTATTCTGAAACACGGAGAACGTCTCGACACCGAGCACGCCGCGTTTAAACTCAGACTGCGGTCCGAATAAATTTACTCAGTTCTGTGTCCAGATCGATTTAAAGGTCAGACTGCAGCGACTGAATAAATCCACGTCAAACTCCATTACTAAGAAACTCTTATTCAGCAGTTATTAATCATTAATTAACACTAATTACTCAGCGGGGGATTAATCACCCTGCTGTGGAGCTCAACCCCCTCCTCTCCTCACTCATTATCACTCTCTTTATTCCGTTTAAACTAGAACAGCACCACTTCCAAAAAGGAGCAAAAGTTTTGGAAATCACTTCTGCACTTTATATTTATATTTTATTTTTTGAAAGAAAGAACGAAAGAAAGAAAGAACGAAGCAACTAAATTAAAAACAAAAAGTAAACAAAAAAGGAAAGAGGAGGAGAGAATATTAAAAAGAAAGAAAAAAGAAAGAAAAAAGAAAAGCAACTAAAAATAAACGAAATACAGAAAAAGGTAGGCAAAGAAAAAAAAGCAATAAAACCAAAGAAAGAAAATAAAAAAAAAAAAGGATAAAAAATTTTACAAAAAGAATAAAATAAAGAAAGAGATGGGAGAAATACAGAAAAAGGTAAACAAAAAAATAAATGAAAAAACAGGAATATAAAAAAACAGAATGAAAGAGAGAAAGAAAGACAGACAGAAAAAGAAAGAAAAAAAGGTCAGTGGGAGTTCATGTATTTCTTGCTTTAGTGTACTCGAGCGTCGCTGTAAGAGGAGAGTTTTAATCTCTGTAAAAGGTGTAATAAATGATTGACAGAGCTTTCAGCCAATAAGGGCTCACACTTCATCACAGACACTCTAGTGTGGACCTCTGACAGCCGAACAGGAGAGGTGTGGTGTGTTGTGTGGCCGAGACCCACAGTGTTGTGTGTTGTGTCGCTGAGACTCACAGTGTTGTGTTGTTTCAGGAACTCAGCTGCGTTCTCCTCAGCGTTTCCTCCGATCTCTCCGATCAGGATGATCCCTTCAGTTTTCGGGTCCTGCAGAAACACCTCCAGACAGTCGATGAAGTCCGTGCCGTTGAACGGATCTCCACCGATTCCTGAAATGAAACAGAGACTTTAAAATAAACAGAAACAAGGCGTGTGAAATAAAGTGGAGTGAAGGAGAGTGTGCTGCTACGTACCAACACACAGAGACTGGCCGAGTCCCACCTGCGTCGTCTGGTGCACGGCTTCATACGTCAGAGTACCGGACCTCGACACGATGCCTGGACAAACACATTCATAAAAATAGAGACAGATTAACACAACATTTGCATTAAAAAAAATGAAAGAAATAACTAAGATGGAGGCTTTCTTTCACCAGTTCAAACACTTCACTACAGATTCTATAAAAAAACAAAAAAAAAAAACAACACTTAAAATAAACCAGAACTTAAAACACAAACTCACCGATTCTTCCTTTCTTGTGAATGTGTCCAGGCATGATCCCGATCTTACACTCCCCAGGCTGTGAATCAGGTCAGAAAGACATTCAGCACATCCTGGAATTAGACTTAAAGATGCGAACTCAGATAATTCATCAGATTCTGACTAACTCTGTGGAGAACTTCACAGAATCCATCAGAGGAGACGTGTCTGGTTTTACAATCACACAAAAACTTTTGAAAGAAAGGGACAAAGCGAGACAGGCAGAGATACAGGCAGATGGAGAGACCGAGAGAGAGGGAGAAAAGAGACACAGAGGGAGGGAGAGAGACAGTGGGAGAAAGTCAGACAGAGGGAAAGACACACACAGACAGCGAGAGAGAGAGAGAGAGAGAGAGAGAGAGAGAGAGAGAGACAGAGGGAGTGATGAAGAGAGACAGGTGGAAAGACACACACAGAAAGAGAGAGAGAGAGAGAGCAAGAGAGAGAGAGAGAGAGAGAGAGAGAGAGAGAGGAGAGAGAGAGAGAGAGAGAGAGAAAGAGAGAGAGAGACAGAGGGAGAGATGAAGAGAGACAGGTGGAAAGACACACACAGAAAGAGAGAGAGAGAGAGAGAGAGCGAGAGAGAGAGACGGAGGGAGAGATGAAGAGAGACGGGTGGAAAGACACACAGAAAGAGAGAGAGAGGGGAGAGCGAGAGAGAGAGAGACGGAGAGACAGGCAGCCAGAGAGAGAGAGAGAGAGAGAGAGAGAGAGAGAGAGAGAAAACAGGCGGAGAGACTAAACCCTGTTGTATAATAATTCTGTGAGTGTCAGTATTGGTGCACTGTCCACCGGATGACTCTGTGGCTCTTACATTAATGACCCCGGGGCAGTTGGGGCCGATGAGGCGGGTGATGTTCTGGCGGAGGAGCCTGTGTTTGACCCGCACCATGTCCTGCTGCGGGATTCCCTCCGTGATACACACCACCAGCGGCATCTCAGCGTCGATGGCCTCGATGATGGCGGCCGCCGCGAACGGAGGAGGTACGTAGATCACCGTGGCATCGGCTCCTGTTCCCGCCTTCGCCTGGAGATGCAGAACAAACACCTCAAACACACGCTAATCCACGCTAACCTGTTGCTAGTCGTGTTGGCGTCACCGTCATGGCTACAATAAACACACAACATTACCTCCTTCACCGAGTCGAACACCGGCAACCCCAGGTGAGTTTTCCCGCCTTTTCCAGGAGACACGCCTCCAACTAACTTGGAGCCATAATCCAGAGCCTGCTGACTGTGGAAGGTTCCCTGCAGACAGGAAAGTAATGCGTGAGGCTCTAGCGGTTTTTACTTGGCGCACATTTAGCGCGAGAACCGTAATTGTATTACTCTTCACTGAATGGATTATAAAGCCGCAGCGTGGCTAATCTTTAACGCTCCTGCGTCGTGTGTTAATCATTACAAGTTCAGCGGGTGTCAGGCGAAGTGTGTAACTCGTAAACCTACGGCTGTAATCACTCGTCCTCAAGGACGGAAAAATAAATAAATAAAGAAGGAACCAAAGAACGAATGAAAGGAGAGAGAGAGAGAGAGAGAGAGAGAGAGAGAGAAAGAAGTCTGGGAAATCATCACTCTCATCCTCCCTCATTTAGAGCTGCTAACGCTGCCGATTTTCCTGAATGTCTCCCGCCTTAATGACGCCGCTGCAGACCTGAGCGATGGTCCGCTTACCGAGGAGATGAGCGACACCAGTGACACCAGAACCGTCACTCATCTGCCTTCTAATTATCCTGAGTGCTCGTTATAGCTTTATCTAATAACCTTCTATAATGGACAGAGAGAGACAGACAGGTATATATATATATATATATATATATATATCTCTGAGCTGTGTTTCCATTCAGGAGTTGTTTAGCGCCTCCTGGTGGTGGTTTTCTGTAATGCGAGTCATTATGAAATGATTTTTGTACAGGATCTGATCATCTCTACACTCTCAAACTTCTAATATTTATAAAATCACATTCTTCAGCTGCATGAAATCATTTATAAATAAATCTGAATAAAGTGATTTTATGAAACTTGCTCTAACAAACGTTTTCATTTTCTGATTAATAAAAGACTGAAGAATATTTAATCCCGTTAGTGACGAGTGTTCTAAACAAATCAGCTGAACTGTGTGTGTGTGCGTGTGAGTGAGTGAGTGAGTGAGTGAGAGTGTGTGTGAGGGAGTGTGAGCGAGTGAGTGTTTTAGGGAGTGAGTGAGTGCGAGTGAGCGAGCGAGTGAGTGCGAGTGAGCGAGAGAGTGAGTGCGAGTGAGCGAGAGAGTGAGTGCGAGTGAGCGAGAGAGTGAGTGCGAGTGAGCGAGAGAGTGAGTGCGAGTGAGCGAGAGAGTGAGTGCGAGTGAGCGAGAGAGTGAGTGCGAGTGAGCGAGAGAGTGAGTGAGTGCGAGGGAGTGCGAGTGAGGGAGTGAGTGCGAGGGAGTGCGAGTGAGGGAGTGAGTGCGAGGGAGTGAGTGTGAGGGAGTGAGTGTGAGGGAGTGAGAGGGAGTGAGTGTGAGGGAGTGAGAGGGAGTGAGTGAGTGTGAGGGAGTGAGTGAGTGAGAGGGAGTGAGGGAGTGAGTGAGTGAGAGGGAGTGAGTGAGTGAGTGTGAGGGAGTGAGTGAGTGAGTGTGAGGGAGTGAGTGAGTGTGAGGGAGTGAGTGAGTGTGAGGGAGTGAGTGAGTGTGAGTGAGTGAGGGAGTGAGTGAGGGAGTGAGGGAGTGAGTGAGGGAGTGAGGGAGTGAGGGAGTGAGTGAGTGAGTGTGAGGAGTGAGTGAGTGAGTGTGAGGGAGTGAGTGAGTGAGTGTGAGGGAGTGAGTGAGTGAGTGTGAGGGAGTGAGTGAGTGAGTGAGTGTGAGGGAGTGTGAGGGAGGGAGTGAGTGTGAGGGAGGGAGTGAGTGTGAGGGAGTGTGAGGGAGTGAGGGAGGGAGTGAGTGTGAGGGAGGGAGTGAGGGAGTGTGAGGGAGTGAGTGAGTGTGAGGGAGTGAGTGTTTGAGGGATGGGAGTGTGAGGGAGGGAGTGTGAGGGAGGGAGTGTGAGGGAGGGAGTGAGGGAGGGAGTGTGAGGGAGTGAGGGAGGGAGTGAGTGTGAGGGGGAGTGAGGGGGAGGTGAGTGAGTGAGTGTGAGGGAGGGAGGTGAGTGAGTGAGTGGGAGGGAGTGAGTGTGAGTGAGTGAGTGTGAGGGAGTGAGTGAGTGTGAGGGAGTGAAGTGAGTGTGAGGGAGTGAGTGAGTGTGAGGGGGGAGGGAGTGTGAGGGAGGGAGTGTGAGGGAGGGAGGGAGTGTGAGGGAGGGAGTGTGAGGGAGGAGGGAGTGTGAGGGAGTGAGTGAGTGTGAGGGAGTGAGTGAGTGTGAGGGGGAGTGAGTGAGTGTGAGTGGGAGGGAGTGAGTGAGTGTGAGGGAGTGAGTGAGTGTGAGGGAGTGAGGAGGGAGGGAGTGAGGGTAGTGAGTGTGAGGGAGTGAGTGAGTGTGAGGGGGAGTGAGTGAGTGAGTGTGAGGGAGTGAGTGAGTGTGAGGGAGTGAGTGAGTGTGAGGGAGTGAGGGAGTGAGTGTGAGGGAGTGAGTGAGTGTGAGGGAGTGAGGAGTGAGTGTGAGGGAGTGAGTGAGTGTGAGGGAGTGAGGGGGAGGAGTGAGTGAGTGTGAGGGAGTGAGGGAGTGAGTGTGAGGGAGTGAGTGAGTGTGAGGGAGTGAGGGGGAGTGAGGGAGTGAGTGTGAGGGAGTGAGAGTGTTATACCTGTTTCCCTGTGAAACCCTGACAGATGACTTTAGTGTCCTTGTTGATGTAGAGACTTTTCCGTGTGGCCGTGTAACAGCGTCGTACTCCAACCTGCTGCTGCTGCACTGTACACACACACACACACACACACACACACACACACACACACACACACACACACACACACACACTTCAGCTGATTTGTTTAAGTTTAAAAATCTGTTTAATAAAAGTAACCCTGAAGATCTGAAGTAACAACACACTGAGCTACTGAAAACACCACAAATAATAATAATAATAATAATAATAATAATAATAACAATAATAATAATAATAATAATAATAACAATAACAACAACAACATAAATAAGTAAATAAATAAGTAAATAAATAGAAGTAGAAAATGTCTGCGACTCTACACGGGGTTAAAGGTTAAAGGTTAAACCTGGTCACTGAAGCACTGATCAGTTTACTGTATGATTCAGGACTGTCTCTAACAATAAAAACATTTATTAAAGAAAAACAATAAAAATAATTAAAGTAACGTCTCTCTAAAGATTTGATTGAAATCTAAAGAACTCTTTATACTGAAAAAATAAATAAATAATTAAATAAATAAATGCCAGTTATTTGAGTGTATTTTATGCTATTTAAAAAATAAATTAATATTATTGTACTGTGCATTTTGATTTTATACGGCTAATCAATAAATAAACATTTTATACTAAACAAAAAAATACATTTTTTGTCTAAAAGCCATTGCCTTTTTATATTTTAAATCAATTAATTAAAACAACAAATTAACACTAATTTAATTAATTAATTAATGGCCTTCTCTCATGTGTTTGATAATGAATTAATTATAATCTCCTAATTTTAAGAATCATTTTCTGCTTAGTTGAAATTTCTGTATTTTTTTTTATACCGTAAATAAATTAAATAAAACTAAAAATATAAATACATATTATTAATGTTCTTAGATAAGAATTATTTTACTGATTTCTAAAATGAATAATGAAATATTCCGATGTTAATAATCATTTGTGAATATTTGAGCTGCTTCGTAACGATGTAATCAATGCAACAATAAACGGATAAAAAAACTTCTCTGTTTAATAAATAATCTCTGGTGTTTTTCTTGGCGTGTGTGTGTGTGTGTGTGTGTGTGTGTGTGTGTGAGGAATAACATCTGGAGCTCGAGCTGCTGCAAGAAAATCATCAACTTCAAGTAGCTGATAAGAAAAACTTCAAGCCCAAAGTCCAAAAAGTTACACAAAAGTCCGAAGGAGTCACGAAAACTTTTCATAATAAGAGCATTTATTTATTTATACTTTTATTTAAAACTGTTTTCATTCATTAAATTTGTTATTTTTTTATAATCCTACTTCTAATTTTATTTGTTAAAATATTTATACTTAAACACAAAGATATAAAACAAGAAAAATCCTTTTATATATGTATTTTTTTTTTTTAAATTTAACTCGTATTTATAATCATTAAATTATTAACACTAATCTAGCTGATATAGAAGTGTAATAGAGACGGGCTCGGTCCTAAATCACTCCCCGCTCCCTACACTAGTGCAAGAGCCCGTCACTTCCACTGCTACATTTCTGACCCCTACCAAGTGCACTAGCTGAAAACATGAGCCGTTTTGACATTCTGCCTTTCAAGCTAGCAAAAATGAGAGTAAATCGCTAGCTAGAAATGAGTTAGCTGGCTAATGATTGACAATACGGATTTAAAAATACTGACATTAATTAAGCATGGGGAAAATGTGCATATATAAGCACGTCGTAAGAAAAAGAAAAAGAAAAAAACTCGGCACTAAAGGTGAAAGTTCACCAGTTCACCCTGGGCCGAGTAGCGCTTAGCCGGCTAGCAGGTCAGGCTAACAGAAGTTATGCTAATCTTGTAGCTGCACGGACTTTAAGAAAAAAATGACGACGAGGTTTAAGAATAAACTCCAAAGCTGAAATGCTGCAGAAGTGTAATAAACAGCTTATAAACTTACAGAAGAGCCGCGCTAGCAGTCTGCAGTGAGACATCCTGGGTCACTCAGCAATGACACACACCCCCACACACACACACATATATATAAATACACACACTACTACACACTCAATCACGCTCGAGTGTCTTTTTAAGTGCCTGATTCATTTGCTGTTTCTTTTCCCACCCGTTTTCGTACGAAGCCACGCCTTTTACATGACGGTTGCCAGGTGAAATAATTTCGCACTTTTTACGGATCCTTCATTTTGTGAGGTTTTTTTTGTTTGCATTTGTTTTCTTTTTGTTGTAATTATGATTTTATTGTCCGCTTTTTGTAAACTGGATTCCATTTATATTTTATTGTAATTTAATTTAAAATAATTAACTTATAGCCCAACTTTATAAAAAGATAGAAGACATTTTAAAACACAAAAAAAAAATAAATTTTTTTTTTATTTTTTACTACAATTTCCACATCTCTTCTATTTTTCACTGTTAATAAATTAGTGGGAAAGTTTTAAAAGGCACACAGTGAGACAGATAGATAGATAGATAGATAGATAGATAGATAGATAGATAGATAGATAGATAGATAGATAGATAGATAGACAGACAGAAAGCTAGATAGATAGATAGACAGGCAGACAGACAGACAGACAGACAGGCAGACAGACAGAAAGCTAGATAGATAGATAGACAAGCAGACAGACAGACAGACAGATAGATAGATAGATAGATAGATAGATAGATAGATAGATAGATAGATAGACAGACAGACAGACAGACAGACAGGCAGACAGACAGACAGATAGATAGATAGATACATAGATAGACAGACAGACAGACAGACAGATAGATAGACAGACAGAAAGCTAGATAGATAGATAGATAGATAGATAGATAGATAGATAGATAGATAGATAGATAGACAGGCAGACAGACAGACAGACAGAAAGCTAGCTAGCTAGCTAGATAGATAGACAGACAGACAGTCAGACAGACAGAGAGATAGATAAACACATAGACAGACAGATACTTTATTGATCCCATGAGGGAAATTCTTATATATATATATATATATATATATATATATATATAAAGTATATAATTTTATTATGACTTTTTTTTATTGATATTTTCACAACAATCTACCACTTTGGTCTGATTTGATCAGATTTAAGATATTACTCATACGTGTGTGTACATAATACTGAGCTTTATTTAAATACCCATTCATCATCATCTTCATCATCATCATCTTCATCCTTGCAGACCCTTTGCTTTATAGTTCTTGAGGTATTTTGCAAAATTGTTTTATCAAAGCAGATTTGGTATGTAAAATGTATTAACCTCCTACAACCTGGCGTCCACTTTAACTTAACTCTTCAGGTGAATGTGTTTATCTAAGGTTAATTTTAAATAAATAATATGATATATTATTTATTTATTAGTGAATAAATAACAGTAACCGAAAGCTGATTGTCACTGCAACAAAACATGATACAAGAAGTTTCTACAGTTTAACTGCTAAAAGGATTTTGATGATGATGATAATAATAATAATAATAATAATAATAATAATAATAATAATAATAATAATAATAATAATGACTTCTTGCATTTCTTGCATTTCACAATGCACGTTATACATTTAGTTTTTATCCAATCAGCGCGCGGCCGCTCACACTCTCTCAGCCAATCCTAGCACAGGAGGCGGGATTTGTCGGAATACGAGTGTTAAATAAAATACGTTTAAATATTAACGTTCCTTGTACATACGTGTTTAATTCCGTCTTATACTCTTTATAAGAATATATTTAATACATAATTAATCTATTTTTGTTTGTATAAATTATAGTGAACTGTGTAAATAAAATAAGAAATTATCGATACAGGAGCTCTGGAAAAGACCCAAAAAGCGCAAAGGATTGTGGATAATGAAGGCCAATCGCGGTTGAATATGATTATTGCTAAATTTTTCATGAAAACATTTTTTTTCCTGTAAAAAAACTGCTTTATGTCCTTTAAAATGGAACGGAACATTATATTGATTCAGCACTATTTTATATAAAACAAAAGGCAATGAAAACTCTATTTAAAAACTCTATTAAAAATAAAACTTTATTTTTTTAAATAAAGAAATGTTGTAAATGTCGCCACCTAGTGTACAAATTTGTGTATTACATTTTCATGTTCGTCAGCCTATATATAACATGCGATGTTTGTGATGAATAAAAATATATTCAGAAAAAATCGCGAAGATTTATCGAAAGTAGGGGAAAAGATAATTAAAGTCAATAAAACAGCAGGATATATTTTAATATATCTTTAATATATTTTAATATATTGGTTGCCAGTTCTGGGCGAGAAAATTCACCTCCAAATAACTGAAAATTTAATTTTAAAAGTATAGATATCTATATTTACTTTTAAATGTAATACATGATTTTATCATGCATATTTTAATATAAAACTTAATAAACTGTTTGCAAATAACATAAAATTCATCATCAAAAATAAAAGTTATTAAAATAAAAAATCGAACTAAATTTTATTTTGCTTTAATAAGTTATTTAGATATTTTCGATATCAGATTATTTTACTCTAAAGTATAAGTTTTATTTTAAATACGTCTTGAGATATAAATATATTTAGACAGAGGTGTTATTCCCGTGCACTTGGCAACCCCGAAAAGATGACAAAAACATAGGCGGGATGTGCCAGGAAATCTAAACCAATCAGCATCGACCAGCTCTGTAGCCGCTGATTGGTTGGCGGTTTTTCCGTCGTTTGATTCTCTATGCGTGTTTACGCTCGCTCTTCTAGTCCTTGTGACAAGAGCTACGTAAAAAGCGCGATCTGCGTGGCGGAACTGACGTCATGACGTAGAAAGTTGACGGGAAGCATCTCGCTTAGGTGTGAATTTAAAACTGGACACAAAGAAAGCCATTCAAGATGGTTTTAGAGACGATTTCCAAAATTATTAAAGCGCAGCTTCCGGCGTATCTGAAGAAGTTACCGCTTCCGGAGACCATCGGAGGGTTTGCGAGACTTACCGGTGAATATTTGTGTGCATCATGTTGGGTTTTGTTTTCACTTCTACAAAACTTTCAGCTCCACTGTATCTCTAAATAAAAAAAAAATGGATAGGAAATAAATCTCACTTCCCGTCTTTCCTCTGCATGCATTTTATTAAGAGCATTAAAATGATGTTTTTTCCTTTGTGTACTCACTGCAATGACGTCTAACGTCTGCAAGCAGAAATATGCAAATGAGGCGGCAGCTTATTAAATATGCAGTCGCGGATTTGCATATCGCATCACTATTTTTAGAACCTTTACTTCACTTTACTTTATTTTCAGTTCATTGTATTTTAAAGGTCCAGTAGACATTTTAAAATATTTCTTACTTGGACAAAACACTTCGAAACTGTGTAGAATATGATGATATTCAAATAGCAGTATGCAAATGAAGGCTAGGTCGCTCTAGAAAATGGGCGGGGCTTGTGTTGAATTTCAAATGAGGGTCAAACATTTATCTTATTTATCTTACTCTTGACTTACAGCATATTTCTTGAGCGAATGTTATAGGAGACTACTTTGACCTTTGTGTGTGTGTGTGTGTGTGTGTGTGTGTTCAGTGTCAGAGTGGCTCCGCCTCCTCCCCCTGCTCGGGATCCTGGCTCTGCTTGGTTACCTGACCATCAGGCCTTTCTTGCCCAAGAAGAAGAAGCAGAGAGACTGCCTCATCAACCTGAAGATCCAGAAGGAGAACCCGAGAGTGGTGAATGAGATCGATATCGAAGACCTGAGGAGCACAAACGTCTGCTACTGCCGCTGCTGGAGATCCAAAACGGTGAGAGAGCGCTCTAACACTGTAATCATCTGAGGAGCAAATCTGTAGAGAATAAAATTCACACTAAACTAATTCATACATCATTAGTTCTCTTTAGAACGGTTCGTTTGTATAAAGTTTTGGGGTTGTGTTGTTTTCTTTGTATTATATAATAAATCTGATTCCGGGGCGAAGCTACATCTGATCTCAGACTGTGAGGTCACAAAGTGATCACCAAGACTTCGAGCCAATCACATCAAATCTGTGGCGCATGAGCGCTTTTATCTACGGAAACTACATGCTCAACTAGCTAGCCGTGTAACTTTGCTAATTTTAGCGAGTTTATCAGTGGAGGTCGTGGGAACGACAACGTTGCACATAAATCCCAAATGAGGAAGTTTTCTTCGCTGAAGAAGCGGTGATGATTTGCATTTCAGCATCGCAGTGGACTGTTAGGTTTCAGTTTCCTCGTCTAACTCTACAGCCTGCGACTGAAATGAACAGAAATTTTCCTTCGACAGAGTTCAGGTTCATCATCTATAATGACATTAAAAAAGAGATTTGTTTATTATTAGCTGTGTGTTTCTGTGAAACCTGTGTGATTTTTGTTTTTTTTTCTGTTTCAGTTTCCTGTTTGCGATAAATCCCACATAAAGCACAACGAGCTGACGGGAGACAACGTCGGGCCTCTGATCCTGAAGAAGAAAATTCTATAATCCCCTTCTAATTTTATTCCAAAGGGAGCTTTTTCTTCTTTTAAATTTTTCTGTGCTTAACTTTGTAGAAAATGATATGTCTTTCTCTACAGTGAGCCTGTTGTATAGTGTGTGTGTTTGTGTAAGTGTGTGTGTGTTTGTTTAAGGGATGTTTAGATTTTTTTTTGCCAGCGTGTAATTTGTGCCTTAGATTTCATCTTGTTCTGCTTTCAGATATTTTTGTTCTTGTTAACTCTCTGTGCAATAGAACTGGACCACAACTTTCAGTTGAATCACATTGCCATAAAAAATGCGCTGATCATCAGGAAATCGTTAGAGTTTTCGTTTAACAGTGAATCGAAATCACTTTGGGGGGAAAAACTAATGAATTAAAATAAAAATAAAAAACTTTTCTGTGGTGTTGTGTTTGTTTGCATTTTTGCCCACATGCTCATGATAAAGATTTAAGAAATCTATTTAAACATGATCTATACTTCATAACTAGATGATAAACTCCAACATTTTTGGCGCCTTTCTTTCGAGTGTCAAGCGCCACTTCATCACCTGCTGTAGGTGTGAAAACACACTCGATGTTAAACGACTTGTGCTTCTGTTGTGTGGCGAAGAAGCTCATATGAGTCTGATGCTCAGACTTCCTCATACTCTCAGACATCTTTCTTTTTCTCTTGACTTCCTGTTTATGTTCCTACAATCCTGTCTTTTTTCCTGTTTCTTTTTCTCATTTTTCTAATAAACCCTGTGTGAAAGCTTCAAATGCAGCAGGTAAAATGTGAGGATATTTCAAAACATGCAGAAATAAATCTACATCATGGCGGAGAGACAGAAGCACGACCAGGTTGTTGCGCGGCATGTAAAAGAGGGAACAATAGCACTGTAGTGGTGATGGAGATAAAATACAGCTCCTCATTTGACTCTGATTTACATTCTGTGATAACTTTTAAATAACAAAACGAGGTTTTATGTCTACTGCATCAACACGTGGGTTTACAGAACATAAAACACACAAAAGATGTTGGTGTGTTTTTTCTTCTTTAAAATCTGATGGATGTATTATACTCCACATGGTATGTAAGTCCCAAATCACTCCTTTTTGGACATTTAGTGCACTATGTAGTGTGTGATGCTATATGAAGTACACACAGAGAGAGAGAACAAAGCCTGAGTGTTATCTTAATCTAACCTCGACATGTACGATCACCACAGAGCGTGTAGTCACCAATGTTAAAAGTAAATAACTCTTAATAATGTTTGGTTGCATATCCCTCACCTGCGATAACTGCTTTAAGTTGTTACACACACCTCATCAACCTGCTACATCTCTTCTGTAGCTTTTCCCGCTTTTGTGTCACAGCTCCTTTCAGTTGTTGTGTGTTTTTTTTCCCCATCTCCTCTTCAGGAGGTGAAACACTGCTCAGTTTGGTTAAGGTCAAAGGCTTTTATTTTTAACAACAAACTCATTCTTCACAGGTGAAACCTATTAACTGTTTAAGCAATCAATCAAACAGGATACACCTGAGCAACAAGAAGCATCTGTCAGTCACATGTATTAGTCACACTATTTCTGATCATCTGAAAAGTGGGTGGGTTCAAACAAAAGCTGCCATGTTCGAAGTGTTTAAAATATTTAGATGTAAAGATCAGGAAATAATCTACGTCCTATATGAACATTTGATCTCGAATTAAATGTCTTTTGTGTATAGCAAACAAAGAAATAAAAAAAATGTATATATAAGAATTACACCTGCTGTCCGAGGACTGAGTGTTTTGTTTGTAGAACAATCCTCCTTCCAGTTCATAATTCGCGCTCTGCTTCCCCCTGGTGGTCAGCGTGTGAATTGCACATTAAAGCATTAAAGGAGTGCAGATGTGCTTTTACTCCAGAGTGGAGTGCATTAGTGAAAAGGATTAAGTACAAAACTGTTTCTGGTGATACAGTATTTTTTATTTTTAGTTAAATGTAGTACATAGATAAAGAATATTAACTTTGTTTATCCAACCTCTACTATTCAACTGACCAATTAAAGGAATTATTTTTAAATAAGTATGTATTGAATTATGTGAGTCTCTTCACAGCTGAATACATCACGAAGCTATACTGCTCTTCATCATCCGTTATTCTGGAATTTTCTTCCTGTAACACACAGCAGTATATTTCAGTATCTGAATCAGAGACTTGATCACTCCTGTGAAACAAATCTGATTATTTCTTTAATAAATTTCACATCATGATCATTTTCAACAGTTTGATGTTCACCTTTTTATCTCTCTCTGCACTGTGAGCTGTAAATTTCACCTCAGTGTAAGTCAGTTCCTCAAGTTTCCTTACAAGCTAAAGACAGAAAAAATCAGATTAATTCTTTGGACCATTGCAAACCAGTAAACTATCCTAAACTCACATGAACAGAAAGAAGAAGCATTTTCTTGCCTTGTTATTTTTCCTTTTTAGGCAAACCCACACAGGCATGGATATTATAAATAACAAGAAAGCTCCAGCAGATATCAGGACAGGAAGTGGTGAACGAGAATGAACAGTTTCACCTGTAAAGATTATGATGTAATAATTAATGTAGAAAAATATTTATTTTGAAAACACAATACTCACTGACGTACCTGAGTTGTGATAACAGAGCTGTGTGGTGTTGAGAGAAGATGTTTTATAGCTGACAGGGTTTGCAGACACACAGATGTAAGTGTTAGTGTTCTTGTCATGGTGTTGTATTTGAAGTGAGAGATTGAGGGGAACACTGAGATCTGTGTTATTGGTGATGGAGATTCTCTCATTCTCTCTGTACCAGGATAAATTCACATCTTCTCCATTCTCCACAGTGCACAGGAGGAAACACGGCTCTGTGGAAGACACACTTCTCTTTCCTCTTTGATTTATTATTACTGGAGCTGATACTGGAGCTAAGAAACAGAAACAGATTAAATACTTTAGTCGTGTAAAGCAGAATGAAAGCCACTGTTTGATTATACAACAGAAACAACAGCTTCATATCTGCTCAGAAATTTAACCAGCATGTCATCAGCAGAATTCTCACTCAGTGGAGAAGATCATTTTCCAGGATTATTCCACAGCTGGATTCCCAGTTTATTCCTCATGACACCTAGGTGTCCCAGTGTAATTATGAAGTTATGAGACTGAACATGAACATGAAGGTGTCACAAATGCTGAGCTTTACGGAGCACGCTGGTTGTGCTGGTGTAAATGAATCAGACCCAACGCGGAGACAGACGGTGGACAGGGGTTTATTAAACAAAAGAAACAGATATCCACACAGACGTAACACAAAGACGAGGACTAGCAAACTAACGCAGACAGACGGCCACTATAAATAAGGCACATAATCAAAGACACATTGGGAACAGATGAACAAAGGCGGAAACACATTAGGAAGAGGCGTGGCTAAAACGAACACATGACTAAATAAACAAAACCCCTGCTGAAGGCCCCCTAGTGATCTATCGGGGGCACTTGCCCCCCGTAACAGTCACCCCCCCCCCATTACGGCGCGGCTCCCAACGCGCCAACCCCTCCCCCTAGTCCGGAAGAATCTTCGGTTCAGGGAAACCCAGAGAGGAGCGAGGAACACAGAGAGGCAACAAGGGGGGGAGCGAGGAGCAAGGCGAGGCAAGTGGGGGGAGCGAGGAGCAAGGCAAGGTAGGTGACGGGAGCGAGGAACACGGCGAGGTGAGTGGGAGGAGCGAGGAGCAAGGCGAGGCAAGTGGGGGGAGCGATGGGCACGGCGGTAAGGCCAGAGGGTCCCAAACAACGTCCACAGCCAAGCAGAAGTGCCGAGAGACGTCCACCGCCAAGCACGAGGGCTGAGCGATGTCCACCGCCGAGCAGGAGGGCCGAGCGACGTCCCCAGACGCGTAGTCGAGCCGAGAGACGACCTCAGCCTGGCTGGGCCAAAAACCCCCGAGGGGAGGGAGGGAGGTGTGGCCGGCGATCTCCTCCACCGATGAGGAGTGAGGCGGAGCGAGTCCCGGCGAAGACAAGGAGGAAGAAGAAGGTCTGATTGGGGCTATCCTCCGCCGACGGAAGTGAGGCGGCGTCCTGTACGGAAAAACAGAAGGAGAGTGACGCCCCCCACAGGAAACAGAGGTGGAGCGATGTACCCATACTGAAGGAAAAAAAAAAATTCAAACTGGAAACCTCACTGGAACAGGAAACAAGTGCATAGGGAAACAGAAAAAAATTGCACTCCGGAAGAAAAAAAACTCAAAAAACAAAAAGCAAGGGCAGCCGGTACTCTACTCCACCGACGGAAGTGAGGCACGCCCTCCACAGAGAACCGGAAGTGGAGTGACGTTCCTCACAGGAACAGAAGTGGAGCGAGTACTGGCACAAAAGAAAAAAAAGTACAGGTTTTAAAAACATCTTCCGCTGCGAGAGATGGGGCCACGGCCTCCACGGAAATCCAGAAGTGGAGCGGCGTTCCCCACGGTAACAGACGCGGAGGATGTGCCGGAGAAAAAAAACAGGTATGTTTTGGGGAAAAAAGGAAGCCTCGCATACCTCGCTCCGCGTTGGGTCTCTACTGTTTTGGCTAGTCCTTCTGTCACAAATGCTGAGCTTTACGGAGCACGCTGGTTGTGCTGGTGTAAATGAATCAGACCCAACGCGGAGATAGATGGCGGACAGGGGTTTATTAAACAAAAGAAACAGATATCCACAGACGTAACACAAAGACGAGGACTAGCAAACTAACGCAGACAGACGGCCACTATAAATAAGGCACATAATCAAAGACACATTGAGAACAGGTGAACAAAGGCGGAAACACATTAGGAAGAGGCGTGGCTAAAACAAACACATGACTAAATAAACAAAACCCCTGCTGAAGGCCCCCTAGCGGTCCATCAGGGGCACTTGCCCCCCGTAACAGAAGGAGACATGAAACACTTTTACTCACCATAAACACTGACACTGAAAGTCCTAGATGAGAAACGTCCAGTAAGAACTTGGAACAAATAAACTCCAGAATCGTTTCTGCTGATGTTCCTGATGGTTAAAGCTCCACTGATTCTGTTCAGCTGCAGTCGCTCTTTAAATCTCTCACTGATTTCTGTAACAGTTTCTCCTTTAAACACCTGACTGTTCAAGATCTTTTCCTCTGCTTTCTCAGGTCCATAGATCCACAGAATCTGAGCATCACTCTGAATTCCAGTTATCCCAGTATGGAGAGTTATAGTGTTTCCTTCCACTTCCTGCAGTGTGAGCGTCTCGTCTCCAGCTTCACTCAGTAAACCTGCATCACAGCTTCAGCTTCATCATTTCATTCACAAACTATACTGTGATGTGTGATTGTGAAGGAAAAACACAAACTTACAGCACAGCAGGAGAAGAAGAGTCCTGAGAGTCCTGATTTCTGCTAAAATATTCAGCAGCATGTTTCCGTTTCTCCTCAACGTCATTATCAGTGAAGAATGTTCAGTGCAGTTCTGTTGCTGCTCTACACGCCCTTTCCCCTTACTGTTAGCTTAGCGTCTTTGCTGTTCCTCATTCATCAGAACGCTCTGCGGAAGCCCTGTCTCAGTGTCTTCAGTCTCTACACGCTCACTACACACTTTTCTCTCACCAGTGAGACGTGTGTTTGATATGAAACGACTTTTTCAGATGTATTTAGTGGAGATAAAATCCTCTCCTCTTTGTTTGATTAAATTACATTTACAAGATCCAAAATTTCTAACAAAGAGACAGTAATTTCAGTAAAGTTCATTAGAACTGAAACTGAACTGAGTATAAGTTTGTACACCCTCAGGTAGCCATGCTGTTACATGTTTAATTCCTACAATTTAGAAGTCATTTCACAGGCCTTGTGTAAAAATATTAAGTGATGATTTTGCCGTGTAGTCGTCCATCACCACTTCCCCTGCACTGTGTGAGAGAGGGAGAGCTGAACACTGAGAACCAACCACAAACCTCTACACCAACTAGGACAACTGTCACTGTTTTGTTATTTCCTTTCTCTGCTAATAGTTTTGTAGACACTGAATGGACACTGAACTCAATATTTATATGAAATACTTGAGCACTTGAGATAAAAGGAAGACACAAACAACAAGTTTAAGCAGCAATAATACTGTTTCAGACATTTTAATGGATATTTAATCTAATGTACATGGAGTAAACATCTCAGTGGTTTAAATAAAACAGTGAATCTTTATGACCAAAAAATAAAAGAAGTGTGTATTGAATTATGTGAGTCTCTTCACAGCTGAATACATCACGAAGCTATACTGCTCTTCATCATCCATTATTCTGGAGTTTTCTTCCTGTAACACACAGCAGTATATTTCAGTATCTGAATCAGAGACTTTATCACTCCTGTGAAACAAATCTGATTATTTTTTTAATAAATTTCACATCATGATCATTTTCAACAGTTTGATGTTCACCTTTTTATCTCTCTCTGCACTGTGAGCTGTAAATTTCACCTCAGTGTAAGTCAGTTCCTCAAGTTTCCTTACAAGCTAAAGACAGAAAAAATCAGATTAATTGTCATGAACATGGGAAATGTAAAATCTAAACTAAACACCAGAACAGAAAGATGCATTTTCTTGCCTTGATGTTTTTTCTTTTCAGCCAAACCCACACAAATCCTGTTAGTATTAGTAGCAGGAAAACTCCAGCTGATATCAGGACAGGAAGCAGTGAAGGAGAATGAACAGTGTTTCCTGTGAATATTATGATATAATCATAAATCTTTATTCTTAAACATATAACTTCAATACACAATATTTCTAACAATATTTAGGCTAAAAACCCTGAAATCAGTGAAATATGAATCCTCTATGTACTTTGTCATGTTATTGTTGATATAAATGTCACTGAATGATGTCATCACACTACAGGAAGTTTACACACAGGCATTTCAGTTATCGATAATATTTCTGACCAATCAGATCACTCCATCATGAATATTCATTATTCTTTTCCTAACTAGAGCACAGTGATGAGAGTTTGGACTCACTGACGTACCTGAGATGTGATAACAGAGCTGTGTGGTGTTGAGAGAAGATGTTTTATAGCTGACAGGGTTTGCAGACACACAGATGTAAGTGTTAGTGTTCTTGTCATGGTGTATTTGAAGTGGGAGATTGAGGGGAACACTGAGATCTGTGTTATTGGTGATGGAGATTCTCTCATTCTCTCTGTACCAGGATAAATTCACATCTTCTTCATTCTCCACAGTGCACAGGTGTTACAGACACGCCAGGCTCTCCATGCACACACCCACAGCGCACTCACTCACAGCGCACTCCCTCTCCGGAGTTCTAATCAACACACCTGAGATCAATTACCACCCTCACTCACAGCACTATACATACCACCACAGATCACTCTGTTCCCGTCCGATCTCATTAACACTACCCTTCGTTGAATGTTAACCGTTAGGACTCTGATGCTAATCTTTTTTTCGATATCTCTAGAGATCTCCGCTTTTTCAGACCACGCCGCGCCTCCAGCGCATACCCCGGGGTTCCGTTCACGCCCGGCTGACTCGCCGCCTCACTCCCCCAGCCACGACTCCAGACACAGAGCTGCTCCAGCACTCCCCGCTCCCAAGTAAAGATATCCGCGTGCACTCACCGCACTCTGCACTCCTCCGGCTTTCCTGGTTGTATCAATAAAAACTCCATCGAAAGCGTACCTGTGTCTCTGTCCGCCTCTGTACATAACAGAAGATCGGACCGACACCGCCCTGATACAATCAGGATGAGCGCTCTGGATCCCGTCTCAGAGCTGGTAGAGGCGCTTCGCTGCGTGCTCATCAACGCTCCCGCGGCCGCGCCGCCAGCAGCCACTTTCGCATCCACCGCGACATCTCTTTCGCCTCCGGTGATCGCCAGTCCCGTGGCCACCCCTGCGCCCTTCTCTGGCTCGGCGGAGGATTGGAGTCCTGCTACAGTGTTCGCTGGCCCTGGAGATGCAGCCTCACCTGTACCCTGACGATTGGGCAAAAGTGGCCTTCATAATCTCTCGCCTCGAGGGGAAGGCCCTTCGTTGGGCCAAACCCATCTGGACCCAAAACCACCCCATCGTGACCTCCCTATAGAGTTTCATCGAACACTTCAAGGAGGTCTTTGGGATGCCAGCATGGGACTCGTCGGTAGGTGAGAGATTGTGTAGATTAAAGCAAGGTGTTATGACGGTTTCTGATTATGCCCTACAGTTCCGGACTCTCGCAGCTGCCAGTGGCTGGAATGAACAAGCCCTCATCCCCACGTATCATCAGGGTCTGGATCCCCGCATACGGCTGCATCTCGCTGCATATGAGGACTCCATCGGGCTGGAAAAATTCATCCAGCTCTCCATCAGGTTCGCCACCCGCATGCAGCTGTGCCTCAAGGAGCACCAGGACCAGTCGTTATTCCCCGCTACTCTCCGCCGACCAGAGCCTGTCAGCCACCCAGAACCAGCCAGCGAGCCCATGAACCTGGAACACTTGGGCCTCGCGACCACGGAGCGACAGCGAGAGCGGCAGAGGAGGCTGACCCAGAATCGGTGTTTCTATTGTGGCCGTTCGGGGCATTACATAGCGGAATGCCCCATCCGCCCGGCGCGATCAATGGTAAGTGTCCTACTACCGGTGCAAAATAAAATGAAGCCTCTCACCATTGTAGTGTGTCTTACTACCACTGATCTGTGCCTTTCAGCCCGTGCGCTCTTCAATTCTGGGTCAGCGGGGAACTTCATCTCCAGTACCCTCTGCCGCCAGCTCCGCCTCAAGACCACCGCCACTCCGAAGGTCTACCAGGGTTTAGGCCGTAACCAGAAAGCCCCTTCGGAAGGTACGTCACCTGGCGGGCCGGGGCTCTGCACACAGAAGAAATCTATCTGCTGGTTCTGGAGGATTCAACGGCTGACATTGTCCTGGGCCACCCCTGGCTGGAGCAACATGACCCCATCCTTTCCTGGAAGACAGGAGAAATCATGAAGTGGGGAGAGCAATGTTTCGGGGGCTGCTTTCCTAACCTCCCTACTCCGGAATCCTCATGTCTCTACGAAGTCCCTGTCCATGCCACGTCCGTGGAAAGCCCCCTCGAAACCCACACCACAAATATCCCGGCCTGCTACTCCCGCTTCCAAGATGTTTTCTGCCCCAGGAAAGCTTCCAAGCTACCCCCACATCGGCTATGGGACTGTGCCATTGACCTTATTCCAGATGAACCAGTGCCCAAAGGGAGGATCTATTCCCTCTCCATCCCAGAGGAGAAGGCCATGGAAGAATACATTACGGAAGCTCTATCCCAAGGCTATAGTCGCCCGTCCACCTCCCCTGCTGCTTCAAGCTTTTTCTTTGTGGCCAAGAAGGACGGCGGCCTACGACCCTACATTGACTACCGGGCCCTAAATAAAATCACCATCAAGTTCAGGTACCCCCTTCCTCTCGTCCCTTTGGCACTGGAGCGCCTTCGCAGAGCCACTGTGTTCACCAAGCTGGACCTCCGCAGCGCCTACAATCTGATCTGTCATTGAAGTCGATGCCTCAACCACCGGAGTGGGAGCAGTTTTATCTCAGCAGCAGGGGAACCCCCGAACACTCTGCCCATGTGCATTCTTCTCACGGAAACTCAGCCCGGCGGAGGTAAATTACGATATTGGCAACAGAGAGCTGCTCGCCATTAAGCTCGTGCTAGAAGAGTGGAGACACTAGCTCGAGGGAGCAAAACACCCCTTTGTCGTCCTCACCGACCATAAGAACCTGGAGTATCTCCGGGCCGCGAAGAGGCTAAATCGCCAGCCCCATCTCCTGGTCGGAGGAGACGCTCCCCAAGCCGAGTGCTCCCACCGACGTCCCAACCGGGTGCCCCAGCGGGCTGCAGTTCATTCCACATGCGCAACGCACTGCTCTTATCCACTCCACGCATACATCACTGGGCACTGGTCACCCTGGGATCAACAGAACCCTCTCGCTCCTCAAGCAACGTTTTTGGTGGCCCAACATGGTAACAGACGTTAGAAGGTACGTCCAAGGGTGCCGAGAGTGCGCCATCTCCAAGTGTCCCCGCCATTTACCATCTGGGAAACTTCTACCCCTGCCCGTTCCCAACCGCCCGTGGTCACACCTAGGAGTAGATTTCATAACAGACCTACCAGTCTCCGGGGGGTGTACGTGTGTCCTCGTAATTGTGGATCGATTTTCCAAGTCCTGCCGCTTAATTCCCCTGTCAGGGCAACCCACAGCCTTGGACACAGCAGAATGCCTTTTCAACCATGTGTTCCACTACTACGGATTACCTGAGGACATAGTATCGGACAGGGGATCTCAATTCACCTCCAGAGTCTGGAGGGCCCTTTTCAAATGCCTAGGTGTGACCGTAAGCCTTTCCTCGGGTTACCATCCCCAGACGAACGGGCAGACAGAGAGAAAAATTCAGGAGGTGGGCCGCTTTCTACGTACCTTCTGCCACGACCACCAAGAATCCTGGAGCCAGTTCTTAGGATGGGCCAAGTACGCACAAAACTCTCTGCGACAGCCCACCACCGGCCTTACCCCCTTTCAATGTGTGCTCGGCTACCAGCCTCCCCTGTTCCCGTGGGATGGAGAACCATCTGATGTTCCGGCCATGGATTACTGGTTCCGGGAGAGCGAGAGGGTCTGGGACTCAGCGCACCTACAGCTCCAAAGAGCACTCCGCAGGCGCAGGACGACAGCGGACCTTCGGCGGTCCCAGGAACCTGAATACCGACCAGGGCAGAAGGTCTGGCTGTCGACCCGAGACATCAGGATGCACCTGCCCTGCAAGAAGCTGAGCCCCAGGTTCATTGGTCCATTCACGGTCATCCGACAAATCAACCCCATCACGTATCACCTGCAACTTCCCCCCGAGTACAAAATCCACCCGGTATTCCATGTTTCCCTGTTGAAACCGCACCACCCTTCTGTTTTTCCCTCCACAGAGCCTGGCGAAGCTGAGGAACCCCCCTTCTACTGATCATGGACGAGGGATCGGCCTACCCGGTGAGGGACATCTTGGACTCCTGGCGCCGTGGTGGTCGCCTGGAGTATTTGGTCGACTGGGAGGGATATGGCCCCGAGGAGTGATCGTGGGTTCCCAGGAACGACATCCTCGACCCCACTCTTCTCTTCTCACAGCGCACTCCCTCTCCGGAGTTCTAATCAACACACCTGAGATCAATTACCACCCTCACTCACAGCACTATACATACCACCACAGATCACTCTGTTCCCGTCCGATCTTGTTAACACTACCCTACGTTGAATGTTAACCGTTAGGACTCTGATGCTAATCTGTTTTTCGATATCTCTAGAGATCTCCGCTTTTTCAGACCACGCCGCTCCTCCAGCGCATACCCCGGGGTTCCGTTCACGCCCAGCTGACTCGCCGCCTCACTCCCACAGCCACGACTCCAGACACAGAGCTGCTCCAGCACTCCTCGCTCCCAAGTAAAGATATCCACGTGCACTCACCGCACTCTGCACTCCTCTGGCTTTCCTGGTTGTATCAATAAAAACTCCATCGAAAGCATACCTGTGTCTCTGTCTGCCTCTGTACGTAACAACAAGAGGAAACACAGCTCTGTGGAAGACACACTGCGATTTCCTCTTTAATTTATTATTACTGGAGCTGATACTGGAGCTAAGAAACAGATTAAATACTTTAGTTGTGTAAAGCAGAATGAAAGCCACTGTTTGATTATACAACAGAAACAACAGCTTCTTATCTGCTCAGACATTTAAAACAGATTTCTGTAACAGTTTCTCCTTTAAACACATGACTAAACAATATGGTTTCCTCTGCTTTCTCAGGTCCATAAATCCACAGAATCTTAGCATCACTCTGAATTCCAGTTATCCCAGTATGGAGAGTTATAGTGGTTCCTTCCACTTCCTGCAGTGTGACCATCTCGTCTCCAGCTTCACACAGTAAACCTGCATCACAGCTTCAGCTTCATCATTTCATTCACAAACTATACTGTGATGTGTGATTGTGAATGTGGCAGGATGAGTCATGTCATCTTATTGGTTGGTTGGTTGGAGTATAGTTGGTAGACCAATCAGATGATAGTAGCTGTACTATTTAAGGACCCTTATTTATATATTTTGACGGGTCTTTCCCTGGCATTTCCGTTTCCGTTCCGATTCCCTTTCAGTTTAATTTAGAGCGGGCTGGTGGCGTGTGGCGGAGTTCACTAGCAGGTATGTTTCGGTGCTTAAATCTTATGACTGTTTTATTTGTGGTATTTATTGTGTGTTGCTTTTGGGCATGTGGGTGTGAATGCTGGTTGATAGACCGATCTGCAGCACCGGTAGTGAGTAACCATACAGCTGTGCGCCTAGTGTTTAACCTCAATCGTAAGTATGCCGGTCTTGTCTTTTTATATTTGTGATTCTCTGAATTTTTAGACTAATTCTCATATTCCTTGGTTAAAGGGAAAGGAGAACACTAAAGTCCGGTTCCTAGCTAGTGACTTCATGTGACACCGCTGCTGTTTTGCTTATGGATACATTTTGGTTTTGATCATGTCATCAACAGTCATCTGTGCTGTGTATTGCTCTGCTGCTTTGCGAGTTGCCGGGGCTGTTAAAGTGGGCTTCAGATGTGCGTCCGCAAGGCTGCTTACCGGTTGAGCTTTTGGACTTAATTTCTTTGGCCTATGTGACGTCCTCTGGAGGCCTGTGTGTCAGAGCTACTACAATAGTGTTTGTGACTTCATTATTTTGGTGCTTGGTTTATTTTTGTATTTGTTATAATTTCTGATTAAAATTTCCTTTTTAATGCTCTTTCTTATTTTTCTCCAGGGCCAGTGAGGACGTGTGTGGAACTGGGGAGGCTAGCTGCTTCATTCTGTGGTGTTTCACAGTGTGCTGATACAATTTCCCTTTGGTGGGTGTGCACGGTGTTTGCTTTTGGTGTGAATTGAGGTGGGTTGTGGATGACCTCCTGAGCTGCAGCTGGCCTGCCGGGTTCCCACTAATCCTGGCCCTGAAAACTATATTCTGCCATTGTGGATGTGTTTGTGAGAGAGAGTATTAATTAATGCTTTTGATTTTATAATAAACACAATTTTTGTAATGGTACCCACGTCTCTCTTAATTCTTTGCCTTCAGTTGGTGAAGCTTATCTGTGTGTCTTTCTTTTGATGGGAGTTATTTCCCTGGCTCTCCCACCAGGGTGGCGTAGTCGGATAAAATTTGAAGGGTGATTAACATCCCTCTCCATTTGGCCACATGAAGGAAAAACACAAACTTGCAGCACAGCAGGAGAAGAAGAGTCCTGAGAGTCCTGATTTCTGCTAAAATATTCAGCAGCATGTTTCCGTTTCTCCTCAACGTCATTATGAGTGAAGAATGTTGTGTTCATTGCAGTTCTGTTGCTGCTCTACACGACCTTCCCTTACTGTTAGCTTAGCATCTTTACTGTCCCACATTCATCAGAGCACTGGGTGGAAGTCTCTTCTTTCAAATACATTTAATGAACACAAGCTTTAAAATTCTCAGCTCTTTGTTACAGTAGATCATTTAGAGTAAATCATGAAGAAATGAAATGTAAGCAAGAGAGTGATTTTAGAAAAGTTAATTTGTGAAAAGATTAATTTAAAGCCTTATATTAACATTAGGATTAGATTGGACAAAATCCAGTAATAAAAAAAATCACAGGCTTTGTGTAAAAATATTAAGTGATGATTTTGCCGTGTAGTCGTCCATCACCACTTCCCCTTTACTGTGTGAGAGACGGAGAGCTGAACACTGAGAACCAACCACAAACCTCTACACCAACTAGGACAACTGTCACTGTTTTGTTATTTCCTTTCTCTGCTAATAGTTTTGTAGACACTGAATGGACACTGAACTCAATATTTATATGAAATACTTGAACACTTGAGATAAAAGGAAGACACAAACAACAAGTTTAAGCACCAATAATACTGTTTCAGACATTTTAATGGATATTTAATCTAATGTACATGGAGTAAACATCTCAGTGGTTTAAATAAAACAGTGAATCTTTATGACCAAAAAATAAAAGAAGTGTGTATTGAATTATGTGAGTCTCTTCTCAGCTGAATACATCACGAAGCTATACTGCTCTTCATCATCCGTTATTCTGGAGTTTTCTTCCTGTAACACACAGCAGTATATTTCAGTATCTGAATCAGAGACTTTATCACTCCTGTGAAACAAATCTGATTATT